>LR738712.1:460404809-460503820 GCA_902687465.1 Secale cereale
GGGGGGGGGGGCGACGAGCCCCTGCAGGGTCGCGGTGGCGGACGCGGCTCCTGGCCGGCCGGGCGGCGCGGCAAGGCCGGCCCGCGGCTTGAGGTCGCAGCAGGAGGAGCATGGCAAAGGCGCTGGAGGGAGAAGGGCGCAGGGGCCATGGCTGGAGGCCCGATGGCGAAGGCAGGCCGGGGCTTCTGGCGTGGAGGCCGTAGGGGCGAGGAAGAGGCGACCGAGGGGCGCCTTGATCGAGGGGCGCTGGGGACAGGCGCTCGAGGACGGAGACGGGGGGGAGAAAAGGGGATCGGGCGTGAGGCTGAGAGATCGAGGGTGCGGGGTCGAGGCCTCTGGCGGCGCGGGGGGGGGAGGAAAGGAGGAGCGAGGGGGATCGGTCGCTTAGGGTTACGAGGCTGGGGCGCTGGGCCTGATGGGCCAGCTGGAGGAGGGAGAGTTTGGGCCTGGCCTGGCGGCTGGGCCTCAGCTCCTCTCTCTCTATTAAACTCTTTTCTTTAGCAGAATAAAAAAAATAGAGAGAGTCAAAATTAATAAGAAAAGAGGCAAAGAACAAGAATAAAATGATGGAACATTTTTGTAAGGCTTTAAGGAATATTACCAACCCAACAAAAGTGGTTCCAACAAAATAGGGAAATGCAAACTAAATTAATTAGCTTGCCTTAAGGAGTTTGAAAGGTGTCTAGACTTTAGGAGGAGCCTCGATAAATGGGAAAAGAATTATAGGCAAGGTTTGACGGTGAAACTTGAATTAAGAGGCATGGGGAATATTTGCAAGTCTGTTATGGTGAATTCCAACAAATGAAATAATTTAATAAAATAGCTCCTTAAATATTAGGAGGATATGTTATAAAGAGAAGTCATCCTTCCCTCGATTTAAATGGACCGAAGGTCCACACGACTTATTTAAGTTGAGATGCAAAATAAATATGACATGATGGCATGATGACATGATGCAATGCAAAATAAATAAAGCAAGCACAACTGAAACACACGGGAGACCCCGGAACATCTGGAATCTTCTGGAATCTTCTGGGACGTCGGTCTTCGGGCGTCACAAATACCTTCTTCACAACTTCATGCTTGGTGATTTCAGTGGCGCCAAGAGCATGAAGCTCTTTGGTGATATCAGTGAGGCAATCGAATGTAAGCTGGACATTCTCATTGTCATTTCTCTTGAAGCGATTGAACAGATTGCAAGGAACGTCAATCCTTGAGTCTCTGTATGTTTAGACGCCTTCATTGACCTTGGATAGCCAGTCCCACACTTGCGTCGCTGACTCCAGGGCACTCACACGTCCATACTGTCCTTTGGTCAGATGACCACGTATGATGTTCCTGGCAGTTGAGTCCAGTTGAGAAACTTTCTTAACGTCAGCTGGGGTGACGCCTTCACCAGCCTTCGGAACACCAGTCTTGACGACATACCAGAGGTCGTTGTCAATAGCTTCAAGATGCATGCGCATCTTGTTCTTCCTATAGGGGTAATGAGTCCCATCGAAGACCAGACACGCAGCGGAGACTTTGATTATCTCTGCCGTCGACATACCTAAAACTCCAGGTGGTTAAACCGAATCGCACAGAACAAGGGAGCACCTTGCTCTGATACAAATTGACAGTGTAAGTTATTGACTAGAGGGGGGGCTGAATAGGCGATTTTTACGAAAGTCTTTAAAACATGATTTCTTTTGAAGACAGAGAGATGAAATGAACTTATGTGATTAGCAGTGGATGATCCACGTTTCCAGGCACACAGTAGTCAAGTAAGCATCGTGAAGATAACATGAAGACTATTGATAGCAAGGTAACACAGATTGAGATGGAAGATATAAACGAAGCTAAACAGGGAACAGTCTTCACATAGTGAAGTCAAACTGATCAGACAAACACGCAACGACTTCACGAACACAGACTGGAATGTAAATGAGATGGAAGATAGAACCAGTAGTTTGGAGACGCAGGGGATTTGGTAGACAAGTTCCAGTTGCTGTGAAAACTATACATCTGGTTAGGGAGGCTGAGATTGAACTCTGAAGACCGTGTCTTCACCTTATTCCCCTTGAGCTAAGGACACCCAGTCCTCGCCCAATCACTCTGGAAAGTCTTCAAGGTAGACTTCCGAACCTTCATAGACTTCGTTCACCGGCGATCCACAATCACTCTTGGACGCTCAGAACATGACACCTAACCAGCTGGAGGAGACATAGTCCTCAAGTGTAACAAGTCTTCAGGTCACACAGACAAAAAGACTTCAGTGATGCTGTCAGGCCCAAGATGCAATTCTATCCCGATCACATGACACTTACGTGATTGGTGCACAGCCGCATCTCAGGCGCTTAGCAAGATGGATATCATTACATCGTACCATTACATACATACATGGGGGATACAACAATACATACAAGTCACATGAATACAACACATCAATACAAGGTATATGACTACGGATACAAACATGAAAAGCACAATGACATCCATCTGTTATCCCAGGCTGCCGACCCGAAACCTAACCCAAGACTGAAGAAGAAGAAGAAGAAAGAACTCCAACACAAAAGACATCGCTCTCACGCCAAGACATCGGAAACCTGCACCTGCAACTGTTGTTGTAGTATCTGTGAGCCACGAGGACTCAGCAATCCCATAACCATGGGTAACAAGACTAGCAAAGCTCAATAGGAAAGGAAAAAGGTAAAGTGGTGAGGTTGCAGCAGGCTAAGCAAAATATGGTGGCTAACTTACGAGTACAAGAATAAGATGAGCATCTACGCAAACGGTAACAACTAGTAGTGATCACGAAAGATCCTGAACTACCTATGAGTCAAACATGACCCCACCGTGTTCTCTTCTCAAAGTGAAAAGAGACTGTCACAGTTACTCACACAGTTGTGTGTTTTACTTCAGATCCTCTGTCAAGTTTTCTGCAACCGGACATTAACAAATTCCAATCTGCCACATAACTGCGGGCACGGCTTTCGAAAGATCATAACCCTGCAGGGGTGTCCCAACTTAGCCCATCAGAAGCTCTCATGATCAGCATAAGTAATAATAATATTATCACCTTTATCTTAGGGACAATCCGATCGGGCTCAGAATCCCGGTGCACAAGACATTTCTACAATGGTAAAACAAGTCCAGCAAGACCTCCCGGCGTGCCGACACCCTGATAGTAGCCGCGCGTATCTCGTCTCAGGCCACGTCCGGATGAGCAATACGTACAACAACCGAAGGCCCCAGATAACTGGGTGGCGCCGCAAGTGGCTCTAGTTTGGGACCAACACCATCAGCACTGGCCCCCCTGCTATGGAGAAGAATACACGTGGGTGCGACCCCCTATGCAAATTTAATTAATTAATTAAGTTATTATTATGAGGGAAATTAAAACCAATGTTGGGCCTTGCTGGAGGAGTTTTATTCAAAGATGAACTGTCAAGGGGTCCTCATATACCCAACCGTGTAAGGAACGCAAAATCAAGGAACATAATGCCGGTTTATCGGCTCCTAAGGTGGCATGAGTGGAACAAAACACCGAGCAAAAGGCCAAGCCTTCCACCCATGCCCAGTATATAGGTGTGTTAAGATATATAAGATATATTGGGATATTCCAACAACAAGTTCCAACATGGAACGATCTTCATCTTCACCTGCAACTATCAACGCTCTAAGAGGGGTTGAGCAAGCGGGTAACATAGCCAAACAACGGTTTGCTGGGAAGGTGTCAAAGGTTAGAGGTTCATGGCAACAAGGAGAGGCTGACATCAAAAGATAGGTAGCGCGACATATAACAATAGCATCGAGACAACTAAGCAAAGGCAATGTTAGTAAGGTATCCAAGGTGATGGTCATCTTGCCTGAGATCCCGCAAGGAAGAAGAATGAGTCTGTGAATAAGACGAAGAAGAAGCCTTGAAGACAAACCACGAGTAGGCATTATTAAACAACTGGAACGGATCATGCGCCAATGTCTCTGGAGAGGAAATTCGGAGACGCCTCGTCAATCTCTCGCTGCCTGGGACCTTGTATGCCGACCCAAGAAATGTGGTGGACTTGGTATCACCCATCTGGAAACTCAAAATGAGGCTTTACTCATGAAGCACCTATTCAAATTTTTTAACAAATTGGATATTCCTTGGGTCCAATTGATCTGGGACACTTATTACGTCTCCTCTCCTCCTCAAGCTACTCGCAACTGTGGCTCTTTCTGGTGGAGGGACATCTTTCGGCTCTATGATCAATTCTGCTCCCTCGCCGTCCCACAGGTTTCCTCGGGTGACACAGTCTTGTTTTGGACGGATAAATGGCATATTGATAATAGGGTGATTTCCCTGCAGACCAGATTTCCGCATCTGTTTTCATTTGTAATCAATGAATTTATCACTGTCAAGGATTTCTTCCTGGAACCAAGTGAAACACAGAATTTCCATTTACCACTGTCCATCGAAGCCTTTGAGGAACTACAGCTGCTGCAGTCTCTTTTGGTTACTATACACCTTGATCCCTCAGCACATGACAGTTGGAAATGGCCCTCCAAATCTGGCACCTTCATCTCCAAGGTGTACTATGATTTCAGGTTTTCTCACATTGCGGTGGACCCCATATTTAAATGGATTTGGAAATGCTCTTGCACGCTGAAGATCAAAGTTTTCGGATGGCTTCTTCTAATGGATCGACTCAACACCAGAGATATGATGCAGCGAAGACATTGGCATGTAGAAGATGCTAATTGTTCTATATGTCTTTTGCCACATCTTGAAGACCGGGCACACCTCTTCTTCGTCTGCAATTTCAGTCAGCGAGTTTGGAACTTCCTTGGTATTTCTTGGACATCTACAGGACACTCCTCCACGTATTCCATGGCTCTAGCAGCACGTCAAGACTTCGGACAACCATTCTTCACTGAAGTAGTCTTCACTGCTGCTTGGAATATCTGGACCCAGAGAAATGGCAAAGTTTTCAGGAATGAACAACCTAGCTTCAGATCCTGGAGAAGAAACTTTGTGTATGATATCTCCTTACTTGCACATAGAATTAAATGTAAATATAGAGATAGACTCCTCTCCTGGATAGCCTCTCTCCAGTAGACTAGCTGTAAGTCCCTTCCCCTTTTCTCTGTATATACTTAAGACCTTTGTACTCTATTCCCTCTCTGGGATTTTATGATAATAAAAGACTGTGAGGCTGTTGCCTTGCAGTACATAGTCAAAAAAAAAAACGAATCCTCACGATCGCAATGGAAAAGAACTAGCGAGAAGAAAGCACACAACAAAGTAAACACACAACACGAGAACATGACAAGATGCTCAACCAAGTATGATGCAAGACAAGTCTATATGATGCATTACATGGCAAGGGATGAAGAACACAAGAACAACATCACCCAACAAGTTTAAATGAGGCCGGAATCAACATATAATAAAACTAGTAAGTCCTCATAAGCATAATTTGAAATTAGTCCAGATCTAAACAAACCTTCAGTTAAAGTTGTTAAACAGCAGGTTAACATGCACCATGATGATCTACACGTAATTCTAATCATGTCACATATAAAGTTTGTTTAATTCGGAGCTACGTCATAGAAGATATGAGCAAAATAAGACAAACAAGGCAACGGTGCGAGATGCACCAAACATCTAGCAAACACACTCCAAATAGGTAAACAACATGATATTATGCTTCTACATGCAAAATCACACAAGTTTCATATAGGGCACACTCGAAACGGAGCAACGGTTCAACACATACACATGAAACAAGATATAACAACAAGCTGAAGTTAACAGCCACATGGCAACTTTGGAGCAAGGTAAATATAAGCTACAACACCCAAACATGATAACAAGAAGCATGGATGTGAAGTAGACATGATACTTAACAAGCATGAACTTAGAACACACCCAAAATCTTGCTGGAACAAATTTAAATAAGCATGGCAAGTTGCAATAAAATTATCCAGACTTAGTAAAAATCTGGGAAGGCAAAAACATCATCACGATGCTGCCTTCGGAGGCACAAAACAACAAGCATATCAAATCAACTAAGCATATAAAGAGCATGGACATGAAGTAGACATAGCATACATCAAACAACTCCATTGGAGCAACTCCATACGAGGCATGGATCAATAACAACAAGCTTCACCAAATTGAACATGCTGATAAAATCTTGACAGGTAAAATTTATAGCAACTTGAGAGCAAGAAATAAATAAGCTAGAGCAGGGCATATGTGCAAGTAAGGGCATGAATGGATAGACAATAACATGGACAACAAGACATGATCATTGGCCACTCCAAAACAAGCATGGATTTGAGTGGGGCATCAAGCAAACATAGCATCAGGTTATAACAGATTCCAGACTTAGCAGTTTTTTCACTAAGTATAAAACAGCAACAACAACATAGCATGTTTACAAGCTTATTTAAGTCACCTCAATGCATATCATGGAAAGAGGTTTGCACCACAGCAAAGACCATATGATTGTGCTTCTAAAACAATAGCCATGTGACATGAAGACAAACACATCAATAGCAATGAGCATGTCAAAACAGCATCTCACAACAAGTTTCAGCACTTAACAGCCACATGCACTTTTGCAACAGATATTAACATGGCAATATGACACCTAACATGAATGCTACAGCAACCATCATGTAGAGAACTTCACAATGAACATTTTGACATATCATATGCTCCATTTGGATAAACATGCACAAAGTTACAAGCATCACAAGCATGCAACAAATTATAGTAAACAGCAGTTTTAAACAAGTAGCATTCTTGCCACGATGATTAGGTCATCAAGATGATCTCAAACAAGCATGCCACAATGGAACAAAATGTAGAGGACATCACCACGATCATTTTGACATATTATACACTCAATTTGGACATACACACAAAAAGTTACAGCCACACAAACATGCAACATTATTATGACAGAAAAAGACTTAGCAGTTTTAACAGACAAAACAAGTGAGCGCAAAATAACTATCTGATGCACTGGGCGGAGTTTAGTCAGGGCTCACCATGGGCCAAGCCCAGCTGTGGAGGAGGATGAAGCGGGCCGGTGCGATGGCCCTCGAGGCCCACGTGGCCTGGATCTGGCCTAGGAGGCCGAGGGAGATGGGCCGACTGGAGCAGCTGGGGAGATGGGCCGGCCCGAGGCGGCGGTGCTGGCTGGCCCATGCGGAGAGGCCGAGCGGGCGACGGGAGGAGCGAAGCGCTCGTCTCCCCCGACGAGGTAGAGCGTCGGCGGCGGTCGAACCGTCCCGGATCTCGCCGGATCCGGGAACGGCGGCGGCGGTGAGGTGAGCCCCCGGCGGAGCTTCTGGCCGACGGCGGCGGTTAGCGGCGGGGGAGGATGCTGGGGCGGCCCGGTGGCTGGAGCTTCGAGGCGGCGGCGACGAGGCAGGCGCGGCGCGCTCCGGCGGCCGGCGACGAAGGCACGCGGCGGCGAGGTGCGGCCGGTGGGAGGCGGGGAGCTCGGGTGCCTGCAGGCTGGTGGCGGTGGCTCGGACCCGCGCGGGCCCCGGATGGGCTCCGCGGGCCGCCGCGGCGGGGGAGGCTGGAGAGGCCACGTGGCCCGTGCCCTTTGGCTGCGGGAGGCGCCGGAGCTGACGTGGCACTCCCTGATTGGGCTGAGTGAGGTGGAGGGGCGCTGGACATGTCCGGCGGCGGAACAGACATGTTCGGCTGCGCGGTGGGAGCGGGGCTAGGGTTGGATCTGCGAGAAAAATACGGGGGAGACACCTATTTATAGGTAGAGGGAGCTAGGAGTGTCCAAATGAGGAGCGGTTCATGGCCACGCGATCGTGCTCGAACGGCCAATAGCATGGAGGGGGTTAGAATGGGCTTGGGGGCTGTTGAGAGGGGTGTTGGGCCAAAAGAGAAAAGGCTTCCGGCGGTTAACACGGTTAACCGTTGGACTATGAAACGAACTCCGAACGCGACGAAACTTGACAGGCGGTCTACCTATGCTATAATAAGACCACATGCCAAGTTTCAACCCATTCCGAAAACATTTTTTGGCCACTCATAAAATAAAAACCGGAGGTGCCGCGAGCACGTGCAAGTGTGTCTCGGCTCAGAACGGGCAACGGAAAGGACGAGGGGAACCCGAACGGATGCAAGTTTTGAAAACATGAGGATGCAACACCCATGATGACCTGGCAAGATGCAACACGCAAGCAGATGACATGGCAACGACAACGAACAACTAACTGACACCTGGCGCACCGGTCTCGGGGTGTCACAACACTCCCCTACTAACAAGAGGTCTTGTCCCGAGATCTTAGGAACGAGACGGAAGAGAAAAGGAAGAACAAAGTTCTTCGAGGACAAAAGAGTGAAAGCAAGGATATCGAGAGGTTGAGCCACTCGAAAGGAAGAATGCAATGAAGGAGAACGAAGTTGCAAGGACTTCGTTAAACAAGAGGAACAAGAATAAGACGAGAATCAAGGGGTTGAAAGACACGAAGCAAGAGCTGAAGGAACGAGAATGCATTCGAAACCTCTCCGGTTAATAAGAGATAGAAAGGAATCTCCACGAAGGAATTCGGGCAGCACTGCGGCTGACAATGGAAGAAATAGAACAAAACCTCAAGAAGATGGATATAATGCTTGATGAGATGAACAACATAACGCCTCCGAAAGAATTGAAATAATGGAATTAAAAGAATGGAGAAGAACATGACAACTTTGAGAACGAGTGGCCAGAACGAGAATTTATAAGATAAAGACTTGAACGGAGTTGTTGAGAAAATTAACAACAAAAGAATAAGCTTGTTCTGGACTTATGGAAATCATCCCAAAAACTTGAGGTGAATTATGTCGCAACCAAAATTTTGATGAGCTGAGAAGAGCGAAGAATGCAAAACTCCACTTCAAAAGAATACGGAGAATTATTTGCATCTCGGGACACAAAAGAATAATGCTTGAGCTGCTCAACAAGAATTTGATGAACACTTGAAGAATGATTTGAATCGCGATGAACCATCGTGAATAACTCCGGTACGAAAGGATGATGATATAGAAATGACAGATGAAAATAATAAGATTAAGGCCTTGCGATGATTTAGGCGGGGTTCCGACGAGATAACCAAGAAAAACTTTGAACTCCGGGGAAGAAAAGATTAAAGCCGTTGGGACTAGAATTTATCCATCAAGAACAAACTCCGAAGGAAGGAATTAATAACTTGAAGAAAAAGAATAAGAATTATGTTATGCTTATCCTCCACCAATTAAATTGATGAGAAGCAATGGATTCGCGTAAGACTTATTCTCGTTGAATGATTAAAGAGGGATATCTCGCGAACTTGAGAAAATCTTCATGAAGCACCGGTAGGATTGGAATAAAAAATGAATGAATTGATATGATAGCACCGGAAAAGAATTGTTGAACGAATCGCCGTAAGGAATTAAAGCCGAGTGAAAAAAAGGAACGAACCACCGTAAAGAATTAAAATCGAGTGATGAAAGAGAACGACCACCATTAGAAATTGAAATTGAGTGAATACCAAAAAATGAATCACCGGAAAGAATTAAGCACTTGGGGAAAATTCGAGTGACGAGAACGAAGAGATCGTGAATTGATTAAAGAATAGTTGAACGAAGCACCGGAAGAATACGGAGACGACGAAGCGGCATCAATGAAGAATATTTGGAGGACTAAGTTGAAAACTAAGAATGAAGAAATCTTCTGAAATGAAGGCCTTCGGAGGAACACAATGAAAATAATTGATGAAGTACTCCGTAAGAATGAAAAGAAGAACGGTTGAACCAACGATGAAAAGAATATGAAAGCGATCTTGGAGAAGGCATATGACTGATGGAATCCATACTTACGTCACACTTGAAAAGAATTTCGGAACACTCCAGGAAATAGAAGAGTCAGGTAAGATCCTGGGAAAAGACCTGTGGGTTATGAGCCCACCGAAGAGAAAACCACCGTTGAAAGGATTGAAAACGAAATGATGCACCGGAACGATTGGAAAACTCGAATGAGGTGAGAACCTCGAATTAATTGGAAGACAGAGGAATATCTTGAGAATGTCTTCGGAACTCCGGAACAATTTCATGGCGAGAGGTGACCGAGCAATTGGAAACATTTGGCCGATGAAAGAATATGAACAATACCGAGAAATTGGAATTGAATCCACTGGAAAAGAAGAAGAGGTGAAGAATATCAAACGAGAGGAGAATTCACCAATTGAAATAATTGATGAAAGAAAGCAAAGACTTCACACGAGTAGGATGGATACTCAATTAAGGACTCCGGCTCCGAGAAGCAAAAGGGTGGGCGGGTGGGAAAAAGAAAGAACACAACGGACGGGAAAAACGACACTGGTTCGAAAGAACTGAGGATTGAACTTGTAAAGAAGAAGAGGGTCGAGTCCACTTGACGAGAGATGCACCAGATGAAAGAACTGACAACGCAACAAACAAAAACTAACCATGTGATCCTAAAAAAAATTGAAGCGGAAGAGGAGTAATTCAAAACACCTACGTCAAGATTCCTTACCAGAGTGACGAAGGGGCTGAGGAGTAAAAAGAATTCCTACTCTCCGATATAACTAGTCTTCGAAAAAGTTTTGCTAGACTCAACAACAGCCAAACTACGATCAATCAAGGGGGCTCCTATGGTCGGTCGAGGCTCTGATACCAACTTGTCAGGCCCAAGATGCGATACTATCCCGATCACGTGACACTTACGTGATTGGTGCACAACCGCATCTCAGGCGCTTAGCAAGATGGATATCATTACATCGTACCATTACATTCATACATGGGGGATACAACAATACATACAAGTGACATGAATACAACACATCAATAGAAGGTATCCGACTACGGATACAAACATGAAAAGCACAATGACATCCATCTGCTATCCCAGGCTGCCGACCCGGAACCTATCCCAAGACTGAAGAAGAAGAAGAAGAAAGAACTCCAACACAAAAGACATCGCTCTCACGTCAAGACATCGGAAACCTGCACCTGCAACTGTTGTTGTAGTATCTGTGAGCCACGAGGACTCAGCAATCCCATAACCATGGGTAACAAGACTAGCAAAGCTCAATAGGAAAGGAAAAAGGTAAAGTGGTAAGGTTGCAGCAGGGGCTAAGCAAAATATGGTGGCTAACTTACGAGTACAAGAATAAGATGAGCATCTACGCAAACGGTCGCAACTAGTAGTGATCGCTAAAGATCCTGAACTACCTATGAGTCAAACATAACCCCACCGTGTTCTCTTCTCAAAGTGAAAAGAGACAGTCACGGTTACTCACACAGTTGTGTGTTTTACTTCGGATCCTCTGTCAAGTTTTCTACAACCGGACATTAACAAATTCCAATCTGCCACATAACCGCGGGCACGGCTTTCAAAAGATCATAACCCTGCAGGGGTGTCCCAACTTAGTCCATCAGAAGCTCTCACGGTCAGCAGAAGTAATAATAATATTATCACCCCTTATCTTAGGGACAATCCAATCAGGCTCGGAATCCCGGTGCACAAGACATTTTGACAATGGTAAAACAAGTCCAGCAAGACCACCCGGCGTGCTGACACCCTGATAGTAGTCGCGCGTATCTCGTCTCAGGCCACCTCAGTATGAGCAATATGTACAACAACCAAAGGCCCCAGATAACTGGGTGGCGCCGCAAGTGGCTCTAGTTTGGGACCAACACCATCAGCACTGGCCCCCCTGCTATGTAGAAGAATCCACGAGGGTGCGACCCCCTATGCAAATTTAATTAATTAATTAAGTTATTATTATGAGGTAAATTAAAACCAATGTTCGGCCTTGCTGGAGGAGTTTTATTCAAAGACGAACTGTCAAGGGGTCCCCATATACCCAACCGTGTAAGGAACGCAAAAGCAAGGAACATAATGCCGGTTTATCGGCTCCTAAGGTGGCATGAGTGGAACAAAACACCGAGCAAAGGGCTAAGCCTTCCACCCATGCCCAGTATATAGGTGTGTTAAGATATATAAGATATATTGTGATATTCCAACAACAAGTTCCAACATGGAACGATCTTCATCTTCACGTGCAACTATCAACGCCATAAGAGGGGCTAAGCAAGCGGATAACATAGCCAAACAATGGTTTGCTGGGAAGGTGTCAAAGGTTAGAGGTTCATGGCGACAAGGAGAGGCTAACATCAAAAGATAGGTAGCGCGACATATAACGATAGCATCGAGATAACTAAGCAAAGGCAATGATAGTAAGATATCCAAGGTGATGGTCTTCTTGCCTGAGATCCCGCAATGAAGAAGAATGAGTCCGTGAAGAAGATGACGAAGAAGCCTTGAAGATGAACCACGAGTAGACGAACGAATCCTGACGATCGCAACGGAAAAGAACTAACGAGAAGAAAGCACACAACACAGTAAACACACAACACGAGAACATGGCAAGATGCTCAACCAGGTATGATGCAATACAAGTCTATATGATGCATTACATGGCAAGGGATGAAGCACACAAGAACAACATCACCCAACAAGTTTAAATGAGGCCGGAATCAACATATAATAAAACCTGTAAGTCCTCATAAGCATAATTTGAAATTAGTCCAGATCTGAACAAACCTTAAGTTACAGTTGTTAAACAGCAGGTTAACATGCACCATGATGATCTACACGAAATTCTAATCAAGTTACATATAAAGTTTGTTTAATTCGGAGCTATGGCCTAGAAGATATGAGCAAAATAAGACAAACAAGGAAACGGTGCAAGATGCACCCAAACATCTAGCAAACACACTCCAAATAGGTAAGCAACATGATATTATGCTTCTACATGCAAAATCACACAAGTTTCATATAGGGCACGCTCGAAACGGAGCAACGGTTCAACACATACACATGAAACAAGATATAACAACAAGCTGAAGTTAACAGCCACATAGCAACTTTGGAGCAAGGTAAATATAAGCTACGGCACCCAAACATGATAAGAAGAAGCATGGATGTGAAGTAGACATGATAATTAACAAGCATGGACTTAGAACACACCCAAAAGCTTGCTGGAACACATTTAAATAAGCATGTCAAGTTGCAATAAAATTATCTAGACTTAGTAAAAAGCTGGGAAGGCAAAAACATCATCACGATGCTGCCTTCAGAGGCACAAAACAACAAGCATATCAACTCAACTAAGCATATAAAGAGCATGGATATGAAGTACACATAGCATACATCAAAACAACTCCATAGGAGCAACTCCATAGGAGGCATGGATCAATAACAACAAGCTTCACCAAATTGAACATGTTGATAAAATCCTGACAGGTAAAATTTATAGCAACTTGAGAGCAAGAAATAAATAAGCTACATATGGGCATATGTGCAAGTAAGGGCATGAATGGATAGACAATAACATGGACAACAAGACATGATCATTGGCCACTCCAAAACAAGCATGGATTTGAGTGGGGCATCAAGCAAACATAGCATCAGGTTATAACAGATTCCAGACTTAGCAGTTTTCTCACTAAGTATAAAACAGCAACAACAACATAGCATGTTTACAAGCTTGTTTAAGTCACCTCAAGGCATATCATGGAAAGAGGTTTGCACCACAGCAAAGACCATATGATTGTGCTTCTAAAACAATAGCCATGTGGCATGAAGACAAACACATCAATAGCAATGAGCATGTCAAAACAGCATCTCACAACAAGTTTCAGCACTTAACAGCCACATGCACTTTTGCAACAGATATTAACATGGCAATATGACACCTAACATGAATGCTACAGCAACCATCATGTAGAGAACTTCACAATGAACATTTTGACATATCATATGCTCCATTTGGATAAACATGCACAAAGTTACAAGCATCACAAGCATGTAACAAATTATAGTTAACAGCAGTTTTAAACAAGTAGCACTCTTGACACGATGATTAGGTCATCAAGATGATCTCAAACAAGCATGCCACAATGGAACAAAATGTAGAGAACATCACCACGATCATTTTGACATATTATACACTCAATTTGGACATACACACAAAAAGTTACAGCCACACAAAAATGCAACATTATTATGACAGAAAAAGACTTAGCAGTTTTAACAGACAAAACAAGTGAGCGCAAAATAACTATCCAACGCACTGGACGGAGTTTAGTCGGGGCTCACCATGGGCCAAGCCCAGTTGTGGAGGAGGACGAGGCGGGCCGGTGCGATGGGCCTCGGGGCCCACGTGGCCTGGATCTAGCCTAGGAGGCCGAGGGAGATGGGACAGCTAGAGCAGCTGGGGACATGGGCCGGCCCGAGGCGGCGGTGCTGGCTGGCCCATGCGAAGAGGCCGAGCGGGCGATGGGAGGAGCAAAGCGCTCGTCTCCCCCGACGAGGTAGAGCGGCGGCGGCGGTCGAACCGTCCCGGATCTTGCCGGATCCGGGAACGGTGACGGCGGTGAGGCGAGCCCCCTGGCGGAGCTGGTGACAGACGGCGGCGGTTATCGGTGGGGTAGGAGCAGGAGGCGGGGGAGGATGCTGGGGTGACCCGGTGGCTGGAGCTTTGAGGCGGCGGTGACGAGGCTGGCGCGGCGCGCTCCGGCGGCCGGCGGCAAGGGCAGGCGGCGGCGAGGTGCGGCCGGTGGGAGGCGGGGAGCTCGGGTGCGTGTGGGCTGGCGGCGGCGGCTCGGGCCCGCGCGGGCCTCGGATGGGCTCCGCGAGCAGCGGCGGGGGAGGCTGGAGAGGCCACGTGGCGCGTGCCCGTTGGCTGCGGGAGGCAGCGGAGCTGACGTGGCACTCCCTGATTGGGCGGAGTGAGGTGAAGGGGCGCTGGACATCTCCGGCGGTGGAACGGACATGTCCGGCTGCGCGGTGGGAGCAGGGCTAGGGTTGGATATACGAGAAAAATTCACGGGAGACACCTATTTATAGGTAGAGGGAGCTAGGAGTGTCCAAATGAGGAGCGGTTCACGGCCACGCGATCGTGATCAAACGACCAATAGCATGGAGGGGGTTAGAATGGGCTTGGGGGCTGTTGAGAGGGGTGTTGGGCCAAAAGAGCAAAGGCTTCCGGCGGTTAACACGGTTAACCGTTGGACTATCAAACGAACTCCGAACGCGACGAAACTTGACAGGCGGTCTACCTATGCTATAATAAGACCACACGCCAAGTTTCAACCCATTTCGAAAACATTTTTCGGCCACTCATAAAATAAAAACCGGAGGTGCCGCGGGCACGTGCAAGTGTGTTTGGGCTCAGAACGGGCAACGGAAAGGACGAGGGGAACCCGGACGGATGCATGTTTTGAAAACATGAGGGTGCAACACACATAATGACATGGCAAGATGCAACACGCAAGCAGATGACATGGCAATGACAACGAACAACTAACTAACACCTGGCGCACCGGTCTCGGGGTGTCACAGATGCCTAACACTCTTTGGCTTTGTGTGTTTTGGGCTTTGTCCTTGCAAGGATCTTTTCTCTCAAAGGCTTCGGAGGTGGGTTGCTCTCAAACGATAAGAGCCGTGCACTAACTCTGAGCAGCCCCAAATTTATGGTGTAGGGGTGGGCTATTTATAGCCATGAGGCAACCCGACATGATATGTCCGAAATGACCATTGGTCACTATGGAACTGACATGTGTCCAATGGTCGGATTATAAACACACGCGATAACTTTGCTTGAGCTCCAAGTAAAGCTGACTTATCCAGCTCTGGATAAGATTTGCTCTCATTTGTCTTCGCTCGAAGACATAGGTGTTTTGGTTGAGCATCACTTCAATCATCTTACTATGTTCACTTGGACCCCACTTAATAGTACGGTGGTTCCTATGACTCAAGAAAGAATAAAAAGAACTACGAAAGAGACTATGTCTTCGCATTCCATAGTCTTCAATGAATGTCTTCATAGGTCATTATCTTCACGTGAATGTCTTCACGAGTCACCACTGTCCTCAATGTCTTCACACATTTTTAGGGGTCATCTCTGGAAGGTAAACGGATCAATGAGGGACTATTACCTGTGTTATCCTGCAATTCTCACAAACACGTTAGTCCCTCAACCACGTTTGTCGTCAATACTCCAAAACCAACTAGGGGGCACTAGATGCACTTACAATCTCCCCCTTTTTGGTCATTGATGACAAAAAGGTTGAAGTTTTCAACGGGGATAAAATATGTGAAATTAAAGATAACACGGTCATTGTCTTCACGAGATTGAGAGGACCCCCCGTAAAGATGTGCATATAGAAAATTTGCTTTTGAATGCAAAGGCACATGGCAGGTTTTGCTTTGTGGAGATCTCCTTCAATATCGTGAAGACTATCCATCATGCATACAAGGATATATTGACGACAATGATATGCATAATTCAAAATGGGCGTCTGCTGAATGACTTCATGCGCATAGGATAGATATTTAACCAAGCATAAGAAACGGCGGCGAATGTAGCAGATGACCATCAAGTTTAAGTGTTACAACTCAAGAGCTAAATGTTTCAAAACGAGAGTTGTAAGAACTTAGCAAAAAGATAAGGCACCCGACCCATATAGGGACCCGCTTGAAGACTATCAACTCATATGCTTCTCCCCCTTTCGTCAGTAAGGACCAAAAAGGTTTGAAGACATAGAGTATCTATGCATTCACAGGTGGTGAAGATGTTGGTGCAGTCGGGTCGACATTGTAGTTGGGTGGTGCAGTAGGGCCTAACGCATAGTCGTGATGCAGTGAGGCAATTGCTGGAGAAGTGGGGTCGTCTTCATCATCAATGATACGAGCAACAATAGTTGCAGCCGAAGATGAATACTCAGAATCTTCAATGGAGGGAGTTTGACGCCAAGTCGTAGCTTGTGGAGGTCTGGAGTCAAACTTGAAGCGCTCAGAGAAGCCATCTGCTTGAAGATGATCTTCAGAGCAGAGCAATGTAAGTCTCATCCAGGACCACCGACAGGCTTCATGAGCAACAAAGGAGTTCTTGGTAGCCAGCTGCAAATGCGATTCACGTCAGTGAGAAGACTTTGCACCTGCCTCTTCATCCAATCATGGTGCTTATCCTGCTACTGGTGAAGCGAAACTAGAAGCTCTCGGTCATTTAGGACACGGGGACGCTTCTTAGGCCTTTGAGCAATAGTGCTACCAGTGACATCAGTGTTGGCACGATGCGGGAGGCGCAGATTTCCAGCCAGAGGATAAGCAGTTACATTTGCATTTGGCACATAAACACTTTCAACTTGTTGTGTGAAGCTTTGGTTATCAGCATTGAGCAGTTGAAGTGGTTGCTTGGCGGGCTCAGGATAGACAGGTTCATAAGACATATCAACCTCAGGCAAAAAGATAACATGATTGCGTGCAGAGGCTTGATAGTTGATAGTTGAGTGAAGCTTAATGAGCCACATTATCCAAGGAGCATAGAGCTTGAGGCCCAACAGATCAATACCAGATGCAGCCAGTTGACGAATGAAGAAGTCATGGGTATTGAATCTGATGTCATTGAGAATATAGAATACCAAAGTCTTCATGACACCTTCTAGTGTAGCTTCAGACGATCAGACGAGTGTCCCTTGACAGGCCAGAGAGTACGCCCCAGAATATGATGGTGCAAGGTAGATACTCGAGGTCCTTGATGAAGAATTCCTTTGGATGATCAGCGTCAGGGGGTAATGGATTCATCATGGTGAGCATTTCACTCATGTTGGGCCCAGCCTTCTTGAAGATGCTTTCAAGCTCCTTTTGATACAGGGAACAACCTGGTTCGTACAACTCATCAGGAGTGGGCAGGGAAGTGAGCTCAAGTAGAGTCTGAGCTTTGGCTTCATGATGAATGTCACCTGTCATCCACTCAAGGACCCATGTCTTCGGATCCCTGTTGTATCCTCTGATATGAAGAGTAGCGTAGAATTGCAGGAGAAGCTCTTCATTCCAGTGTTCCTTTGCAGTGAAGAATGGAAGCAATCCAACATCTCTGAACCAGCCAAGGGCTTCTTCAAGGCATGGCAGTCCAGCAATGGTATCACAATCAAGACGTTGGTGTGGAAAAATCCTTTCCTGGTTGTACAGAATGCAAGAGTAATAGATGCGTTGCTGAAAGCTCTAGAACCTATCAGAAGAGATCCTTGGCTTCTTGAATGGGTTCTTGTCAGAGTCAAAGAAAGTGTTGTTCTCTTTGAAGTTGTTCACACTGAATGAGCCTTGTGTCGTTGTAGTGCTTGGAAGCCTGAGCAATCTAGGTTTTGGCTTCTGCATCTGAGGCCGCCGCTCCACATGATATTCATATTGTGGTCCGGGAGCAAGAGGCCTCAGAGTTGGCCACTTGACAGTGACAAGCTCTCCATCACGATTGTAGGCTTGGGCCATGGTGTGAGGCACAGGAGAAGGAGCAGTCACTTCAGGGGCAGCAATGACTTCATGCTGCACATTGTCTTCATCCATGACTGTGTCATAGGCTTCAGTGTTCATTGAAGGGGCAGCCACATTTGCTTCAATTTTCGTGGCTTCAGGGAGATTGGACTCATGCACAACAACATCTTGGGGAGTGGATTCCTGCATGACGGGCACTTCTTCTTCTTGTACAACAGTTTCTTGGGGAGGGGGAGTGACTTCACGGGTTTCTTCCTTTTCTTCATCGGCTGATGCAGCCAGAATATCTTCAGCCGCCTTGGCTTCACATTCAAGAGCAGACGCTGAAGGAATGGCATCAGGGAACACTTGACGTGCCACTGAGCTTGAGTTTTGTACTTCATCTTCAGGAATGCTATACAAGGAGGCTTGAGGCCTGAGACCTTTGCGAAGCGTTCGAAACTTCGGCGACGCAATTGGTGAAGCATTGGTCTGCTCCATGTCTTCTTCAGGTGTTGTTGTGGAGGTCTCAAGTACCGGAGTGGTAACTAGAACGGCGGAGTACGAGGAGTGTCTTCATGTAAGGGGGTGTTTGGGGGTTGCTCTTCCAAACATCATCTTGAGCAATTGGCATTATGGGACGACCAATGCTTATGAGCTCACTGCTCGTTTGAGCACGCGACTGAGCAGGTTGGGGTTCAAGCTGAGGAAGGACTTCATCATCACCAACATTGTCGTCATGACCAATATCTTCAGCTGCAGGAGTGTCACCCGCTGGAATCTCTTCAGTCTGATGAGCCTCTCAGGGAGTAGGCTCATGGAAAACCAGACGACACTCTCGGTTGGAGGAGGCAGGCAGGGCAACAGAAATGGGTTCAACAACCAGTGGTTCTGTGGAGGAGCCGCAAGGCTGATGTGAAGCCTTTGAAGCTTTTATCTTCTGCTTCTTCTTGGAAGGAGAAGCATCAGAGGCATCAAGGTGCTTGTGTTTCTTAACTTCAGCTTCAGCCTGCCTCGTCTTCTTTTAATCAGAAGCTGTTGATGGGACCTTTGGCTTCGAGCTAGTCATGCTGTCAGGGAAGACAATGCTGGGTCTTTCCTGCCTTGGAGACTCAGTGTCTTTAGCAGCAGGCTTCTTCTTCTTCTTTGGCTTCTTGGCTGCCAGCTTGGGGTTAATGCCTGGATGGCCAAGAGCTTTCCTCTTCACAACTTCATTGTGGGCTTGGACGCACTTCTCAGCATAGTGCTTGAGACGTTCCCTGGAGCCCTTTGCAACATCACAGCGCTTGGCAAATTCAGCCTTGAGGTCTGTCATCATGGTCTTGAAGTTTTGAACTTCTTGTGCACTGAGGCTTGCCATATGCTTCTCGAACAGAGCCTTCTCATGATAAATTTTGTTCTTTTGCTCGATAACCTTCTATGCAACAGTCAATTCTTGAGAATGTAGCCTGGAAAGGTCACACTGATATCAATGGAAATCTGAAGATCATCAAGTGAAAGATATGTATCCTCAAACCATTCATCTATGAAGTTATTGATGATATCAGCGTTAAAGAGAGGCAAATAATTGAAGATTTCGGCTTGTTGCTTGCTCTTAATTAGCATTTCAAGGTCATCATCAGCAAGATCTTCATCACTGGACAGATCTATGATGTCATCATCATTGCGCAATATGCTACCAGGAGTGAGTCCTTGGCCAGATGGCTTCAGTAGCTGCTTAGACCGCTGAGAGATGCGAGAGTGATCCTCAGACTGCACACTGGATTCAGGAGGTACAGTATTCAAGGGCTTTACACTTGAAGCTTTTGGTGCAACAATAGGTTTAGAAGATTTTGTCTTCTTCTTGGGCTTCACAGGCTCAGGAACAGATGCAGGTTCCATGTCTTCAACAACATCTTCCATAGTTGCCCTTTGAGAAGCAATGTGGGATAGTAGTCCATCAAGGCCATTGAAGGGGCCAATGCGATTTTCATTGTCTTCGGGTGTTCCATCAGACTGAGGCCGAGATGGGCCAGGATTGAAGTTAATGCCAAGTTCCTTCCTGTTCTGGGTTGCAGAGTTCTTGGCAAATTTGTAGTTTTCTTCAAATAATTCATCGTCATGGCACCATCAAAGACTAGATGGATCAGCATCAGAAGGCAGTTGTCCTCTGACCATGCATGGATAAATGTTCTTAGCAATGGCTTCAGACATTGTCTTGGGTTGAAACTTCTTTTAGACGATATCGCCCCATGGTGGGTGAATGGCGTTCTTGGAAGCATACTCAGGAGTCACAAATCTGTACAGAAACCACTGATCTACCCAATATCTCCGTATCCATTGGATTCGATACTTGCGTTCTCCATAAATCTCTTCTGGGTCAGACTTGTACATGGTGAATAGATCTGGAGGAAGATCTTTGGCAGTGTCAGTACGTCACTGCCTGCCACCTTTCTTGTACTGTTTTTCAGAAGCCATTGGGTTCAGATAGAATGGCTTCACAAAGCAGTTTGTCTTCCGACGACTGGTCAGACAGGAGCTGGCTTCAGGAGATTCAATGTGACGCTGTAAGAATTCTGCAAATGAATGCAGACTATGAGAACCAAGGGATTCTCCCATGCACATGTACATGTGACAGCATTAGAGATGCAAGGGAAGGAGAAGATGTCATATGCATTCTCAGAAGATTTTGAAGATTAAATACCGTTTGAATACATTGACCTCATAGTGCGAAGACATTCACTTATATGGAGTGAGTTGGTTCCAGATTTGTACGAATCCAAGAATAGATACAAGCGAGGAATCTAACTAGCAGTTAATCATAAGTGAATATATTTGCATCATATGAGAGAAGGATATAGAAAGAAACAACTCTCAGATGTATAGAAAACACTTCTGGTGAAGTTGTATGACTTCAATGGATCAAAACGACGGTAAAAAGAGAGATCTATTTACCGCACCGAAGAACTGCTAGACGGGAAGAGATGGATGCCGAGCAGATCGATCTTACGTGCCCTAACTTTGCGGCAAAAGACACCTATGGCGGCGGCGGAGAGACGAGGTCCACGGCCGGCGGGAAGACGGCCTCGAAGAAGTCGCGACAGCTAAGTGATTCGTCTCCGGCGTCGGCTAGAGCTAGCGGAGGCGCTAGGGTTGAGCGAGATGGCGAGAGGTGGGAGAGGAAATTGTGACCGCGAGGGTGGAGTATTTATAAGGAGGGATGACGGTGCAGTGCAATTATGCAGGTGCCCCTGGCGGTTCACATCTGAACAAAACATGGCTGGCATGCAACGTATGGAGAGTTGAGCCACGATCCCACACACGCCAGATTTGTCGGATGGACGTTTTGGTTTCTCCGATTTTGAGCCAAAAGGATACGGCATTGAAAACAGTTTTAAATGAGTGTCTCTATATCTTCAGTCGACAAGGACACAATGAAGACATTCAACAAGTGTCAATAGAATGCATATGAAGAGATAGAGAGAGTTGGAGAGATAAAGCATAGAGAGGATTAGGTTCCAATCACATTCACTTAGATTAAAAAGTTTGAAGACATAGCTATAAGTGAATGTTGTAGAGGACAGAACACACACACACACACACACACACACACACACATATATATATATATATTATTTATATATATATATATATATATATATATATATATATATATATATATATATATATCAGAGAAACCAAACAAATCAACATTGAGACAATGAGTCTTGAAGACAAACAATGTTGAAGCCAAACCAAGTAAGAATATAATGCAGTCATGACGCCAAATGAAAACATCAAGAAGGTTTGGTGGTGGCGTTACCCACCGTATCGGAAGTATTAGACTGGGACACATCGCACAATTATCATGGTGCTCTAGAGTCGAATTCCACATTAATGTATTCACACTTAGAGTGTAAGTCTTCATGAGTTGAAGACATATGTTACTTAGTGTGTTGCACATCTAAGCCATCAAAATGCATAAGCGTTAGGATGTGTGTCCAATCACATGACATTTGAGGATTCTAGGATATTTAGCTCACACCACAGCTTGCAAAACCTTTTCTTATCCAAGGGCTTAGTGAAAATATCTGCCAGTTGCTCTTCGGTGTTGACATGTATGATTTCAATGTCCTTCTTGATCACATGATCCCTCATAAAGTGTTGACGAATATCAATGTGCTTTGTCTTCGAGTGCTAAACGGGATTGTGAGCAATTTTGATGGCGCTCGCAGAAGAGAGTCACCTTTTCCATGTTGATGCCGTAATCCTTAAGGGTTTGCTTCATCCAGAGATGCTGAGCGCAACAAGATCCATCAGCAATGTATTCAGCTTCAGAAGTGGAGAGAGACACTAAGTTCTGCTTCTTTGAAGACCAACTGACAAGAGATCGTCCAAGAAAGTGACATGTGCCTGAGGTGGACTTGCGATCAACTTTGTCACCAGCATAGTCAGCATCTAAGAATCCAACAAGATCAAACATAGATCCCTTGGGATACCATAATCATAGTGTGGGGGTGTGAGCCAAGTATCGAAGAATTCGCTTCACAGTGAGGTGATGCGATTCCTTTGGTGCCGCTTGGAATCGGGCACACATGCAAATGCTAATCATTATATCAGGCCTAGATGCACATAAATAGAGTAAAGAACCAATCATGGAGCAGTATACCTTTTGATCGAACTCTTTACCATTGACGTCGGAGCCCAATTGACCTTTGGTTGGCATTGGCGTCGTGTACTGTTTGCAATCTTGCATTCCAAACTTCTTCAGGCAATCTTTGAGGTATTTCTCTTGAGATATGAAGATGCCATTCTTCTGTTGGCAAATTTCAAGACCAAGGAAGAACTTCAGCTCACCCATCATGGACATCTGATATTGCTCTGGCATCATGTATCCAAACTCATCATTGTATCTTTTGTCAGTGCATCCGAAGATAATGTCATCCACATAGATCTGACATACGAACAGCTCTCCATCATCTGTCTTCATGAAGAGTGTGGGATCCAGTGATCCAGGTTTGAAGCCTTTGCTCTTCAAGAAGTCTTTGAGTGTGTCATACCATGCACGAGGAGCTTGTTTGAGGCCATACAGTGCCTTGTTGAGCTTGTAAACCATGTCAGGACGCTTTGGGTCTTCAAAGCCTGGAGGTTGTGCAACATACACTTCTTCTTCAATTTTCCCATTCAGCAAGGCGCTCTTCACATCCATTTGATAGAGAAATATGTTATGATGGTTGGCGTATGATATCAGTATGCGAATGGCTTCAAGTCCAGCAATAGGAGCAAAGGTTTCATCGAAGTCAATTCCTTCTACTTGAGTATAGCCTTGAGCAACGAGACGAGCCTTGTTTTTGACGACTTGACCATGCTCATCTTGTTTGTTGTGATAGATCCATTTGGTGCCAATGATGTTATACTTCCATGGATCATGATGCTTTACAAGTTCCCATACATTATTCAGCTCAAACTGCTGAAGCTCTTCTTGCATTGCTTGAATCCATTCAGATTCCATAAAGGATTCATCAACTTTCTTGGGTTCAGATATTGAGACAAATGCAGAGTGACCACAGAAGTTGGCTAGCTGAGTTACTTTTGAGCGAGTTAGTGGACCAATTGCATTGAGGGCATCAAGAATCTTTTCAACTTGTACTTCATTAGCTACCCAAGGATGAACTGGGCGAAGACTTTGCTCGTGTTGTTGATCATCTTCTCGTTCAGGATTGGCTTCATGCTGAGCATTGTCTTCAGGATGACTAGGTGGAGAGATGATGATTTCCTCTTCAGTTGGTTCCTCGGTGGGTATGATTTCTCATGTACCCATTTGTTTGATAGATTCACTGGGAGAAGCTTCATCTAGCATATTTGATAGGTGCTCTCTTTGTGAGCCGTTAGTTTCATCGAACCGCACATCTACGGTTTCAACCACTTTATAGTGAAAGAGATTGAAGACCCGGTAGGTGTGTGAATCCTTTCTGTAACCAAGCATAGTCTTTACATTCGAATACAATCACACAGGAGGTAAAAGACGCTGATATTATAAATAGCGCAAAGGTTATAAACATAGAATTCATAAGCATAGTCTTTACATTCGAATACAATCACTCGAAGACAAGATCCTTCGAACACTGGCCTTCTACAAGGTGGGTGCCCTCGATGACGTCCTCGAAGTACTTCTCCGGTTTGGAGTGCTCCTTGCCTACGGGCGGGCCAACAGTAGCTATATGCCCTGTGTCCATCTTCGCCCAGTGCACTTTGACAAGAGCGAAGGCCAACCGAGCACCTTCTATGCAGGCTGAACGCATCAGTGCGTCCACCCGCAGACTCGCCTCGATGAGCCGCTTCACCAATCTGAAGTAGCTAGTTGGGATTGGGTCAGCGGGCCATACCCGGACTATGAAGTCCTTGATGGCCGAACCCGCCATGTTGTGCAGCTCGACCAGCTGCTTCATCTGGTCGTGGAGGGGCACCAAATGTTTTTGGCACATAGAACTGCGACCAGAACAGCTACTCCGTGGTGTTCCCCTCCTGGGCTCGGAAGTATTGGGTGGCATCTGCGCTGCTCCTCGGAAGATCAGCAAACACGCCTGGAGAACTCCATAACCGTGTCGGCCCAATGTACTACCGCCCTCCGAAGATGCTCTGTAAGAGAAATGTCTTACCAGATGCTATCTGTCGTGCCTACTCGATTTCTTGACGGGCGTTGCGCGACTCGCCTTGCGCATCCTGGGCAGTCTTCACTGTCGCAGCAAGCTCGGATGCCTGTTCCGAAGCCTTCTTCTCAAATGCATCACATTTGCGAATGGCATCGTTGAGCTCGACCTCAACTTCGGACACCCGAGACCAGTGCTTCTCGCACTCAGCCTTTTCGGCCTCCAAATCGGCAGCCGCTTTATCAACAGCTACCTTGTTCGCCTCGACCTCCTTCTTGGCCTTGGCAACCTCGCCCTTGAGGGCCTCGAGCTTTGCCATGCCAACTGTGTAATACAGAATACCATATCAGAGTTTATAAAACATACTCAAGTTAATTAGTCTTTTTGACATCTTAAAATCCGCATACCTTGTGTTTCATCTAAACGCCGATTGACGCGGTCAACGTCCGCGTTGGCCAACGAGCGCTTCCGGTTTAGTTTGGCAACTTCCGCATCTCGCGCAGTCGCCGCAACTAGTGAAGCCTGCACAATAGTTCAGCCATATAAGTATGCTATAATATGGATACTTTATCCGATTCTCTTCAGAATCACACAAAGCATCAGGGGCTACTGGCTATGTATGTGCATTAAAAACAATAAAGTTCTGTAAAGAACATTACATTGCTTACCTCAAACCCTGTTAACAGGCTGTTGAAGGCTTCATTCAGTCCGCCCTTGACGGACTGAATCTTCTTCATCACCTCACCCATCACGGTGCGGTGTTCTTCCATGACGGAAGCACTTTGCAGTGCCCCCTCCATAGAGTCCGGCGCCCCCGTATTACCCTCCGGCGCTGCCGTATCCTCCTCCACTTGGGGAGTTGGGTCTTCGGACCCCGAAGCCGCACTAGGCTCCCGGATAGTATTCTATGGGGCCCTGGATTGTTTGGGCCCCACGCCTTCGGTCTCCATGGTGGCGGTCTCCGCATGGTCGGCAGTCGCCGGGGTATTATCCCCAGCCGCCTTGTCGCCTGCCCCTCCCTCGTATCCTTGGGAGGAGGGCACTCGCTCAGATGACACTTCGGTGTCCCCGCCGATCACAAGCGATGGAGCCCGGACTGGCGGGTCACTCTCCGTCTCTTCAGGCGCTGGAGAGTTCCCCTCCGATACGGAGACGTCGGGGTGTCCTCCGGGAGGGCTGTAGGTCAGCAGGAGAAAAAATGCTAAGTAAAGCATCAAAAATACTAAACAAACAAAGGTGCGGCAGTCAATCCGGACAAACTTCTGATTTGGGCAGGGGTTTCACCCTAGGCTTCACCACGAAGCTATGTTCGGATGAATCCGAACAAGCTGCGAGGTCCAGTTTCCTCCGAGGCGCGGTCGTGCCTGCATCAACGACAGCCCCCCTCTTTGTTCCCCTGTCTTGCGTAGGGGGCTCCTCTTCTTCTTCCTCTCCCTCCTCATCATCTTACTCCACATCGTCAGAGGAGAGGATGTTGATTTCCTCAGACTTCTTGTCCACAGGACGGGGGCTATCTCCGGCCCCCTTGCCCTTCATCTTCTTGGGCTTCTTGGTCGGCGCCTTGTATGGCACCAAGACCAGCATCGCCGTCAGTAGAGGCAATGTTGGGTCCTCGGGAAAAGGTGCTGGACTCTTAATTTGGGTCGCCTTCTTTGTCCAGCCCTGTATATCATGTAAATATTCCAGTTCCTGTTATTATTAAATAGGGGAAGGAATATGTGTTCGGCGAAGATTTCTATTACCTCTGGGGTGGAGAACGCGGTGCTAAAACCCGCGTCTTCGGTTTCAGCCGGCCACTCCTTCTGGCTCTTAAAGAGATGCTTCTAGATCTCTTTTTGCGTAAAGCTGAAGAGATGCTTCAGCAGCTTGTCTCCTGTCGGATCGAACTCCCATAGGGAGGAGCTCCTGCTTTGGCAAGGGAGAACGAGCCAGGTCAGCATTACCTGGACCACGGAGGAGAGGTGGTGCCCCTTGGAGATCATGTCAGACACACGGCTCATGAGAGTCGTCACTTCAGTTTGCGACCCCCAGTCTAGACCCTTTTTGGTCCAGGAGGTCAGCCTCTTTGGGGATCCGGATCTGAAAGCAGGCTCCGCCGCCCATTTGGCGTCACGGGGTTCGGTGATGTAGAACCAATCCTACTGCCAGACCATATTCATCTCCACGAATGAGCCCTTAGGCCAAGTTGCATTCGGGAGCTTGCTAATCATGGAGCCCCTACTCCGCGTTCTGTCCGTCCACCACCTTCGGCTTCACGTTGAAGGTTTTGAGCCATAGGCCGAAGTGTGGAGGGATGCGGAGGAAAGCTTCACACACCACTATAAAAGCGGATATGTGAATGATTGAGTTCGGGGCTAGATCATGGAAATCTAGCCCGTAGAAGAACAAAAGACCCGAACAAAGGGGTGGAGTGGAAACCCTAGCCCCCTAACGAAATGGGAAGTGAACACTACCCTCTCACCCGCCTCAAGAACGGGAATCACCTGACCCTTGGCAAGGACACGGTGCGCGATAGTGGCAGCGAGATAGCCCGCGCTTCGTAGATCCTCCACGGTCTTTTCTGTGACCGTGGAAGCTTCACACTTGCCCCTGGCACTAGATCCAACCATTGCTGGGAAGGGGAGTAGTAGTTGAGGAACGAGTAGCGGTGGGCGCAGGAGATGAGAATACTGGAGCTAGGGAGATTGGAGAGCTCGAGCTTGAGGAAGGTGTGGGCCGATGAAGGGGATAGATATCCTTTTATAACGCTGTTAATACAGAGCGTCTCCCCACTTTAGCCATAAACCTCGCCGGTTCCCAAAGCGGTCGTGCGTAATGCGCAGTGTGGGTGCTCACATCATATTGATGAGGATCCCACAATAAGAGGGCACGATCTCTATTCTGATGGGACGTGTTAATGAGGATATACCTCGAAACGCGAAACTAGGACCAAATAAAATGGTTCGATAAGATAGTGGGTTGGACGCGACGCTTCACCCAAAGGTTGTCAGTAGAGACACACTATTCATTTTCCTTTAAAAGCATTGCCTTCGAGGCTAAGGGTGTACTAACCTTGCAGAGCCGAACACAATACACTTTTTTCAGAAGATATATTCGGAAGAAGGAACCCGCCTTGCAATGCCGAAGACAATACTGAAGCCGAACTCATCATCACCGAAGACAGGTTCAGGGGATATTGAGGGAGTCTTGGATAGATGGGTCCTTGGGAGGCCACATAACTCTTCGTGGGCCGGGCTGGTGGGCCGTGAAGATCATAGTCGAAGATCATCTCTCGTATCCGGATAGGACTCCTGAATTCATGTAATGGCAAGTTTTAGATTCGGGTGTAATCTTTCCTTCCTCTACAAGATGGTATGAACAAATCCTAGGCCCCTCCGGTGTGTATATAAACCGGAGGGTTTAGTCCGTAGAGGCTAACAGAGAATCTCAAATCCTCATAGGATAGACTTTAGGGTTTAGCCAATTCAATCTCGAGGCAGATCAACTCTTGTATTCATATGCATCCATATTAATATAGCAGGAAGTAGGGTTTTACCTCGATCGAGAGGGCCTGAACCTGGGTAAGCATCGTGTCCCCAGCCTCCTGTTACCATCGATCCGCAGACGCATAGTTCGGGACACCCTACCCGAGATCCGCCGGTTCTGACACCGACAGCCTTCAACTGATGGATGAGTGGCGTCGACTGGGGGTGGCCATTAACCATGGGCGCCTCCAGCACGAGCGTGCCAATGCGAAGGCTGACGCGTCCCTCGCAGCCTCGTGAGAAGCTTGCGCCCGATCCCTGGAGGAGGCCAGGGAAGCTGACCTCCACCGCGAGGCTGCAGAGAGGCGCCTGCTGGAGCTTCAGGCCATGAACACCGACTTGGAGGAGCGAGCTGAGGCGCGCAGGGCCACCTTGGCGTCGATGAGGGGGATACCCTCCGAAGAGACGGAGATCTTGCGATGTGAGGATGTCCTGATGTTAGAAGCCATGGAGCGCAGCCTTGAGCTTGAGCGGGTGGAGGCGAGGGAGCGCCACGTGACCCTGTCCGATGATGTTGTCTCCGCCCACGAGGCCAGAGTCTAGGAGGAAATAGACCGGAAGGTGGTGGAGGCCCGCGCAAACCTTTCCAAGGTGTACGACTTGAAGTTGGTGCTCCAGCGAGCAGAGGATGATGGGAGGGCTGTTGCCGTCAGGGCGAGGCTGGAAGAAGTAGAGCAGCGCGAGAGGGCTGCCGCGGTAGCCCAGTCTTCTGTCCAAGCTGAGCTGCGCTCCGTGCAGGCCGACTTGGCCTTGCTCTGGCAACAAGTTGATGGTGCCGCAACTCTCGTGCAGCAGAACAAGGACGAGGCTTGCCGTCGACTACTACTGCAGCATGAGCATGCCCCCATGCTCCAGGCTCTTCGGGCGAAGGCCAACCGGGCATTGGGGGCTATCTGCGAGGAGAACGCCCCTCACCCCCATGCGGAGGATTACGCTGGCCATCTTGTCTTCTTAACCGAGGTTGTGACACGCCTGGAGAGCCGGGCTGCGAGGGCTTGCCGTCTTGTTGAAGAAAAGAGCCGGAGCCTCCTTGGGTGCATGTTCTCCCGGGTCTTCAGCTACCTCCAGAGCATTGACCCCGACTTTGACTTCGACACCGCCATCGCCCCAGTGCCCGGGGCTGTCCGAGACAACCTGGCGCACTAGGTGGACGACCATGTGGATGCTCTGGTCCGGGCCTTTGCCACTGATGATGATGAGGTCATGGTCGTGGGAGATGAAGGCGGCACAGTTGAAGATAGTGAAGATGTGGCCAGCGGCAGCGCTGGCAGTGTACGTGAGAGCGACTCGGACGGCGCAGCGAGTGATGTGTCCAGTTGAGCTTGTGTTCCATTGCCTTGACCCTGCACGCATAGACTTGCACGAGGCCCCGTAGAGCGTGACAGCGTTTTGATGGGGGGAGCCCCCTATGTGTGTAAACTGGTATTCCACTTTCCTTCTTTTGCTGCTTGAATCCGAACCTGGGACGTGCGTCCTCGAGTTTCCTGAGCTTAGTTGCCGTTGTAACTCACCTAGATGTTACCTATCCTCGTGCGGGTTATGAGGCCGTGGCCTCGCCTCCCTCCTGGAGTGGATCGCTAGAGGTCTACGGCCCTGAGTCTCCTGAGCAGCACGTGGCCCTGCTCCAGGGAGCAGCGCCAGGGGTGTTCCACTGGTCGCGGCAGGATGCCTACGCGGCAAAATTGCGGCACATAGCCTCTTGCCTCGAGGGGGTCCTGTCGAGGTTACAGCGGTACGCCAAGTGGGATTGGCCTTATGCTCCCCGAGCAGGAGGGCCCGGGGTAAGATCTTCAAGACAGCTAGAGGCGACAAAATCTAGCAGAAATCAATGAACCACCCCCCCCCATTTTGGCAACGAGCAAGACTTAAAATTCAATTCAAAAGACACGGTGAATCCAATTACAAAAAGGAAGGCGAGGAAAGCAAATAGGCACGTCCGGCACCTATCTAGTCTTCAAGTCTTCTCACCAACGCGGAGCTAAGTGCTGCCACTAGGACGTGGGAGGGAGCCCCCGAGGCCTGAGGGCGGCTCTCTGGAGACTCCGAGGCATGTACAGCCCCACTCATTATTACGTGAGAGTGTCACGGGCGGAGATCTTCACAAGCGTGAGCCTTACTTCATATCGCCAGACGAGGGCCCGGCCTTGCGCCACCCCCGACCTCTGTTGGGGCGATCGGAAACCAGGACAGGACCAACGAGGCAAGGGGACGCCAGCGGCGCCCTCGGCGACCATGGGCCCTCTGCCCGGGTGGGAGGTGATTCTCGCCCCGACAGAGGACCTACTTTCGCATACTTCCCTGCTCAATGCGTCATGGGGGAGGCCGCGTCTCTAGGCCCTCCACACGCAACCCCCAGCGTTCTTCTCTGGTTGAGGGTGGAGCGGCCGCTCTCACGTCCCTGATCATCGTCATGGTCTGATTTACCTGCAGTCCATTGTTAGTGTATATCTGCTGCTATGATACCTGCTGTGCTCTATCGTCGTCGCTAAAGGGGTCAACGGAGCCCATGGGCGACTCGTGGTAATCTTCTTCCTCGAGCGTCCCGCCGTTCCATCTCGGCCCGAGGAAGGCATTGGGGCCTTCCCCGAACACGTTTGTCAGGTCCACCATGCGGGGCACATAGGCTTCATGGGCCGCCCCTCCGGGGGCTCTGCTTGAGTGCCCCACGCCTTGAGCCTCAAGCTACGGCACCTGGCCTTGGCGGCCACTGAGTTGTACCCTGGCGTACCCTCGTAAAGTGCCACCGACGCTTCCTCCTGCCCGTGACGAAGTCGCTGCGGTCGGGAGGATAGTGCATGCGCTCTTGTTTGTGTCGTCAGGTCTTCCCATCGCTCTAGGGGATGCTCGTGCCTGCCGAGACCTTCCCGGCGCCCCGCCTGCAACTTGGGGTGGGGGTGAGGAACTGAACGGTGGCGCGCCCCTGCTAGCGTAGCTCAGTAGTTCGGCGACATGTTCCAGCAGCACGTCGTGGCCGCCCTCGTCCATCCTGCATTGTAACAGCTCTCGTGCCACGATGAGTGTAGCCCTCAGGTTTGCCTGCTCCCGTCGAGTGTAGGGTGTTGTTGCCGCGGCGTGGTTCGCGGATCGCGCTGCGTAGCGCGGGCGCCATGACGCGGAGGCGGTGGTTGCGGGCCAGCGCCGCCCGCGGCTGGCGCCGCCGGGGAGCCGCCTGGAGTACGGGGTCGAGGCCTCCATGGGCGGACGGTGCCGCCCACGCGGGCCAGGCCGCCCAGCGGTCCGCATGAGCTCCCTGATCGTCGACCATCGAGACTATTGAGCGATGACGAAACGAACAATGGAAGAACATATCCGGCGCACCCTCTACCTGGCGCGCCAAATGTCGGATCTGGGGTTCCGGCAAATGTCACACCCTGCATTTCGTAACATGTCATTTGCATCAAGAAAGCATGAAATTTTGGACCAGCAAATTTTTTTGGCATCATTTGGCTTTTATTTGGAATTAAGTTTTTCTCTCTGTGTTTTTCAAGTGCTTTTCGGTGCGGGAGCCGCCTAGAGTACGGGGTCGAGGCCTCCACGGGTGGACGGTGCCGCCCACACGGGCCACGCTGCCCAGCGGTCGGCATGAGCTCCCTGATCGTCGGCCATCGGGACTATGGAGCGATGACGAAACGAACAATGGAAGAACATATCCGGCGCACCCTCTACCTGGCGTGCCAAATGTCGGATCTGGGGTTCCGGCAAATGTCACACCCTGCATTTTGTAACATGTCATTTGCATCAATAAAGCATGAAATTTTGGACCAGCAATTTTTTTGGCATCATTTGGCTTTTATTTGGAATTAAGTTTTTCTCTCTGTGTTTTTCAAGTGCTCTTTAAAGTCAACTACTCCCTCTTGTAGATTTCATCTCCTTACCCAAAACTTCTGCCCAATGATCATACCAAGTGTTTATAGCAGTATAGTATTTTCTTATAAAATTAATTTGGCCAAAAAGCATTTTCAAAAATTAGTTTTCCAAAAACCCCTGAATTGAGGTTTGCACTGAAAGTGCTTGATTTAGGGTGAGAAAAATATTTCAAAGAGTATATTTGAAACCTAGTAGATATAGGACTCCCATAAACCACAAAGATATAATTTTAAAAGTTATTTTCCTATTTTATTTAAAGGCTTTTTCTTAAGGCCAGAAATGGTCTTTAATAGGGAAAAATTATTTAATATTTCAAAAATATTTGCCAAAATTCAGGGTGACTCATAGGACATATATTGTCCATATATAAGAGTTTCAACACTTGGTCATGTTCAAAATACTGGTCAAATCCCTCAGAAACCCATTCTAGATATTTCAAGCTTTTGAAATATTTACAAAGGAAATATTCTCAAAATATTCCAGGGAAATTCTATCATATCATATATGACATATTTGATGATCTTGCCAAGCCCCCTCAAAACCATTCTGTCCATATATGAAGTTTGAGCAACTTTACATTGCCAAACTTGTCCAAATGCTCTCAAACTTGGTACACATGCTAGAATGGTCTAATAAGGCACCTAGACCAAATGGCACAAGCTTTGGAGAAGGGTAACTTGATCAGAGTACCCCAAAACCATTTCTGTTCAAATTCTAATTTGAACAACTTTACATTACCAACTTTTTACTTGGGGCTTCTAACTTTGTGGAGATGATCACAACCCCAAATGATGACACTACACCAAGTGGTGCATCAAGGGGGGATGATTAGCTTGACTCAAACATGGTGAAACCATTTCTGTTGATTTATAGGGTTCACCAAAGTTACATTGGCAAGTTTCTTCAAATAAGCCCAAACTTGGTGAAACACCCTATTTCCATATGCCATTAAATCCTGTTAAGTGTCATGGCTAGTGGAGATCATTTGATTTCTCAAAACCACATCAAACACCTTCTGGTGATTTTCTAAAGTTACCATTTTCACCTCTTCTCATGTTCTCCTTGAGCCCAACTTTCTACCACAGCTTCCCCAGGTCCCCTTGCACCTCCAGTAACTTCCCCATGGCCAGAGCTCAATAATTGAGGGGTGAAAACCCCATTTTACTCTGCTGGACAGCCCAGTTTTCACCTTCCCTCAACCTCCCCCCTCTTCCATTGGGTAACTAGGGCATCCAAGACCACAGCACACTTGTTTACTCCTCACCTGACCCCCCAGACAAGGTGGCCGCGTCCAGCAAGCCAAAGGCATGCCCTGGCATGCAATAGGCGTGCTCCAGAGCACGCTACAGTGCACGCCCGCACTGTAGCCTCCTCCAATCAGCAGCCCCCGACCAACTCGTGCTTCCCCCTCGTGCAACTCGATGCGCCTCGACGTCCGCAACACGCCCTGGCCCTGTCCCCCTCCTCCTTCTTCCTCCTATGGCTGCCGTCGCACGCGCGCTGCTCTGGAAGCTTCCCCCGCTCTCTCTCTTCCTCTTCCCGGCCCTGGACCGCATCCAGCAACTCCGCAGAAGCTCGCCGACGCACAGGTCCACGACACCTCGCCGTTTGCCTATAAAAGGACCCCCGCGCTCCTCCTCTCCTCACCAACTGCTCTCTCACCCATCTAATCTTCCCCCTACGCCCCTCACTCCACTCCAGACAGGCCCGAGCTCGAGATCGAGCTCTAGCTCCGCCGCGGTGGCTCACCGTCCTCCGCTCGGTACAGGCCCTCCCCGCCGCTCCTCTCGCTCGATCTAGCACCACGACGTCCCACTGATCCTTTTCCCCCTCTTTTCTCTCTAGGCAGCTGCAGGAAACGACCGGAGCAACCTTCACCCGACGCCCCTCTGCCGCGTGACCTCGCCGCCGGTGAACCAGGCCACTCCGGCGACCCACTCCACCTCCACCAGAACAGCGACACCTCGCTGATTCCGTCCCTGCCCTTAGCTCGCCCTGCCGTGCCCCGAATCATCGTCGATGAGCTCGCCGGCCCTCTGCCGGAGGGTTAGGGATGACAGGCGGGCCCCTCCTGTCAGCCTCCGCTCGCCCTCACCTCTCTCTCCTCTCACTGACGCCGGGCCCTGCCCGTCAGGTTTGAAACCTGGCGCGCGCGCTGGCGCCCGTGCGGTGGGCTGATTCCCCCTGGGCCTGCTGCACTGTGGCCGTTCTGGCCCAGTTGCACAGGAACCTTTTCCTTTTTCTTTTCTGTGAGATTTTCAAATAATTCCACAGGATCAAATATTTATCCAAATGAATTAATTCTAGTTCCTAAAAACTTGTAAAATTCCAACCTATTTAATGGTACCACTTTCACCCATATCCATGAAACTTTCCTGTTCTGTTCAAATTTAAATTTAAATTTAAATTTGAACACTAGAACCTCTCTTCAAAAATTCATATACCCCCATTCTGTCACTCTAAATTCCAAACTAGTAATTTTTGCCACCTTAGTTTTCCCTCTAGTATTTTATAAAAATAAGTTGACATTTTTCTGAGCACTTTGGTTTTTCTGTTTTTATTATGGTCTTATTCTCTCGTTGTTTATTGCGACGATTAGATACCGTGTTTGACGAGGTTGCTGAAGAAGAAGGAGGGGAAGGATTTGAAGACCTTGAAGACCAAGCCAATCCAAGCAAGCAGCCCTTTGGCCATGCCTATGAAACCCCTTTTTATGCATGTCATATAGCACCATATCGTTATTGCAACGAAAATCATGATGAGATGGAAACCACTTGTTGGTTTGCCACTACACTTCCTCGTTGATACTTGCATTTGTGCATGACCCTACCTTCTTATAAGGGTTATGCCGGTGGGAGTAGATAGGTTGCTATAGTAGTGCCTATGGTAGTAGAACGGGATATGCATGATAATGAAAGCATAGTTCATTTGAGGAACTCTTTCAAAGACCCCATCAGGTGTCACTTATGCCCGAGGGAGATGATGAGATGGGTAACCACTTGATGACAAAGTGGTGTACCAAGACAAGTGTGTGTGATGTTTTTCAAACGGATTGGTTTAAGTTGCGACCGTTATTCCAACTTTACATGCGCAACCACTCTACCCTTATATGGGAAAGGGCATTATTGATTACCTAGGTCGATACTAGCATGGTGCCCGCATTACTAGTGACGGGGTGACATGAGGTCACTCTCGGGACGGGGCCGTGCTTGGATAGGCGGCCATGACTGTTTTCACAGGGCACCGAACACACCGTTGGTACCCCGTGCCCGTGGTATGTGAAATGGGAGCAAGGCTCCAAAAATCTTAAGATGTGAATGTGGTGCACGGGGGTTACTACCAATCGATTGGACTCCATATTAGTGTCGCCTAGGGAAAGATAGTGATCGGGTGCTTACCCTGGGTACTTGAGGTACCGCGGGTCGTGAATGACACGGAAGTTCCCCGGATCTTGCGGGTAAAGTGTGCAACCTCTGTAGAGTGTAAAACTATTCGAATAGCCGTGTCCATGGTCAAGGACAGTTGGGTAACCGCTCTTGGGCTACGTCCAATGTTTGCGAAACCCTGTGTGTGTGTGGAAGCTCCGTTTGGTTTAAGTCAAAAGGACTTGACAAGATGAAGAGGTCATAGCTTGGCTATGTTGATATCTATAACCTATAAATTTTTATGATGCATGCCTCGGATAGCTCATGTCATCGCACTCTCAAATTTCTGCTTTCCGCAACATATCCTATCTAGTGCTATTTTATATCTTATCATACTTGTTCCAAAAACATGGGTTGCTTGCGAGTACATTCAAAGTACTCATTGGCTTGCCACTGGTTATTTAATTGGCCAGGCATGGAAGAGCAGGAGTATGAAAAAGAATTCTATGGAGACGAACATGCGAACTAGGACGCTTTCCCAGTTAGAATGCCTGTAGGGTTAAGGCAGATGGCATGGGTTCTACTTATCTACGAAGACTTCGGTTATTCGAGTTTATTTGCTATTCAGCCCTTGAGGCTTTATCTATGTAAGACTTGGCCATAATGGTCATAATTTGTGTAAGACGGTATGTATGGATGTAAGACTCTTGTTATTCAGCTTATGTGTGTTCAGTGAGCATTGATCTCTGGGATCACTGTACACGTACATTCGGTGATCTCGACTCTTGAGTCGGGGTCCCCACAGAGCTGGTATAAGAGCCATCCTGACTGTAGGAAGCCTTAGTTAGCATGGGCGTTAGTTAGATGATACCCTTTTCAAAAACCTTCTGAACCTCTCTTCTTTTCTAAACCTTACCAAACCTGAGATATCATCGGCTTATTAACCTCTCCTATTCAACCTTTGCAGATGGCCGTTGTACCTGAAGAGCACCTGACCAGTGGTTTCCCCTTGCTTCTCGAGGATAGCCTCTCGGAGTGCCAGTTCCACCGAGCACCCATCCTCACCTACCATGAGCATTGGGTTAACGACACTGAGGTGGAGTACCATGTGGAAGTGATCGTGAAGGCAAACGATCCTCCCACAAGTTGGTTCTTCGAGGGACCCCAGATGGCAACACTACCCCTCGCTGTCGAGGCTGCTGCACTCAAGGCACTAACCCGTCTTCGCGAGCTCCTTCCGGAGATGGCGGCCAAGATGACAACCCGCTTCTGGCCTTACCGGAAGGAAGGTGAAGATGAAAGCAGCGCACAAGCCCCTCCACTGAAGGAAGGACTTCCACTTCGATTCCAGACCTACTTCAGCCTATGTGCCGAGAGCTTGCCACAAGATTTGGCCTCGGAATCGATGAAGCTCCGAGAAGAGCTTCACAAGACCAAGGCACTTCTTCGTCGAGCACAAGAGAAGACAGATAGGATCAAGAAGGAAGGTACGCCTCCCGGACAGTCCGCTATCGCGTATCAAGGCGGAAGGCCCTCAGGAGATGTATCGTCCAAGGATAAAGAACCACCCCAGCGACGCCGTATGACGGCAAGAGAATATCGCAAGCTTTTCCCTGCACCACCGACAAAACACCGCCGTATCCAACTCCTCCACTCCCCCACACCCTCAAGTGATAGGGGAGCCCAGACAGATGAAGACAAGGAGGAAGACCCCAAAAGAGCCAGAATACGCGACCGAGCATTCCGCCGCTTAGGCATTATTCGCAACTCAGATATGCCAGTTCGTGACCTCTACGGTAGTATAGGTCGGGTAACCCCTATGCGAAGTCGAGTCCTTGTATGGTTCATATGAAGCCATCTAGTATTTGCTTTTGTCGTGTTTGGATGTACGTCGTATTTTTCCTTCGGGAATATGTAAACGACTGCATCACCCATTTGGATTTTAATGAATGTGTTTGGCCCTTTCGGCCCTTGCATGATTTGATTAGTGTCACACCCACCCCCTTACTAGGCACCCATCTTTGTTGCTTTCCCTCCTCCAAATCATGAGACCTTTTACCGCTCCAACAGGATGCCTGTTGTAACTCGTACTGGTACCTCTACCCAGCAGGCTGAAGCCGGAGCATCCGCCCAATCAGAGGCCGGCCAAGACCAAACCCACGACCAAGCTCCACCACCACCACCTCCTCCGAGCATGGACATGGCTTAGCTTCTCCAAGCTTTCCGAGAGGAACGCCAAGCCAACACCGCAGCCCATCAGATGATTGCTCAACCTGTCTCCAACAACCGCCAGCCGGCGGGGAAAGGCAATGGACGTTCCACGTTGGCAGAGTTCAAGAAGCATGCACCGCCAACTTTCATCGAGACTGCTGAACCCCTGGATGTAGACGACTGGGTCCGCACCATTGAGGACTTGCTGGAACTAGTTGGATGCACCAAAGACCGCGAGAAGGTGGCTTATGCTGCCCACTGCCTCGGGGGGACTGCTAGAGCTTGGTGGGATGGATTCAAGGTCATGCATGTTGGGCAAGACATCACTTGGGACAACTTCAAGGCAGAATTGTGCAAGGCCCATATTCCTTCCAGAATCATCGCTATCAAAAAGCGTGAGTTTCGAGCCCGGAAGCAAGGAAGTGGCACTGTCAAGGAGTACATGCAGAAGTTCAGTGTTCTGTCAAGGTATGCTCCTGAAGATGTCAGCACTGATGCTGCAAAAAGGGAGCGCTTCATGGAAGGCCTCAATCAGACTCTGCAGTACTCGCTAGTCGTGTGTGACTGCCCAACCTTCCCTGACCTGGTGAACAAAGCACTCATGCTTGAAGACAAGTGGCGTGCTCTGGAAGACACTCGCAAGCGCAAGATGGTCAGCAAGGGAAGTTCCAGCAACCAGAAGCCTCGCCCGTGGCAGCCGGCCCCGGTCAAGCCAACCTACCAGCAACCAAGAGCTCCTGCACCTCGCACCAACTATCAGCCTCAGCAGTATGCCAACTCAAGGCCAGCATTCAACCCCAATAATAGTGGTGGCAACAAGATCAATAATCCAAACCAAGTCACTTGCTTTGGATGTGGCCAGTCAAGGCATATTTCTAAGGTGTGCCCCAACAAGAAGCCCGATGCCCCGCGCCCCAATGCGCAGAACCCAGGACAAGGCCGCGGGATGCCACCAAGGAACCAAGCTCCTCGCAACCCGCCTAACCATGGGAAGGGGCGTGTCAATCACGTCACTGCTGAAGAAGCCCAGGAAGACCCGGACGTCGTGCTGGGTACGTTCCTTGTCAACTCAGCACATGCAACTGTCTTGTTTGATTCTGGAGCCACGCATTCATTTGTCACTCAAAGATTTGCATTAAAAAGTGGCATGACCCCTACACCCCTAAATAACCCCATGGTGGTACAAACCCCCGGAGCAGAGATGAGAGCCAAGATAGGCTGTAAAGGAGTCAGTGTTATCATTAGCGGGGTAGACTTCCTAGCAGACCTTATCATCCTAAGATCTCAAGGCTTGGATGTGATCTTAGGGATGGATTGGCTCAGCAAGCACCAAGGCTTATTATACTGTGCCAATCGGACTGCCACTGTGACCAATGACCAAGGAGTCGAAGTTAAGTTTGCTTCCAACTCCTCTTCTGCTCAAACCGCTCAAGTCAACTGTCTGTCTGAAGTTGGACTGGAGCAAGTACCGGTAGTCTGTGAGTATCCCGATGTCTTTCCGGATGAGCTACCGGGAATGCCCCCTGACCGCGACATTGAGTTCATCATCGAGCTCGTGCCCGGGGCAGGACCCATCTATAAGAAGCCTTATAGAATGGGGACGGAAGAATTAGCCGAGTTGAAGAAGCAACTGGAAGAGCAGCTAAGGAAGGGATTTATTCGACCAAGTGCCTCCCCTTGGGGATCACCTGTTCTGTTTGTGGCAAAAAGGGACGGTACCATCCGCTTATGCATTGACTACCGTTCCCTCAATGAGGTTACAATCAAGAACAAGTATCCACTTCCCAAGATTGAAGATCTGTTTGATCAACTCAGCGGAGCCAAGGTGTTCTCCAAGATCGACCTCAGATCTGGGTACTACCAGCTGAAGATCAGACCCCAAGATATTCCGAAGACGGCATTTGTAACCAGATATGGCCTGTACGAGTGAACGGTCATGTTCTTTGGATTAACCAATGCCCCAGCTTACTTCATGTATCTCATGAATAAAGTCTTCATGGAATTTTGGACAAGTTTGTTGTTGTCTTCATCGATGACATTCTTGTCTTCTCGAAGACGGAGGAAGAGCACGAGCAACATTTGAGGATGGTCCTAGACAAGCTTCGAGAGCACCAACTATATGTCAAATTCAGCAAGTGTGAGTTTTGGCTGCATAAAGTTGGATTCTTAGGTCATGTCTTGACCGAAGAAGGATTGTCAGTTGATCTCGCAAAGATCGAAGCTGTGACCCAATGGCAATCTCCAACGACCGTCAAGGAAGTCAGAAGCTTCCTCGGACTTGCGGGCTATTACCGCAAATTCGTGGAAGGATTCTCTAGCATTGCCCGGCCAATGACTCGGCTCCTGAAGAAGGTCAAGAAGTTCGAATGGATGCCAAAATGCGAAGAAAGCTTCCAAGAGCTCAAGAAGAGATTGACCACCGCCCCAGTTCTGGCAACACCTGATATTCACAAGGAGTTCATGATATATTGTGATGCCTCTCGAACCGGATTGGGAAGCGTTCTGATGCAAGAAGGCCGAGTCATAGCTTACCTCTCAAGGCAGCTACGACCTCATGAAGAGAACTACGCTACTCACGATCTTGAGTTAGCAGCAGTGGTTCATGCCTTGAAGACATGGCGACATTACCTCCTAGGGAAACGGTGTGAGATATACACAAACCACAAAAGTCTGAAGTACATTTTCACCCAAAAGGAATTGAACATGAGGCAACGAAGATGGTTGGAACTCATCAAAGATTATGACCTCAGCGTTCAATATCACCCCGGGAAGGCTAACGTGGTAGCTGATGCCTTAAGCAGATAGGCTTGCTCCTTAAATGCCATAATTGAAAAAAGGCAGCCAGCCCTGTTTGAAGAGCTGGAACAATTCAGTTTGGAATTGGTCACCCCTGGATTTCTAGACCATTTGGAAGTGAGACCAACCCTGATAGACGATGTCAAGAAAGAACAAGGTGGGCACGCAAGCATTGAAGGCATCAAGAAGAAGATGAAGCTAGGCAAGGCCCCAGGATTCTCCGAAGACGAGTACGAGATTGTTTGGTACAAAGGCCGCATCTGCGTACCAAACAAGATGGAACTGAAGACTTTGATCCTGCAAGAAGCCCACGACACCCCGTATTCCATCCACCCCGGAGGAACCAAGATGTATCAAGACTTGAAGGAAAGATTCTGGTGGCATGGGATGAAAAGAGAGATTGCAACCTATGTTGCAAAATGTGATGTGTGCCAAAGGGTCAAGGCTGAATATCAGCGACCCGCTGGATTGCTCCAACCACTCAAGGTTCCTGGGTGGAAGTGGGATAAAGTCGGAATATATTTCATCACTGGATTACCAAGGTCGAATAAAGGGCATGACTCCATCTAGGTCATAGTCGACCATTTGACCAAGGTAGCCCATTTAATTCCTGTCAAGACTACCTATAATGGCAACCAGTTGGCAACTCTCTATATCGATCGAATCGTGAGCCTCCATGGTGTTCCAAAGGAGATTGTGTCAGATCGAGGCACCTAGTTTACTTCAAGGTTCTGGAAAATATTCCAAGAAGCCTTGGGAACCAAGTTGTCTTTCAGCACGGCTTTTCACCCGCAGACCGGAGGTCAGATAGGGCGAGTAAATCAAATTCTTGAAGACATGCTCCGAGCCTGTGTCTTGGCATATGGAGCCAAGTGGGAAGATTGCCTCCCTTTTGCCGAGTTCTCCTATAACAACAGTTATCAGTCGAGCCTTCAGATGGCACCATTTGAGGTGTTGTACGGACGCAAGTGTCGCACACCCCTCAATTGGTCAGAGACTGGAGAAGGGCTAGTCTTTGGACCAGATATACTCCGCGAAGCAGAAGAGCAAGTCCAACTAGTCAGAGAACTTTTAAAGGCCGCCAAATCAAGGTAGAAGAGCTATGCTGACACTCGTCGCCGAGACATGAGTTTCCGTGTTGCAGACCATGTGTACCTGTGAGTAACTCCTCTGAAGGGAACCAAGCGTTTCCACGTTAGGGGGAAACTTGCACCAAGATTTATTGGCCCCTTCAATATCACCGACCGACGAGGAGAAGTGGCTTACCAGTTGGAACTACCACCTGAGCTATCCGATGTGCACAACGTATTCCACGTGTCACAACTCCGGAAGTGTCTCCAAGTTCCAAACAAGCCTGATCTCTACAAGGATGTTGATCACCAAGATATTGATCTTTAGCCTGATTTGACCTACCGTGAGAAGCCCATTCGCATTCTGGATGAAGCAGAACGACGGACGCGAAGCCACACCATTAAGTACTTCAAGGTCCAGTGGAGCAACCACACAGAAGCAGAAGCAACCTGGGAACGTGAAGACTATCTTAGATCCGAGTATCCCGATCTCTTTTAAGACCTAGTTTAGGAATCTCGAGGACGAGATTCTTGTAAGGGGGGTAGGTCTGTCACACCCTGCATTTTGTAACATGTCATTTGCATCAATAAAGCATGAAAATTTGGACCAGCAATTTTTTTTGGCATCATTTGGCTTTTATTTGGAATTAAGTTTTTCTCTCTGTGTTTTTCAAGTGCTCTTTAAAGTCAACTACTCCCTCTTGTAGATTTCATCTCCTTACCCAAAACTTCTGCCCAATGATCATACCAAGTGTTTATAGCAGTATAGTATTTTCTTATAAAATTAATTTGGCCAAAAAGCATTTTCAAAAAAATAGTTTTCCAAAAACCCCCTGAATTGAGGTTTGCACTACAAGTGCTTGATTTAGGGTGAAAAAAAAATTTAAAAGAGTATATTTGAAACCTAGTAGAGATAGGACTCCCATAAACCACAAAGATATAATTTTAAAAGTTATTTTCCTATTTTATTTAAAGGCTATTTCTTAAGGCCAGAAATGGTCTTTAATAGGGAAAAATTATTTAATTATTTCAAAAATATTTGCCAAAATTCAGGGAGACTCATAGGACATATATTGTCCGTATATAAGAGTTTCAACACTTGGTCGTGTTCAAAATATTGGCCAAATCCCTCAGAAACTCTTTCTAGATATTTCAAGCTTTTGAAATATTTACAAAGGAAATATTCTCAAAAAATTCCAGGGAAATTCTATCATGTCATATATGACATATTTCATGATATTGCCAAGCCCCATGCCTTGGGAAGCAAGAAAACATCATCAAAACCCCTCAAAACCATTCTGTCCATATTTGAAGTTTGAGCAACTTTACATTGCCAAACTTGTCCAAGTGCTCTCAAACTTGGTACACATGCTAGAATGGTCTAATAAGGCACCTAGACCAAATGGCACAAGCTTTGGAGAAGGGTAACTTGATCAGAGTACCCCAAAACCATTTCTGTTCAAATTCAAATTAGAACAACTTTACATTACCAACTTTTTACTTGGGGCTTCTAACTTTGTGGACATGATAACAACCCCAAATGATGACACTACACCAAGTGGTGCATCAAGGGGGGATGATTAGCTTGACTCAAACATGGTGAAACCATTTCTGTTGATTTCTAGGGTTCACCAAAGTTACATTGGCAAGTTTCTTCAAATAATCCCAAACTTGGTGAAACACCCTATTTCCATATGCCATTTAATCATGTTAAGTGTCATGGCTAGTGGAGATCATTTGATTGCTCAAAACCACATCAAACACCTTCTGGTGATTTTCTAAAGTTACCATTTTCACCTCTTCTCTTGTTCTCCTTGAGCCCAACTTTCTACCACAGCTTCCCCAGGTCCCCTTGCACCTCCAGTAACTTCCCCATGGCCAGAGCTCAATAATTGAGGGGTGAAAACCCCATTTTACTCTGCTGGACAGCCCAGTTTTCACCTTCCCTCAACCTCCCTCCTCTTCCATTGGGTAACCAGGTACCCAAGACCACAGCACACTTGTTTACTCCTCACGTGACCCCCCAGACAAGGTGGCCGCGTCCAGCAAGCCAAAGGCATGCCCTAGCATGCAATAGGCGTGCTCCGGAGCATGCTACAGTGCATGCCCGCACTGTAGCCTCCTCCAATCAGCAGCCCCCGACCACCTCGTGCTTCCCCCTCGCGCCACTCGATGCGTCTCGACGTCCGCAACACGCCCCGACACTGTCCCCCTCCTCCTTCTTCCTCCTGTGGCTGCCCTCGCACGCGCGCTGCTCTGGAAGCTTCCCCCTCTCTCTCTCTCTTCCTCATCCCGGCCCTGGACCGCATCCAGCAACTCCGCAGACACCACCCCAGCTCCTCCCGAGCCCTGTGGCAACGGGCAGAAGCTCGCCGACGCACAGGTCCACGGCACCTCGTCGTTCGCCTATAAAAGGACCCCCCCCACGCTCCTCCTCTCCTCACCAACTGCTCTCTCACCCATGTAATCTTCCCCCTACACCCCTCACTCCACTCCAGACTGGCCCGAGCTCGAGATCGAGCTCGAGCTCCGGCGCGGCGGCTCGCCGTCGTCCGCTCGGTACAGGCCCTCCCCGCCGCTCCTCTCGCTCGATCTAGCACCACGACGTCCCACTGATCCTTTTCCCCCTCTTTTCCCTCTCTGTAGCTGCCGGAAACGACCGGAGCAACCTGCACCTGACGCCCCTCCGCCGCGTGACCTCGCCGCCGGCGAACCAGGCCACTCCGGCGACCCACTCCACCTCCACCATAACAGCGACACCTCGCTGATTCCGTCCCTGCCCTTAGCTCGCCTTGCCGTGCCCCGAATCGTCGCCGGTGAGCTCGCCGGCCCTCTGCCGGAGGGTTAGGGATGACAGGCGGGCCCCGCCTGTTAGCCTCCCCTCGCCCTCGCCTCTCTCTCCTCTCACTGACGTCGGGCCCCGCCCGTCAGGTTTGAAACCTGGCGTGCGCGCTGGCACCCGTGCGGTGGGCTGACTCCCCCTGGGCCTGCTGCACTGTGGCCGTTCTGGCCCAGTTGCACAGGAACCTTTTCCCTTTTCTTTTCTGTGGGATTTTCCAATAATTCCACAGGATTAAATATTTATCCAAATGAATTAATTCCAGTTCCTAAAAACTTGTAAAATTCCAACCTATTTAATGGTATCACTTTCACCCATACCCATGAAACTTTCCTGTTCTGTTCAAATTTAAATTTAAATTTGAACACTATAACCTCTATTCAAAAATTCAAATACCCCCATGTCACTCTAAATTCCAAACTAGTAATTTTTGCCATCTTAGTTTTCCCTCTAGTATTTTATAAAAATAAGTTGACATTTTTCTGAGCACTTTGGTTTTTCTGTTTTTATTATGGTCTTATTCTCCCGTTCTTTATTGCGACGAATAGATACCGTGTTTGACGAGGTTGCTGAAGAAGAAGGAGGGGAAGGATTTGAAGACCTTGAGGACCAAGCCAATCCAGGCAAGCAGCCCTTTGACCATGCCTAAGAAACCCCTTTTTATGCATGTCATATAGCACCATATCGTTATTGCAACGGAAATCATGATGAGATGGAAACCACTTGTTGGTTTGCCACTACACTTCCTCGTTGATACTTGCATTTGTGCATGACCCTACCTTCTTATAAGGGTTATGCCGGTGGGAGTAGATAGGTTGCTATAGTAGTGGCTATGGTAGTAGAATGGGATATGCATGATAATGAAAGCATAGTTCATTTGAGGAACTCTTTCAAAGACCCCATCGGGTGTCACTTATGCCCGAGGGAGATGATGAGATGGGTAACCACTTGATGACGAAGTGGTGTACCAAGAGAAGTGTGTGTGATGTTTTTAAAACGGATTGGTTTAAGTTGCGACCGTTATTCCAACTTTACATGCGCAACCACTCTACCCTTATATGGGAAAGGGCATTATTGATTACCTAGATCGATACTAGCATGGTGCCCGCATTACTAGTGACGGGGTGACATGAGGTCACTCTCGGGACAGGGTCGTGCTTGGATAGGCGGCCATGACTGTTTTCACAGGGCACCGAACACACCGTTGGTACCCCTAGCCCGTGGTATGTGAAATGGGAGCAAGGCTCCAAAAATCTTAAGATGTGAATGTGGGGCACGGGGGTTACTACCAATCGAGTGGACTCCATATTAATGTCGCCTAGGGAAACATAGTGATCAGGTGCTTACCCCGGGTACTTGAGGTACCGCGGGTCGTGAATGACACGGAAGTTCCCCGGATCTTGCGGGTGAAGTGTGCAACCTCTGCAGAGTGTAAAACTATTCGCACAGCCGTGTCCACGGTCAAGGACAGTTGGGTAACCGCTCTTGGGCTACGTCCAATGTTTGCGAAACCCTGTGTGTTCAGTGATGACAAGATGAAGAGGTCATAGCTTGGCTATATTGATATCTGTAACCTATAAATTTTTATGATGCATGCCTCAGATAGTTCATGTCATTGCACTCTCAAATTTCCGCTTTCGGCAACATATCCTATCTAGTGCTATTTTATATCTTGTCATACTTGTTCCAAAAACATGGGTTGCTTGCGAGTACATTCAAAGTACTCATTGGCTTGCCACTGGTTATTTAATTGGCCAGGCATGGAAGAGCAGGAGTATGAAGAAGAATTCTATGGAGACGAACATGCGAACTAGGACGCTTTCCCAGTCAGAATGCCTGTAGGGTTAAGGCAGATGGCATGGGTTCTACTTATCTACGAAGACTTCCGCTATTCGAGTTTATTTGCTATTCAGTCCTTGAGGCTTTATCTATGTAAGACTTGGCCATAATGGTCATAATTTGTGTAAGACAGTATGTATGGATGTAAGACTCTTGTTATTCAGCTTCCGTGTGTTCAGTGAGCATAGATCTCTGGGATCATTGTACACGTGCATTCGGTGATCTCGACTCTTGAGTCGGGGTCCCCACAGCAAAACCCTTGTAGTTTGATCTCTCCTTCCACCCTAGCTCGTCTACTGGCTGATCCCTAGGCCCAGCTCGTCAGATCCAAAGAATAAGGGACACGAGGTTTATACTGGTTCGGGCCACCGTTGTGGTGTAATACCCTAATCCAGTGTGGTGTGGTGGATTTCTTTGTAGGCTGAGGAAGAACTAGTACATGCGGTGAACAGCCTCCTGACGAGAGGTGTTCTTGTGCTCGAGTGAGCTTGTGCGTGTGTGGCCTTCTGTCTCATCAACTCAAGATGAGATGAGATCAATGGTGGTGGCTAGTCCTATTTATAGTGTCCGGGTCCTCTTCCGAAATATTGAGCGGGAAGGGATCCCACAACGGCTAAATTTGAAGGGGGGCAGCTAGTACAAGCTATCTTCACAAAAGGTGGTCTTCACTTGCCAAAGGCTCTGGTGGTGACGTCGCTGTGGGCTCCGTGATAACCTCCGCTCTGCCATCCTGCTGGTCTTTGTCTCGTTGCAACGATATGAAAACCTTTGTATGACGCCTCGGGACTCCTCGCCTGCACCAGCTCCTTTAGGGAGGCCGCCCCAGGGGATGTCGGATCTTAGGTGCCCCTTTCCTTGATATCTCTGATCCTCATGAGACAGCCTAGGGAGGCCGCCCCAGGGGATGTCGTGCGTCATTCGTGTAATGCCCAGTATGCGGCTATATCCCCCACGTGTCAAGGCATGACTTAAGGACATAAATGCATACTAGAATGATCTCAAGTATGGTATCTTTGCACATCTCATGTAAAATTCAGGGATGAAAATGTAAAATGATAGTTGGCTTACACTCGCCACGTCACACAATGAATACAATAGCATACATCATCCTAATAACATCAGGGTCCGACTACGGACTAAATCCAAACGAGAAAGATACAATAAATAACACAAGCCTGGATTCTCCTAGTAAGAACCACTACTGATCGTCGGGACCAGACACATAGTAACATCCACGTTCTTCATCGAACTCCCAGTGAAGTTCTAAACCATCTCCTGCATAGTTCTCAACGGTACCTGCATCTGGTGTGTGTTCAATCTGTGAGCCACAGAGGACTCAGCAATCCCGTTCCCGGGTATCAAAAATACCAAAGCCTTAGGTGTGGAAAGGCTGTAAACAAGGGTTGCAGCAAGCACTAAGAACTAGCTTACGAGTTTAGAGCGAGAAAATAACAAGTGCCAATGATCGCCAAGTTGATCAAGAAGTGATCCTAACTACTCACGATCAAACATAACCCCACCGTGTTCACTTCCCGAAGCCCTTCGGAAAGAGACCATCACGGTTACTCACGCAGGTAGTGTTTTCATGAATAACGTGTCAAGTTATCTACCACCAGATATTAACAAATTCCCATCTGCCACATAACCGCGGGCACGGCTTTGGAAAGATCAAATCCCTGCAGGGGTGTCCCGACTTATCCCATCACAAGCTCACGATCTGCGGAGTCGCAACTCCAAAGTGGGAAGACCCGAGTATTCTCGGAATCTCGTGCTTAAGATATTTTGAAAAAGGTAAAACTAATCCAGCAAGACCTCCCGGCGTGCCTACACCCTAATAGTAGCCGCGCGTATCTTGTCTAAGTGCACCTCCGGATGGGACAAGCTACGGGTGTATACCAGACCTTGAGTTTCCCCGAGGTGGCCCCGCAGGTTGCCCAGTTTGGACCAACACTCATGAGGAGCACTGGCCCGGGTTGTTAATTAAGAACTCGGGTTTGCAACGCCCTATGGAAGTTTTATTTATTAGGCAAAATGTAAAACCAATGTTGGGCCTTGCTGGAAAAGCTTTAAACAGAGCGAATTATCAAGGGGGGCCCATAAACCCCAACTGTGTTAGGAACGCAAAATCAAGGAACATAACACCGGTTTATCGGTTCCTAGGGTGGCATGAGTGGAACAAAACACCAAGCAGAAAGGATTAGCCTTCCACCCATTACCAATATATAGGTGAATTAGTTTAACATGTATTATATATTGTGTTATCCCAACAACAACTTCATCACGGGGCAAAATCTTCAAAACTTCACCTGCAACTACCAACGCTATAAGAGGGGCTGAGTGATGTGTACTTAGCCAAACAACCGTTTGCTAGGAAGGTGGTTAGAGTGTTTCATGGCAACAATAGGAGGGCTGACAAACAGGAATAGGCATCGAGGCAATATCTAAAGAGCGAGACATCTAGCATAGGCAAAGATAGAAGTGATATCTGGGAATAGTGATCTTGCCTGTTGATTCCACGGAGGGATCGTAACCTTGCTCCTCAAACTCAGCCTCAAAAAGAACCTCGCACTCTGAATCGTCACCAGGCTCTAACCAACACAACAATACAACACCGGAACACAATCAATCATCATGCAATGCTCAACCACATGATGCATGAATATGATGCATATGGACATGAATAAGATATGATACAACTCCTAGGGACACAAAGAGTGCACAAGCATCATGGCAATAACAAGTTCACAACATAAGACAAACACAAGCAAAAGGAGAAAAACTAGCATGGCCACAAGTGGATATGTAGATTATTTAAACAATCACCCAACAAGTTTTTTAAAAGTGCATTAGCATGGCAAGGGGTGCACCTAGGACTAACAGCAACATACTAGAATTTTAAATGGGCCGGAAAGAACAAACAATAATTTCCAGAAACTCCCATATTCATATATACACATTTAGGACAGAACTGAGAAACTCATCTTTTAAAGTTGTTAAACATGCAAGGTAATAGCACCACATTAATCTACACATTTTTCCACCCAAAATGCATATATGGTTTGTTAAATTTGGAGTTGTAGATATTTAGTTATGATTTTTTACAAGTTTAAGCATATTTTAAAAACAAATTAATTAAAACAACATTTAAATGTTTTAAACATGGCAACAAACAACATATTAATATTCTACATGAAAAACTAAGCAATTTTCATATATAACTTATTTTCATCAGTTGCATATTTTAAAAGATATTAAATATGCAAAGTTAATGCAGAAAAAGAAAAACAAAAAGAAAACAGAAAAGAAAAACAAACGAAAAAGGTCAAACTGAACTAGGCTAATCTAGCCGCAGCCACTGATCCGTGGGGCCGGAGGCGCTGAGGTGGCAGTGGTGGGTGCGTGTGTGGGTGGAATAGCGCAGACAGGCTGGCAGGTGGGGCCAACCTGTCAGCGACTCAGGAATTGCAAAAAAGGGGGGAATCCACTGCCCCTAACGGAATCGAACCCGCGACCTCTAGCTTAACTGATGAAGAGCCGAGCCACTGGGCTAGGCGAGTGTTTTTGACAGAGAGGGAGCCTGGCTCCTCTTGAGGTAATCTGCAACAAGTGCAGGTCCTCACCTGCCTGAACCCGAGACGGCTCGTCGACGCCGGCGAGCAGCAACGGCGACGCGAGGCGTTGTAGGCGGTGGCGGTGTGCGGGATGCAGGCGAGGTTGCGGGGGTGATAAGCGCGCGTGCAGAGACTCGAGCACGAGCTCGCACTCGGCTCGGCCATGGCGAGGCAGCAGCTTGAAGCTTGCAGATGCGCGGGCGGAAGACGGAGGCCAGCGCAGGTGCTCCACTAGCTTGCGCTCGGGCGATGGCAACGTGCACGAACGGGAAGAACTAGAGCGGCGAAGCGCGAGGGCCTACGACACCTACTGTCATCGCACGACAGCGAAAAATTCAGTACCCATCGGATCACCGAGAGCACGAGGGAGACATGGCTCCGGCGACGTATACAGGGATCCACGAGCGGCAAGGAAAACACAAGGCGGAGTAGGGAGTACCTCCTTACCCTAGGACACAGAGAGGTCGTCGGAGGGGTGCCGGAGACGTCGGGGTCGAGCTCTGAACTCCGGCACGAACTCTGGCCGCGGGGAGATATGGAAGTAGAGGAGGAAGAAGATGGCGCTCCCGACGCTGCGAAGGTGAGGTAGCGTCCGATCCGTGATGGAGAGGAAGTAGTCGACGATGAGGAAGCATCAGGACACGACGCCGGTGGCTGGACTCGACCGGAGGACGGCGGCGACGGCGACGCGCTCTCAGCTACGCTCGGGTGCTCGTGGGGAAGGAGGAGGGAAGGGGAAGATCCCCTTGGAGGAGGCGGCGATGGAGGAACCCTAGAGGAGGCGTTGCGGCTTTAAATAGGGTGGTGCGGCGACGGCTGGCCTCGACGTCCGTGAGGTTGAGCTCACGGCATCGACGCTCTGAACCAGGGGAAGGAGATGGCACGACTGGGGGGCAGGTGAGCGTCGAGGTGGAGAGCCTGGCATGCGGGCCCGGCGCGAGGGAGGAAGACGGCGCGACTGTGCGCTGGCGGGCTGCGCGCGTGGAGGAGCTGGCTGGGCCGCGGCGCTGCTGCTGGGCCTGGTGGCGGTGCTGCTGGGCTGCTGCTGTTGGCTGCGCTGCTCTTTTTTTCCTTTTCTTGTCCTCAGACAGAAAAGAAAAACAAAAAGGAAAATCTCAGGGACTTAGGGGAATAGTATGGAAAATATAAAAATATCCCCAAACTCCTAGATTTATGCCCTATTTTATAAAATTGGTTTGGGCATTTTTAGAGGTAGAAAAATAAAATAAGTTTGAATATGGTTCAAACTTCTGCCATTTTTGTACCTAACCAAATCAATTCAAATTGGGGCAAGGCTTTGCATGGTGACTCATGTCAACGCAACAGAGAAATGGGGAGGAGATGAACATTATAGGAGTAGGATAAGTCACTTGCAAAATACTTGAAGAAAGGAAGAAAAGGAGGAAGGAGAAGAGGTGAATAAGAAGGAAGGGGTTTAGGTTTAACATGGGCATGACTTGACACCACCATCACACAACAACCATCAAGGTGACCTCACATCACAAGCAAAGACAAGTAAATGAAGCTATGATGAACATGATGTCGTTGAGATGATTTAGCAATGCATGAATGCATAAGAAAAATAAAATGACAATGCAAAACAAAATAATGCATAAATGACAAGAACCCCCAAGGAAAGGACAAGGATCAAAATGATAAATGTTTTACTATCATATATGGAAGGTATCACATATGGGGTGTTACAAACTCTCCTCCACTACAAAAAGATCTTGTCCCGAGATCTAGGACTGAAAGAAGGAAGGATACTCGAAACGGAGATGATCTTCTCGTTCCCATGTAGCTTCTCGGTCGGTATGGTGTGACCACTTCAATTTCAAGAATTTGATGGACTTGTTGCGGGTCTTGCGCTCAGTTTCTTCAAGGATAGCAACAGGGTGCTCACGATAAGACAAGTCTTGTTGAAGATCGATCTCTTCGAACAGAATGGTGCGTTTAGGCGTCTTGAAGCACTTGCGGAGTTGAGACACGTGAAGCACATCATGCACATTTGCAAAGTTGGAGGCAAGCTCGAGTTGGTAGGCAAGATCGCCTCTCTTGCCAAGAATCTTGAAAGGGCCCATTTATCTTGGAGCAAGCTTGCCCTTGATACCGAACCTCTGAGTGCCCTTCATGGGAGAAACACGGAGATAGACATGGTCTCCAATGTCGAAAGCCAAGTAACTCTTTTGACGCGATTGCACGGCTTTGAGATTCTCACGTATGACTTTGCACATTTCTTTGGCTTCTGAGATCAAGTCATTTCCAAGGAGTTGATGTTCACCAGTCTCGGACCAGTTGAGAGGGGTACAACACTTTCTGCCATAGAGGATTTCAAAAGGAGCTTTGTCGGCACTTGCTTGGAAGCTGTTGTTGTAGGAGAATTCGGCAAACGGAAGGCAATCTTCCCATTTCATACCGAAGGAGATGACACAAGCTCTTAGCATATCTTCGAGGATCTGGTTCACTCTTTCGACTTGACCACTAGTCTGAGGGTGAAACGCAGTGCTGAAGCGAATCTTTGTGCCCATGGATGACTTAAAGGAATCCCAGAACTTGGAAGTGAACAAGCTTCCACAGTCTGAGGAGATCACTTGAGGAATGCCATGCAAAGAAACAATGCTGGAGGTGTACAGCTCTGCCAGCTGAGTTGCGTTGATGGATTCTTTGACGGGAAGAAAATGAGCTACTTTAGTTAGCTTGTCAATCACCACAAAGATAGCATCATTTCCCTTCTTGGACTTGGGAAAACCGGTGACGAAATCCATATCAATGAGATCGAATTTCCACTCGGGAATAGGTAGAGGTTGAAGGAGTCCGGCTGGACGTAGATGCTCTGCCTTCACTCTTCTACAGACATCACATTCGTTCACGAATTGGGCAATCTCCCTTTTCATGCGAGTCCACCAATATGATTGCTTGAGGTCATGGTACATCTTGGAACTTCTTGGATGTATCGAGAGAAGGGAGTCATGTGCTTCGTTCATTATGAGCTTCCTGATATCACCTTTGGCAACCACAAGCCTGTCCTCAAAGAACAAGGTGTCTTTCTCATCAACGCGATAGCACTTGTACTTGGGAGTGCCCTTAGCAATACCATGTTTCACTTTCTGCACCATAGCATCACTAAGTTGGGCCTCACGAATTTGATCCTCCAAGGTAGGAGCAACTTGAAGGTTTGCAAGAAAGCCTTGCGGAATGACTTGGAGGTTGAGCTTCCTGAATGATTCACAAAGTTCAGGCTGGAATGGTTTGAGAAGGAGACTTTTGCAATACGCCTTTCTGCTCAAGGCGTCTGCAATGACATTGGCCTTGCCAGGAGTATACCGATACGTCCATTTTGCATCATGCTTATATGTTGGTATTTATTGCAGTATGGGCTGTTCTTACATGTTTTATCACAATACTTATGCCTTTTCTTTCTTATTTTACAAGGTTCACATGAAGAGGGAGAATGCCGGCAGCTGGAATTCTGGGCTGGAAAAGGAGCAAACTTTGGAAACCTATTCTGCACAACTCCAAAAGCCCTGAAACTCAACAGAACACTGTTTCAGAAAATATACAAAATATCTGACGAAAGAAATCCACGAGGGGGCCCACCGGCTGTCCACGAGGGTGGGGGGCGCGCCCCCCTTCCCAGGGCACGCCCCCTGCCTCGTGGGCCAGCCGGAAGGCCCCCGATGCCCATCTTCTCCTATATTAGGTGTTTTTGACATGGAAAAAAATCATGAGGCTTTCGGGACCAGACGCCGCCGTCTCGAGGCGGAACCGGGGCGGAAACCAATCTAGGGCTCCGACAGAGCTGTTCTGCCGGGGATACTTCCCTCTGGGAGGGGCAAATCGTCACTGCCGTCATCACCAACAACTCTCCCATCTTGGGGAGGGCTATCTTCATCAACATCTTCACCAGCACCATCTCCTCTCAAACCCTAGTTCATCTCTTGTATCCAATCTTTGTACCCAAACCTCAGATTGGTAACTGTGGGTTGCTAGTAGTGTTGATTACTCCTTGTAGTTGATGCTAGTTGGTTTATTGGGTGGAAGATCATATGTTCAGATCCATTATGCATATTAATATCCCTCTGATCATGAACAATATTATGTCTTGTGAGTAGTTACTTTTGTTCCTGAGGACATGGGAGAAGTCTTCCTATTAGTAGTCATGTGAGTTTGGTCTTCGTTTGATATTTTGATGAGAAGTATGTTGTCTCTCCTCTAGTGGTGTCATGTGAACGGCGACTACTTGACACTTCACCATTATTCGGGCCTAGAGGAAGGCCTTGGGAAGTAATAAGTAGATGATGGGTTGCTAGAGTGACAGAAGCTTAAACCCTAGTTTATGCGTTGCTTCGTAAGGGGCTGATTTGGATCCATATGTTTCAGGCTATGGTTAGGTTTACCTTAATACTTCTTTTGTAGTTGCGGATTCTTGCATTAGAGGTTAATCATAAGTGGTAGGCTTGTCCTAGTAAGGGCAGAACCCAAGCACCGGTCCACCCACATACTAAATTCTCAAAGTACCGAACTTGAATCAGACGATCGTGATGAAAACTAACTTGACGATAATTCCCATGTGTCCTCGGGAGCACTTTCCTTTATATAAGAGTTTGTCCAGGCTTGTCCTTTGCTACAAAAAGGATTGGGCCACCTTGCTGCACCTTATTTACTTTTACCTTTTGTCACTTGCTACAAATTACCTTATCACAAAACTATCTGTTACCTATAATTTCAGTGCTTGCAGAAAATACCTTACCTAAAACTGCCTATCATTTCCTTCTGCTCCTCGTTGGGTTCGACACTCTTACTTATCAAAAGGACTACGATAGATCCCCTACACTTGTGGATCATCAAGACTCTTTTCTGGCACCGTTGCCGGGGAGTGAAGCGCCTTTGGTAAGTGGAATTTAGTAAGGAAAAATTTATATAGTGTGCTGAAATTTATTGTCACTTGTTACTATGGCTCAAAATCCTTTGAGGGGCTTGTTCGGGGTATCTTCACCCCGAACAGAAGAGCAAAGAGTTGCTCCTCAACCTACTACACCTATTGAAAATGTTTGCTTTGAGATTCCTTCGGGTATGATAGAGAAACTGCTTGAGAATCCTTTTACAGGAGACGGAACATTGCATCCCGACTTACACCTAATCTATGTGGATGAAGTTTGTGGATCGTTTAAGCTTGCAGGTATGCCCGAGGATGTTATCAAAAAGAAAGTCTTCCATTTATCTTTGAAGGGAGATGCATTGACATGGTTTAGGCTATGCGATGATATGGGATCATGGAACTATAATCGTCCGAAGTTGGAATTTCATCAGAAGTTCTACCCTATGCACCAGGTTCATCGTGATCATAATTATATTTATAATTTCTAGCCTCACGAAGGAGAAAGCATCGCTCAAGCTTGGGGGAGGCTTAAGTCAATGTTATATTCATGCCCCAATCATGATCTCTCAAGAGAAATGATCATTCGAAAAATTTATGCTCGGCTTTCTCATAATAATCGCTCCATGCTCGATACTTCTTGTTCTGGCTCTTATATGATGAAGACTATTGACTTCAAATGGGATTTATTGGAAAGAATTAAATGCAACTCTGAAGATTGGGATCTCTGCATGGGCCATCTGGATCACTAGAAACAATAAAGTTTTCGAGCAAATTTCACCTTCTTTCCGAGGATGGAAATTCATATTCCTAGAAGAACTTAAACTCCTTAGATTCAGAATGAAGAAGAGGCATGAAGGACAATTTTCTGTTTGGCTTGAGAGCCTTCTGTAATTTTTATTTTCTCTTTTTCTTTTAGTAGCTTAGCTTAGTGTTTCTTCTTTCCCTTTTCTTGGAGGCTTATCTCAAGCCTCTATGACATCTTGTTCTACTATCTTTATTTATTTATAAAAATCACAGTGGGGTTTTACCCTACTGTTTATATTCAAAAAAAGATTGGGATCTCGACGAAGGTAAGGAGTCAGTTATGACCCCTAAGTTTGATTGTGTTAAAGCTTTTATGGATACCGATGTTTTCCGTGAGTTTGGCACTACATATGCACTTGACTCTGAGATAGTAGCTTCTTTTTGTGAATCTTTTGCTACTCATGTTGATCTCCCTAAGGAGAAGTGGTTTAAATACCATCCCCCTAAAAGTAGTTGAACCTATTAAAGTTGAAGAAAATATTATCACTTACAATGTTGATCCTGTTATACATACCGCTTATATCGAGAAACCCCCTTTCCCTGTTAGGATAAAGGATCATGCTCAAGCTTCAACTATAGTTTGTAAAAGTAATACTAGAACACCTACACCCTCTAAGCAAATTAACGTTGAACCTAGTGTTGCTATGGTTAAAGATCCCTTAGTAGAAGATTTAGATGGACATGTTATTTACCTCCAAGAAGAGTCTGCTAGAATAGCCAAACCCAATGCTAGGAATAAACATAAACATGTTGTGGGCTTTCCTGTTATCTCCGTCAAGATAGGAGATCATTTCTATCATGGCTTATGTGACGTAGGTGCTAGTGCGAGTATTATCCCTTTTGATTTGTATAACAAAATTATGCATGATATTGCACATGTTGAACTAGAAGGTATTGATGTCACCATTAAGCTTGCTAATAGAGATACTATTTCGCCAGTTGGGATTGTTAGAGATGTTCAAGTCTTGTGTGGGAAGGTTAAATACCCGGCTGATTTCCTTATTCTCAGTGCCCCAGAAGATGAATTCGGTCCCATTATATTTGGTAGACCCTTCTTGAATACTGTTAATGCCAAGATAGACTGCGTGAAAGATATTGTCACTGTGGGATTAGGGGATATGACTCATAATTTTAACTTTGCTAAATTCCGAAGACAACCCCTTGAAAAGGCACCACCCAGTAAGGATGAAATTATTGGCCTGGCTTCTAATGCCGTGCCACCTAACGATCCTTTAGAACAATACCTGCTAGACCACGAAAATGATATGCATATGAACGAGAGAAGGGAGTTAGATGAAATATTCCTCACACAGGGACCCGTACTGAAAAACAACTTGCGTGTTGAAATCCTAGGGGATCCTCCTCCACCCAAGGGTGATCCCGTGTTTGAACTTAAACCTTTGCCTGATAATCTTAAGTATGTTTATCTTGATGAAAAGAAGATATATCTTGTTTTTATTAGTGCTAACCTTTCAGAGCATGAAGAAGAAAAATTATTGAAAACTCTGAAGAAGCATCGTGCTGCGATTGGATATACTCTGGATGATCTTAAGGGCATTAGTCCCACTATATGCCAACACAAGATAAAATTGGAAGAAAATGCTAAACCAGTTATTGATCATCAGCGACGGTTAAATCCTAAGATGAAAGAAGTGGTAATGAAGGAGATACTAAAGCTCCTAGAGGCAGGTATTATCTATCAAGTTGCTGATAGCTAGTGGGTAAGTCCTGTCCATTGTGTCCCTAAGAAAGGAGATATGACTGTCGTTCCTAATGATAAAGATGAATTGATCCCGCAAAGAATAGTTACAGGTTATAGGATGGTAATTGATTTCTGTAAGTTAAATAAAGCTACTAAGAAAGATCATTACCCCTTGCCATTCATTGATCAAATGCTAGAAAGGTTATCCAAGCATACTCATTTCTGCTTTCTAGATGGTTATTCTGGTTTCTCTCAAATACCTGTGTCAAAAGGGGATCAAGAAAAGACCACTTTTACTTGTCCTTTCGGTACCTTTGCTTATAGACGTATGCCTTTTGGTTTATGTAATGCACCTGCTACCTTTCAAAGATGCATGATGGCTATATTCTCTGATTTTTATGAAAAGATAGTTGAGGTTTTCATGGATGATTTCTCCGTTTGCGGAACTTCTTTTCATGATTGCTTAAGCAACCTTGATCGAGTTTTGCAGAGATGTGAAGATACTAACCTTGTCTTGAATTGGGAGAAGTGCCACTTTATGGTTAATGAAGGCATTGTCTTGGGACATAAAATATCTGAAATAGGTATTGAAGTTGACAAAGCTAAAGTTGATGCTATTGAAAAGATGTCATGCCCTAAGGACATCAAAGGTATACGAAGTTTCCTTGGTCATGCCGGGTTTTATAGGAGGTTCATTAAGGACTTCTCCAAAATCTCCAGGCCTTTGACTAATCTTTTACAAAAAGATATTCCTTTTGTCTTTGATGATGATTGTCTAGAAGCATTTGAAATACTTAAGAAAGCATTGATCTCTGCACCTATTGTCCAGCCTCCTGACTGGAATTTACCCTTTGAGATTATGTGCGATGCTAGTGATTATGCTGTAGGAGCTGTTTTAGGGCAAAGAGTTGATAATAAATTGAATGTTATCCAATATGTTAGTAAAACTCTAGATAGTGCCCAAAGAAATTATGCTACCACTGAGAAAGAATTTTTAGCAGTTGTATTTGCTTGTGATAAGTTTAGACCCTATATCATTGATTCTAAAGTAACTATTCACACTGATCATGCTGCTATCAAATACCTCATGGAAAAGAAAGATGCTAAACATAGACTTATTAGATGGGTTCTCTTGCTGCAAGAATTTGACTTGCCTATTATTGATAGAAAGGGAGCTGAGAACCCTGTTGTAGATAACTTGTCTAGGTTAGAAAATATACTTGATGACCCACAACCTATTGATGATAGCTTTCCTGATGAACAACTAGCTGTCATAAATACTTCTCGTACTGCTCCACGATATGTTGATTATGCTAATTATAAGGTTGCTAAGTTTATACCTCCTAGCTTCACATACCAGCAAAAGAAAAAGTTCTTCTATGATTTGAGACATTACTTCTGGGATGACCCACATATTTATAAAGAAGGAGTAGATGGTATCATTAGACGTTGTGTACCTGAGCATGAACAGGAACAAATCCTACGCAAGTGCCACTCCGAAGCTTATGGAGGACACCATGCGGGACATAGAACTGCACACAAGGTATTGCAATCTGGTTTTTATTGGCCTACTCTCTTCAAGGATGCTCGTAAGTTTGTCTTATCTTGTGATGAATGTCAAAGGATTGGTAATATTAGTAGACATCAAGAAATGCCTATGAATTATTCACTTGTTATTGAACCATTTGATGTTTGGGGCTTTGATTATATGGGACATTTTCCTGCCTCTAATGGGTACACACATATTTTAGTTGCTGTTGACTATGTTACTAAGTGGGTAGAAGCTATTCCAACTAGTAGCGTTGATCATAACACCTCTATTAAGATGCTTAAAGAAGTTATATTTCCGAGGTTTGGAGTTCCTAGATATCTAATGACTGATGGTGGTTCACACTTTATTCATGGTGCTTTCCGTAAAATGCTTGCAAAGTATGATGTCAACCATAGAATTGCATCCCCTTATCACCCACAGACTAGTGGTCAAGTAGAACTAAGTAATAGTGAGTTGAAATTAATCTTGCAAAAGACAGTTAATAGGTCTAGGAAGAATTGGTCCAAGAAACTAGATGATGCATTATGGGCCTATAGAACTGCATACAAGAATCCTATGGGTATGTCTCCATATAAGATGGTATATGGAAAAGCTTGTCACTTACCTCTTGAGCTAGAACATAAGGCATATTGGGCTATTAAAGAGCTCAATTACGATTTCAAACTTGCCGGTGAGAAGAGGCTATTTGACATTAGCTGTCCAGATGAATGGAGAACTCGGGCCTATGAGAATGCCAAGCTGTTTAAAAAAAAGTTAAAAGATGGCATGACAAAAGGATACAAAAGCGTGAGTTTAACGTAGGTGATTATGTTTTGCTATACAACTCTCGTTTAAGATTTTTTGCAGGAAAACTTCTCTCCAAGTGGGAAGGACCTTACGTTATCGAGGAGGTCTATCGTTCCGATGCCATAAAAATCAACAACTTCGAAGGCACAAATCCGAAGGTGGTGAACGGTCAAAGAACCAAACATTATATGTGAGGTAATCCTATAAATGTTGAAACTAATGTTATTGAAACCATAACCCCGGAGGAATACATAAGGGACACTTTCCAGAACGATTTAGCCTCCAAAAAGGAAGAGGTACGTGATACGGTAAGTAAACTGACTCCAAAACAACTCTAAAGGCAATTTTTCTACGTTTTGGAATATTTAGAAAAATAGAAAAATAAACCATAGTCCGGAAGAGACATGGGCCGTCCACGACGGTGGAGGGCGCGCCCCCATCCCAGGGCGCACACCCCTGCCTCGTGGGCACCCCGTGTGTCCCTCAGACTCCGTTTTCTTGTGGGTTACTCCTTTTGATCGGTAAAAATTCATTATATATACTCCCGAAGGTTTTGACCTCTGTATCATGCGAAAATTCTTTGTTCTTGTTTAGAGCTGTTTTCTGTTAGGGTTTTCGGAGCCAGACATCATGTCATCTCCCTCCTCCAACAACGAAGGCAGCGATGCTTGGCTAATGAAGATAGATCTGAAGAGGGAAGGACCCGAGGATATCCACAAGGAGAAGAGGATCAAGATGGAGGTGGAAGATCCGGCTCCGGCAGCGGGAGAAGAAGACACCTCTAAATCCCTTCCTAATCTCTTTACCTCAACTGAGCTAGAAGCTTTCGGGATGATTGAGTTAGCCCAGATTCGAAACAATCATCTCACAAGTGAAAAAAAATTGTTGAAGGATTACATAGCTGCTCTCAAAGGTATTTTCCGCAAGCTGGAAGATCTCCTACGCTCGATATATGAGGATCCTCCATCACTACTTGCAACTCCATCATCACCACCCTGAAGAAGGAGACATAATCATATGGGTATGGGCACTCCCCTTGGCAACTGCCAAGCTTGGGGGAGTGACCCGGTATTGTATCACCATCACTCCTATCTTTACCGTTTTACTTAGTTCGATCCTTTTGGTAGTATCTTGATCGATTAGGATAAAGTTAGCATGATCTAGTTGTAGCTTTACCCTTTGTAATCGAGTCCATGAGCTATATAATAAAGATTAGTGTTGAGTCAAGGGCTTGATTTCCTAACTTGGGTCATGATAAAAAGAAAGAAAACATAAATAGTATCAAAGAGATCATATCGATCTTATGGGAAGTAATGACTTCACATACAAGAGTATGATAAATAAAAGTTGTTGGGAGGTGACAAACATAGTTTTGGTCAACGTTGCAATTAATAGGAAGTAATAAAAGAAGAGAGGCTTCACATACAAATATACTATCTTGGACATCTTTTATGATTGTGAGCACTCATTAAAGTATGACATGCTAAAGAGTTGATGTTGGACAAGGAAGACAACATAATGGGTTATGTCTTCTTATATCCGATATAAAGTATATTGTCATGGATCATCCAACATGTTGAGCTTGCATTTCTCCCTCATGCTAGCCAAAACTCCTCGCACTAAGTAGAGATACTACTTGTGCTTCCATATATCCTTAAACCCAGTTTTGCCATGAGAGTCCACCATACCTACCTATGGATTGAGAAAGATCCTTCCAAGTAAGTTGTCATGTTGCAAATCCGCTAAAATATGTATAATTTATTAGTGTGGGATAAATTAGCTTTATACGATCTTGTGATATGGAAGTAATAAAAGCGATGGACTGCATAATAAAGGTCCTTATCACAAGTGGCAATATAAAGTGAAGTTCTTCTATGCTAAGACTTTGTGCATCCAACCATAAAAACACATGACAACCTCTGCTTCCCTCTGCAAAGGGCCTATCTATTATTCTTGCCTTATAAGTGTCAAGGTGAAATCCACCTTTCCTTTTTACATTTTATCCTTTGGCAAGCACATTGTGTTGGAAAGATCCTGAAATGTATACCCACTTGGATGTAAGTTTTCATGATCTATTACTGTTGACATTACCCTTGAGGTAAAAGGTTGGGAGGCAACACCATAAGCCCCTATCTTCCTCTGTGTCCGATTAAAACTCCATAAACATAAGTATTGCATGAGTGTGAGCAATTGCAAAAGACTATATGATAGTTGAGTATGTAGGCTTGCTGAAAAGCTCTTATTGACTCTTCCCGATGTTACGATAAATTGCAATTGCTTCAATGACCGAGATCAAAGTTTGAGTTTTCAATGAATTTTATGATTCATACTCGATATTGTCGATGAATTGTTACTTTAGCATAAGAATCATATGACTATATTTACATAAGTTGATGTCATGAGAATGATCATGATGCCCTCATGTCCGTATTTTGTTTTTATCGACACCTCTATCTCTAAACATGTGGACATATTTTTCAAAATCAGCTTTCGCTTGAGGACAAGCGAGGTCTAAGCTTAGGGGATTTGATACGTCCATTTTGCATCATGCTTATATGTTGATATTTATTGCATTATGGGTTGTTCTTACATGTTTTGTCACAATACTTATGCCTTTTCTCTCTTATTTTACAAGGTTCGCATGAAGAGGGAGAATGCCTGCAGCTGGAATTCTGGGCTGGAAAAGGACCAAACTCTGGAAACCTATCCTGCACAACTCCAAAAGCCCTTAAACTCAACAGAATGCCATTTCAGAAAATATAAAAAATATCTGGCGAAAGAAATCCACGAGGAGGGCCACCGACTGTCCAGGAGGGTGGGGGCGCACCCCCTTCCCAGGGCACGCCCCCTACCTCGTGGGCCAGCCGGAAGGCCCCCGATGCCCATCTTCTCCTATATGAGGTGTTTTGACATGGAAAAAAATCATGAGGCTTTCGGGACCAGACGCCGCCGTCTCGAGGCGGAACCGGGGCGGAAACCAATCTAGGGCTCCGGCAGAGCTGTTCTGTCGGGGATACTTCCCTTCGGGAGGGGGAAATCGTCACCGCCGTCATCACCAACAACTCTCCCATCTTGGGGAGGCCTATCTTCATCAACATCTTCACCAGCACCATCTCCTCTCAAATCCTAGTTCATCTCTTGTATCCAATCTTTGTATCCAAACCTCAGATAGGTACCTGTGGGTTGCTAGTAGTGTTGATTACTCCTTGTAGTTGATGCTAGTTGGTTTATTTGGTGGAAGATCATCTGTTCAGATCCATTATGCATATTAATATCCCTCTGATCATGAACAATATTATGTCTTGTGATTAGTTACTTTTGTTCCTGAGGACATGGGAGAAGTCTTGCTATTAGTAGTCATGTGAGTTTGGTCTTCGTTCGATATTTTGAAGAGATGTATGTTGTCTCTCCTCTAGTGGTGTCATGTGAACGTCGACTACATGACACTTCACCATTATTCGGGCCTAGAGGAAGGCATTGGGAAGTAGTAGATGATGGGTTGCTAGAGTGACAGAATCTTAAACCCTAGTTTATGTGTTGCTTCGTAAGGGGCTGATTTGGATCCATATGTTTCAGGCTATGGTTAGGTTTACCTTAATACTTCTTTTGTAGTTGTGAATGCTTGCATTAGAGGTTAATCATAAGTGGGAGGCTTGTACAAGTAAGGGCAGCACCCAAACACCGGTCCACCCACATACCAAATTATCAAAGTACCGAACGCGAATCAGACGATCGTGATGAAAACTAGCTTGACGATAATTCCCATGTGTCCTCGGGAGTGCTCTCCTTTATATAAGAGTTCGTCCAGGCTTGTCGTTTGCTACAAAAAGGATTGGGCCACCTTGTTGCACCTTATTTACTTTTACCTTTTGTCACTTGCTACCAATTACCTTATCACAAAACTATTTGTTACCTAAAATTTCAGTGCTTGCAGAAAATACCTTACCGAAAATTGCCTATCATTTCCTTCTGCTCCTCGTTGGGTTTGACACTCTTACTTATCGAAAGGATGACGATAGATCCCCTACACTTGTGGGTCATCATATACTCAATGCTTGGATCATACTCTTGAATCATCTCAACCCAACGAGTCTTGCGAAGGTTAAGGTTTGGCTGACTGAAGATGTACTTCAAGCTCTTGTGATCGGTGAAGATGTCCACTTTTCTGCCCAACAGAAGGTGTCTCCACGTGATCAAGGAATGTACAACCGCTGCTAGCTCAAGATCATGTGTGGGGTAATTCTTCTCATTTGGTTTCAGCTGACGAGAAGTGTATTCCACAATCTTCTTGTCTTGCATGAGAACACCACCAAGACCTTGCAATGAAGCATCACAAAAGACTTCATAAGGCTTGGACTCATCCGGAGGAGTAAGAACCGGAGCAGAAATGAGCTTCTCGTTGAGTGTCTTGAATGCCACATCACAATCAGGAGTACACGCGTACTTGACATTCTTCTGCAATAGGTTGGAAAGAGGCTTGGCAATCTTGGAGAAGTTCTCAACGAACCTTCTGCAATAGCTAGCGAGACCAAGGAAGCTTCGGAGTTGCTTGACATTCTGCGGAGGTTCCCCGTTGACAATAGCTTCAACCTTCTGTGGGTTCACAGAAATGCCCTCGGCATAGATAATATGGACAAGATAGAGGACTTTATCCAGCCAGAATTCACATTTGGAGAACTTCGCATAGAACTTGTGTTCACGGAGCCTATCAAGGACCAAACCGAGGTGCTTGGCATGGTCTTCTTCATTCTTGGAGAATACCAATATATCATCCAGATAGACGAGAATGAATTCATTGGTGTAGGGGTTGAATATGAAGTGCATCATCCGAGAGAAAGTGGGTGAAGCATTCGCAAGGCCGAAAGACATGATTGTGTATTCATAAGACGCAAAACTCGTTCTGAATGCGGTCTTAGGAATATCCTCTTCACGGATACGAATCTGATGGTTACCCATCTGGAGATCGAGCTTCGAGAACAACTTTGCTCCTTTGAGCTGCTCGATCAATTCATTGATATTGGGGAGCGGGTACTTATTCTTTATTGTCTTCTAGTTCAATGGTCGGTAATCAACACAAAGGTGTTCCGTGCCATCCTTCTTCTTGACAAATAGAACACCACAGACCCAAGGTGAAGTACTATCCTGATTAGACCCATATGTTCTTGCTCATCTAGTTGTTTCTTCAGCTCCTTCAACTCATCAGGAGAAAGCTTATACGGATGCCGACATGCTGGCTCGGTATCGGGTTCAAGTTCAATGACGAATTCAACTTGATGATGGGGAGGCATGCCTGGAAACTCTTCGGGGAATACATCCTCATATTCACGAACCGCCGGAATCTGAGAAATGGCATTAATCTCGCCCTTGTCATTGAGAGAGAATAGCCTGATTGTGTTATCTCGAGCTGCGAAGATAATCACGTCTTCGTCAGGATGAGTTAGCTTAACCTCCTTGTTTGCACAATCAATGTTTGCATCGTGCTTGGAGAGCCAATCCATCCCAAGAATAAGATCAATGTCGGAGTTACCGAGAATAACCGGGGAAACCAGAAAACTATAATCACCCATATGAATAGATATATCTGGAGCCACCATACTAGAACTCAATCTCTTACCAGGAGAGACGACACTCAAAGTTGTTGACAAAGCTTCGGTGCGAACATTATGCTTGGATGCAAATTGATATGACATGAAGGAATGTGATGCACCAGAATCAGACAAAACTTTGGCAGGTTTAAGGTTAACTGGAAGATTACCAATTATCACATCTGAAGAATTCTCTGCTTGAGCTGCATTCATCAGATTCACTCTTGCTGCCTTAGGATTGTGCTTGACAATAGCATTGCTGACAGGTGGAGGAGGTGGAAGGCGCCTTGGGTTGGGACACTTGTTGGCATAATGACCCTTCAGAGAACACTTGTTGAAAGTAACTTCTGAAAGAGGCCGATGATAAGGACCACTTGATCTTGAAGCTTGGAACTGAGGCTTGGACTGATTGCTTGGGTTGGGTGGGTGGGAGAATCCACGACCACCTGAGGGTTTGTTGTTGTTTGGAGGACGGAGCACTGGAGGAGGCGGTAGCCAGAACTTCTGCTACTTGGCAACCCCTTGAGAGGAAGAGGAGGAGTGAACAGCATCTCTAATCCTCCTTTTGGAAGCTTCACTCTTGAGCTGAGCTGCCTCTTGCTTGAGAGCCATATTGTAGAATTGGTCAAATTCATCCGGCTCGAACAAGGTGAGAGCAAGTTGGAGTTCATCTTTTAGACCACCTCGGAACTCATATATCTTGCTCTTGGCATCGGGGGTGTCTTGCTTCGCATAACGGGCAAGATTCTGGAACTTGATATTGTATTGATAGACGGACATGGTGCCTTGCTTCAGGTTGTGGAATTGCTCACGCATGCCTTCAATGACACTGGTTGGAATGTGATGGGAACGGAAATCTTTGCAGAAGTCAGTCCACGAGATCTCACGATCACCTCTGGAGTCTTTGTACTATTGCCACCAATCAGCAGCTTGATCTTTGAGTTGGAAAGTGGCAAACTTGACATAATCCTCAGGCCTCATGTTACTGCATTCAAAGTGCTATTTGATGTCTGTGATCCAATCTTCGGCATCTAGCGGGTCCACACAGTAACTGAACGACTTCGGTTGGTTTGCCAGGAATTGGTTCAGTGTCGCAAAGTGAGGTTGATTGAACAGATTGCCTTGGCCTTGGTTCCCATGATTGCCTTGATTTGCTTGGTCGGCTTGAAAGTTCTGCATCATTCGCATGAGCATCTGAGTGTTCTGGTTGGTTGGTTGCATAATTGCTCTCCATGCCTCAGACGAGGAGGAGGGGAAGGAGGACGTTCAGGAGGACGCTCTTCTTCGCCCTCTTGGTTAGGGTTGGGAACCTTCTTAGGAGCCATCCTGAATATGATGACAACCGTTAGCCATTGATGCAAAATAGGTAAGCAGAATCAACGACTAGATATTTGCAACATAAGTCTTCACAATGACATTCGAACAAAATGAACAAATGAATTCCACAATTTAATGGTACAACAATCTTGTCGAGAAGCCACTTGGGAGACAAGAGATAAAATAAAAACAACAAGGTGCAGATGGAACAAATACATAGAAGTTTCGTCCCACATGTTCGTGCTGAATGCCCCATGGAACGTGTTACAAAGGGTGTTGCAATCCCCGGATCAGCATAGCCAAGGACCCTTTAAGATGCAACTCCCAATTGGAACAACACCCATGAAACCTCTTCACTCGATGTTGAATCCCAAACCTCATACCATGTACTCGTTGGAAGAATGCCTATGAGCTACTTGAATAAACCACCTATTAATTCCCGAAGGTTTCCGGTTATGCAATCTGGTGTTGGGGATACAGGGGAAGCATCGCGCACTCAACTCTAAACCTACATCCAGCTGTATCCATCCATCAACACATAACCAGTCATCCTCAGAAACTGTTTACCTCGGACCTTCGAAACACATCCGCTATACTAGCTATGGCAATACTCCCGAACTATCCCACCAGTACTGGGTGACGTCGGGGTTATCTCACCACTAACCGCATAGAAGAGTTTTCGATGCCGGCAGTATTAAGTATTCTAGAACCACTACGATACATTTGTGACGACAACACCTCGGAGCTCAACTCCCCGGGACACCGCCACAACCCCTAAATGACAGGAGGCATCAAGAACAATGTTCTTGTCACAAAGATATCAGAACAATCCAAACAATACTCACGTGATCCTAAAAAAAATTATTGAATTTTTGAGAGTAGAGGAGATAGAACAACGCCAGGAGTCCTCACCAGAGCCATGAAGGGGATGAGGAGTAAAAAGAAATCCTACTCTCCAATATATATATATATAGGACTCAAAATATTTTTTGTGTGTGCCTAGACTCAACCGTCAACGATTCGATCAATCAAGGGGCTCCTAGGTCGGAGAAGGCTCTGAATACCAACTTGTAATGCCCAGTATGCGGCTATGTCCCCCACGTGTCGAGGCACAACTTAAGGACATAAACGTATACTAGAATGATCTCAAGTATGGTATCTTTGCACATCTCATGTAAAATTCAGGGATGAAAATGTAAAATGATAGTTGGCTTACACTCGCCACGTCACACAATGAATACAATAGCATACATCATGCAAATAACATCAGGGTCCGATTACGGACGAAATCCAAACAAGAAAGATACCATAAATAACACAAGCCCGGATCCTCCTAGTAAGAACACCTACTGATCATCGGGATAAGACACATAGTAACGTCCATGTTCTTCATCGAACTCCCAGTGAAGTTCCGAACCATCTCCTGCATAGTTCTCAACGGTACCTGCATCTGGTGTGTGTTGAATCTGTGAGCCATAGAGGACTCAACAATCCCATTCCCCGGTATCAAAACTACCAAAACCTTAGGTGTGGAAAGGTTGTAAACAAGGGTTGCAGCAAGCACTAAGCACTATCTTACGAGTTTAGAGCGAGAAGAGAACAAGTGCCAATGATCGCCAAGTTGATCAAGAAGTGATCCTAACTACTCATGATCAAACATAACCCCACCGTGTTCACTTCCCGAAGCCCTTCGAAAAGAGACCATCACGGTTACTCACGCAGGTAGTGTATTCATGAATAACGTGTCAAGTTATCTACAACCAGATATTAACAAATTCCCATCTGCCACATAACCGCGGGCACGGCTTTCGAAAGATCAAAACCCTGCAGGGGGGTCCCAACTTAGCCCATCACAAGCTCACGATCTGCGGAGTCGCAACTCCAAAGTGGGAAGACCCGAGTATTCTCGGAATCCCGTGCTCAAGATATTTCGACAAAGGTAAAACTAATCCAGCAAGACCTCCTGGCGTGCCGACACCCTGATAGTAGCCGCGCGTATCCTGTCTCAGGCCATGTCCGGATGGGACAAGCTACGGATGTATACCAGACCTTGAGTTTCCCCGAGGTGGCCCCGCAGGTTGCCCAATTTGGACCAACACTCATGAGGAGCACTGGCCCGGGTTGCTAATTAAGAACTCGGGTTTGCAACGCCGTATGCAAGTTTTAGTTATTAGGCAAAATGTAAAACCAATGTTGGGCCTTGCTGGAAAAGCTTTAAATAGAGCGAATTATCAAGGGGGGCCCATCAACCCCAACCGTGTTAGGAACACAACATCAAGGAACATAACACCGATTTATCGGTTCCTAGGGTGGCATGAGTGGAACAAAACACCAAGCAGAAAGGCTTAGCCTTCCACCCATTACCAATATATCGGTGAATTAGTTTAACAGGTATTATATATTGTGTTATCCCAACAACAACTTCATTGCGGCGCAAAATCTTCAAAACTTCACCTGCAACTAACAACGTTATAAGAGGGGCTGAGCGACGCGTACTTAGCCAAACAATGGTTTGCTAGGAAGGTGGTTAGAGTGTTTCATGGCAACAATAGGAGGGCTGACAAACAGGAATAGGCATCGAGGCAATATCTAAAGAGCGAGACATCTAGCATAGGCAAAGATAGAAGTGATATCTGCGAATAGTCATCTTGCCTATTGATTCCACGGAGGGATCGTAACCTTGCTCCTTAAACTCAGCCTCGAAAGGAACCTCGCACTACAAATCGTCACCAGGCTCTAACCAACACAACAATGCAACACTGGAACACAATCAATCATCATGCAATGCTCAACCACATGATGCATGAATATGATGCATATGGACATGGATAAGATATGATGCAACTCCTAGGGACACAAAGAGTGCACAAACATCATGGCAATAACAAGTTCACAACATAAGAGAAACACAAGCAAAAGGATCAAAACTAGCATGGCCACAAGTGGATATGTAGATTATTTAAACAAGCACCCAACAAGTTTTTTAGAAGTGGATTAGCATGGCAAGGGGTGCACCTAGGACTAACAGCAACATCCTAGCATTTTAAATGGGCCGAAAAGAACAAACAACAATTTCGAGAAACTCCCATATTCATATATACACATTTAGGACAGAAGTGAGAAACTCATCTTTTAAAGTTGTTAAACATGCAAGGTAACAGCACCACATTAATCTACACATTTTTCCACCCCAAATGCATATAAGGTTTTTAAACTTGGAGTAGTAGATATTTAGTTATGATTTTTACAAGTTTAAGCATATTTTAAACACAAATTAATTAAAACAGCATTTTAAATGTTTTAAACATGGCAACAAACAGCATATTAATATTCTACATGAAAACCTAAGCAATTTTCATATATAACTTATTTTCATCAGTTGCATATTTTAAAAGATATTAAATATTTAAAGTTAATGCAGAAAAAGAAAAAGAAAAAGAAAAACAAAACCGAAAAGAAAAACAAAACCGAAAAGAAAAACAAACGAAAAAGGTCAAACTAACCCAGGCAAATCTAGCCGCAGCCACTGACCCGTGGGGTCGAAGGCGCTGAGGTGGCAGCGGTTGGTGCGCGTGTGGGTGGAACAACGCAGAGAGGCTCGCAGGTGGGGCCAACCTGTCAGCGAGTCACGAATTGCAAAAAAGGGGGGAAATCCACTACCCCTGGCGGAATCGAACCCGCGACCTCTAGCTTAACTGACGAAGAGCCGAGCCACTGGGCTAGGCGAGTGTTTCTAACAGAGAGGGAGCCTGGCTCCTCTTGAGGTAATATGCAACAAGTGCAGGTCCTCACCTGCCTGAACCAGAGATGGCTCATCGACGCCGGCGAGCAGCAACGACGACGCGAGGCATTGTAGGCGGTGGCGGCGTGCGGGATTCAGGCGAGGTTGCGGGGGTGCTAAGCGTGCGTGCAAAGACTCGAGCACGAGCTCGCGCTTGGCTCGGCCATGGCGAGGCAGCGGCTTGAAGCGTGCAGATGCGCGGGTGGAAGACGGAGGCCAGCGCAGGCGCTCCACGAGCTTGCGCTCGGGCGCTGGCGACGTGCACGAACGGGAAGAACCAGAGCGGCGAAGCGTGAGGGCCTACGACACCTACTGTCATCGCACGACAGCGAAAAATTCAGTACCCATCGGATCACCGAGAGCACGGGGAAGACATGGCTCCGGTGACGTATACAGGGATCCACGAGCGGCAAGGAAAACACAAGGCGGAGTAGGGAGTACCTCCTTACCCTAGGACACAGAGAGGTCGTCCGAGGGGCGCCAGAGACGTCGAGGTCGAGCTCTGAACTCCGGTGCGAACTCTTGCCGCGGGGAGATATGGAAGCAGAGGAGGAAGAAGATGGAGCTCCCGACGCTGCGAAGGTGGGGTAGCGTCAGATCCGTGATGGAGAGGAAGTAGTCGAGGACGAGGAAGCAGCATGACACGACGCCGGTGGCTGGACCTAGCTGGAGGACAGCGGTGACAGCGACGCGCTCTCAGCTGCGCTCGGGTGCTCGTGGGGAAGGAGAAGGAGGGAAGGGGAAGATCCCCTTGGAGGAGGCGGCGAAGGAGGAACCCTAGAGGAGGCGTTGCGGCTTTAAATAGGAGGGTGCGGTGATGGCTGGCCTCGACGTCCGTGAGCTCGAGCTCTCGGCGTCGACGCTCTAAAGCAGGGGAAGGAGACGACACGACTGGGGGGGGGGGCAGGTGAGCGATGAGTTGGAGAGGCTGGCATGCGGGCCCAACGGGAGGGATGGAGACGGCGCGACTATGCGCTAGCGGGCTGCGCGCTTGGAGGAGCTGGCTGGGCCACAGCGCTGCTGCTGGGCCTGGTGGCGGTGCTGCTGGGCTGCTGCTGCTGGCTGTGCTGCTCTTTTTTTCCCTTTTCTTTTCCTCGGATAGAAAAGAAAAACAAAAAGGAAAAGCTCAGGGACTTAAGGGAGGAGTATGGAAAATATAAAAATATCCCCAAACTCCTGGATTTATGCCCTATTTTATAAAATTGGTTTGGTCATTTTTAGAGGTAGAAAAATAAAATAAGTTTGAATATGGTTCAAACTTCTGTCATTTTTTAACCTAACCAAATCAATTCAAATTGGGGCAAGGCTTTGCATGGTGACTCATGTCAAAGCAACAGAGAAATGGGGAGGAGATGAACATTAAAGGAGTAGGATAAGTCACTTGCAAAATACTTGAAGAAAGGAAGAAAAGGAGGAAGGAGAAGAGGTGAAGAAGAAGGAGGGGGTTTAGGGTTAACATGGGCATGACTTGACACCACCATCACACAACAACCATCAAGGTGACCTCACATCATCAGCAAAGACAAGTAAATGAAGCTATGATGAACATGGTGCCATGGAGATGATGAAGCAATGCATGGATGCATAAGAAAAATAAAATGACAATGCAAAACAAAAGAATGCATAAATGACAAGAACCCCCAAGGAAAGGACAAGGATCAAAATGATAAAAGCTTTACAGCCATATATGGAAGGTATCACATATGGGATGTTACAGTTCGCCTCGCCATGCTCGGCCCCTCGCGATGGTCTTGAGTGGTTGCTAAAGAGGTTGGGCCGTACCAGACCGCCTGATAAGCCACGCCCTGGGCCACAGGCAGGCAAGTCTGGGTACCCCGCGTTCCCACAATGCTGACAATACTGAAGATTTCAGCATACGTTCTCCTGAAACATTGAGTAAGAGTTAGCCGCCAAACATATAACGCATGGATCCATTGTTTTTCATCTGATGAGATCTTCTTATTTCATACACTATGATCATTTATGTAATGCATATATGTGTGGACAAATCATTGGAATTTAGCCACCATATGTTCAATTGCAATTGTTGCGAAATCAGATGAATATTCTTCCTATGGACACTATTTATTCAATTGAATATTGTGGCGAATTTGCTTTTTGCGTGCCGATTCAAAATGAGATGTTTTTGCTTATTTGTTCAATTCAATATTGTGGCAAATTTTCTTTTTGCGTGCCGATTTAACATGGGATACTTTTGTTTTAACCTGGCAATTGCTCCGCACACGGTTCAACTAAATGAGTGTATGTGATCCACATCGGAAAGCATAAGTCAATCATAGTGGAACCGTCGGTGACACACACCAGACCGCAAATGATTTGCAGCGCTACTACGTGTGCGTAGGTTCTCCGGAACCGTTTGTGATATCGCGTTATCGCACACGAGAACTAGGAGTAAATCGTGTCCAATGCAAAATAAAATCCCAGTCGCATTTTTTTCAGGAAACATGTGGGATCCCAAACGAAAAGAACACATCACTCTTGCGGCAACCGTCGGTGATACCTAACAAATCACAAACGGTCTGCAGCACTTGTATGTGTGCGAAGGGGCTCCTAAACCGTTTGTGATAGAACATTATCGCAGACGGTAATTGTTGGAAAACGTGTGCGATGGACTCTAGCATGGTAGACGGGTTACCCAGAAAACTCGTGTGCGATGGGGCACAAATCGCACACAGTTCATATGTTGGCCCGTGTGCCTTACATACTGTTTCCCAAACGGTTCGTTACGACAGACCGTATGGTTTCACTGCGTCATTAGAAACGCTTAATCACCGATACCACACGTGCGAAAGAATTTAGTGTGTGCTGCATCGCACACGATTACATTTTGGAATGCCTCTGGATCACTATTCCACGTCCCCGACGGTTTCTGGTTCATGTGGGAAGGACCACCTATCGCACACACTCACTTGGCGATGGTTCCGAAGGCCGTCACGGGAAGGGGTTAAAATCGTTTGTTTAGGACCGACGCGCACCAGTGAGGACACCTTATTCTTTGAGGACCGGATTGTGGTTCCAAAAGGTTACCTACGGAAGGTCATAATGAACGAGGCTCATAATTCCCTTCTCTCAATACATCCAGGAAACTCAAAGATGTATCATGACCTCAAGCAATCCTATTGGTGGACTCGCATGAAAAGAGAAATTGCTCAATTCATCAACGAGTGTGATGTCTACCGCAGAGTCAAAGCAGAGCATCAACGTCCAGCTGGACTTCTCCAACCTTTGCTTATTCTCGAGTGGAAATTTGATCACATTGAAATGGATTTCGTCACCGGCTTCCCCAAGTCCAAGCGAGGAAACGATGCTATCTTTGTGGTTATTGATAAGCTCACAAAAGTGGCTCATTTTCTACCAGTCAAGGAATCCATCAACGCAGCCCAACTGGCAGAGTTGTACACCTCCAGAATTGTCTCTTTGCATGGCATCCCTCAAGTAATCTCCTCAGATCGTGGAAGCTTGTTCAATTCCAAATTCTGGGATTCTTTCTAGTCAGCTACTTCAGCACAACATTCCATCCTCAGACAAGTGGTCAAGTCGAGAGGGTGAACCAGATTCTCGAAGATATGCTCAGGGCATGTGTCATCTCCTTCAGTATAAAATGGGAAGATTGTCTCCCATTTGCTGGATTCTCCTACAACAACAACTTCCAAGCAAGTTCAGGAAAGGCACCATTTGAAATTCTCTATGGCAGAAAGTGTTGTACCCCTCTCAACTGGTCCGAGACTGGTGAACGTCAACTCCTTGGCAATGATTTGACCTCAGAGGCCGAAGAAATGTGCAAAGTCATACGTGAGAATCCTCAAGGCCGCGTAATCGTGCCAAAAGAGCTACTATGACGGCATGCATCGTGACTTGGCTTTCGACATTGGACACCATGTGTATCTCCGTGTTTCTCCTATGAAGGGCACTCAGAGGTTCGGTATCAAGGGCAAGCTAGCTCCAAGATATGTGGGCCCTTTCAAGATTGTTGGGAAAAGAGGCAAGCTCGCCTACCAACTCGAACTTCCTCCAAACTTCTCAAACGTGCACGATGTGTTCCACGTGTCACAACTCCGTAAGTGCTTCAAGATGCCCGAGCGTGCCGTTGCCTTCGAAGAAATTGATCTCCAAGCCGACTTGTCTTATCATGAGCACCCTGTTGCTATCCTTGAAGATACCGAGCACAAGACTCACGACAAATCAATGAAATTCCTTAAAGTGAAATGGTCACACCATACCAACTGAGAAGCTACGTGGGAACGCGTGGATCACCTCCGTTCTGAATATCCGGAGTTCTTTCAGTCCTAGATCTCGGGACGAGATCTTTTCGTAGTGGAGGAGTGTTGTAATGCCCCAGATGTAACACTTTCCCAATTTGGCAATATATTCAACTTGTCCTCATCCAATTCCTTGTGGGTCCTTCCTTTGCTTCTTTTGTTTTGCTAGGCTCATTATTACTTTGTCATATCATGTTGCTTTGGTGTCTATTGCATTTTGCATCCTATCATGATGTTCATATGCTTAGAGTAAGGTAGCATGCATGTTGTCTTGTTGCATGTATCATTTGAGAACCTTGCACCATACCCCCTTTTCTTTTCCTTAAAATTATCCCTTTCTTAGTTCTTGTGGCAAGTCATCTTGCTAGCTTTATGTAATGTCCATATTTGCCTCATTAATCTTGTATCTTGTTCTAATCATCTCTACCAAGTTTCATGCCATTTGGACTTGTTTTGGTTAGGTTCAAAAATGCATCAAGTTTGAATCAAATTTAAACTTGATTTTTTTTCTGCCTCTAAAAATGACCAAACCAATATTATCAAATAGTGCAAAATTCCCGGATCATGAGGATATTTTCATATCTCTCATAACCCTCTCCTTCTTTTCTAGGATTTTATTTGTTTATTTTTCTGTCTATGAAAAGAGAAGAAAAGGAGGAGTAGCAGCAGCCACAGCCCACTACAATAACAGGGCCTCAGCCCAAGGCGTAGCCCAGCAACCCACGCACCCGCAGCCCAAGACCAGGCCGGCGCGCGTCCCTGTCTCCGGTTCTCACCAATGCACCCACTCACCCCCCCTTCCTCGCGACCACGTGGCCAAGATGGGCCCGCTCGTCAGCGACACCACTGTTGAGTGCACCCACCTTTTCGTCCTCCTCTCGACGTCGCCATGGGGACCGCGGACGAGCACACCGTTGCACGTCTCCATCGCCTTGGACCCCTTTAAAGCCCCTCCTCATGTCCTCCACCCCGCCTAGGGTTCCATCCTCCTCCTCCCCGCCGCCAGGTGCACTCCGACCACCAGATCTTCCACCTGCACAGTTACATGAACACATCAGAGAGCGCAAGCTCGTCGTCGGCGTGCACCCCGTCATCCTACGCCTTGCCAAATGTGTCCGTCTGCTTCCTCGTCGTCGTCTACTTCCACTACGTCGACTACGTGGAGCCGAGGACCTCATCGTCGGCGCGTTCTCCGACCCCCATAGCCCTTCCCCTTGCCACCATCGTGATCGCCATGCCTCGTAGAGTCGTTATGTGTGCTTGTCGCGCCGCCTAGGCCTCTATAGCGTGGAGTTAGAGCTCCTTGCCGCCGTTCCCCTTCTACAGCTCGTCGCCGGCGTCGATTTCGTCGTCGTCCAGCGCGGTCCGTTGCATGTGTGTGTGCGGAATTCTCTGTTGGTCCTGTTACACGTCTCCGCCGCCTCGTTTGGGCACCGGAGGCAACTCTGGCGAGCCCTCCGCCGTGCTCGCTCGCCGCCGGCCGCTACTCTGCTTCCCCTGCTCGCTAGTGCCACCCTACCAAGCTGGACCCACGGGTTAGCCTCTCAGGCAGCCGTCCCCACACGTCAGCCACACCACCTCCCCTTCTCTCTCTCTCTGCCATGTGGGACCATAGGCCCCACCAGTTAGTATCGCTGACAGGCAGGACCCACCTGTCATCCTCTCTCTCTGGTTTTTCTTTTTCCTTTTGTTTTATTTTAATTCCAAAGCATATTCCATTTCAGGCACTTGGAATCTTTCCATTTTGGGCAGGTCCAATTCAGGACATTTCCTTTAAAAGAAAATGTGTTTTCTATCCTTTCCATTTGAGGCAGTTTTGCATTTTAGCAAGTTTGAGATAATTTTCCTATAAGACCCCAACATATTATATATGTTTTTGGGCTAGAAAAATCCAAGGAATCCAGTGGTGGCATTAGTTTTTGAATTGGAGCAAGTTTGCAAACATGTCATTTTGCTGCATATGGCATTTTGTTATTTTTGTGCAATTTAATCCATTTATGCTTTGGGGTGGTTTTGCACATGAACATGCTCTACATCATGTCTACTTTATGCCAATATACTACACATGCCGTGAATTGCTATGAGTAGACTGAAACAAGCCTGTAAACATGCCTTCATGATGTTAGTTTTCTGCCATGTAAATTTTCACTAAGTCTGAGACAGTTTTATTCATGATGCCATGTTATGTTGATGCAAGCATTTGATCCATGAACATCTAGTCATTCTAAGTGGGGGATTATTGTTGTATGCATATTTCTCGATGATGCCATGCTTTTACATGCCATGATAGGTTGTTGTAGCTTTTGGTTTGAGGGCTATAATCTTGCTTCATAATTCTATTTTCTGCCATGCCCTATAAATTTCACTAAGTCAGAAAACTGTTATCTTTTGCAATCTTTACCTGCTGTTTTAATCAAGCTCTAGTAAGTGTTAGATGGTTCTAGTTGTTCATATTTGTAGAAAAACATGTCTATTTCACTGCCATGCTTTTAGTTCTAATGTTAGAGTGTTGTAGCATATTTAAACTTTGCTCTAAAGTTGTCATGTTGTTGTTTTCAATAGTTTTGCATTGCATCTTGTTGTGGGTATCATTTGCAGACCGTGCATCCGTTTCCGGTGATCTTTATATCGTTTTCAACCCTAATCATCCAATCTATCCAGTGGCATACTTGGTTTGCCAAGAGCTTTCCCACATCCCTCTTCCACACACCGTGCCTTCCCGACACCATATCCTTCCATACCGGTAGCACTATAGCTTCATTCTTGCATTCATATCCATCGTGCATATAGCATGTGTTCCTTTTCTTGTCATGTGTGTTTATGTGGATGCTTGTTTACTTTGGGTAGCCCCGGGAGATGAGTTCGAGTCCAAGGTCGAGGCACTGGGTGAATACAGTTACGAAGAGCAAGTTTACGATCCTACCGAGGAGATAACAGGCAAGATGACCATTCCTTGATATCACATATATTGTTGCTATGCTAGTTGCCTCGCTCTATTGCTTGTCGCGATACATATCCTTTTGCATGTCACCCCTACCTTGCCATGAAACCTCTAACTACCTTCCTAGCAAACCGTTGTTTGGCTAAGTTACGCTTTTGCTCAAGCCCCTTTTATAGCGTTGTTAGTTGCAGGTGAAGATGAAGTTTGCTCCATGAGGATTTGATATTTTGGGAATAACACAATATCTCTATTCAACATAATGCACCTTGTATACTTGGCAATGGGCGGAAGGCTTAGCCTTTTTCTCGGTGTCTTGTTCCGCTCATGCCACCTTAGGAACTGATAAACCGGTGTTATGTCCCTTGATTTTGCGTTCCTAACACGGTTGGGGTTTATGTGCCCCCTCGATTATTCGCTTTGTGTAAAGCTTTTCCAGCAAGGCCCAACCTTGGTTTTACGTCAAGATCCTCAAAAAATTTGAAGAGGAAGAGGAGTAATTCAAAACACCTACGTCAAGATTCCTCACTAGAGCGACGAAGGGGCTGAGGAGTAAAAAGAACTCCTACTCTCCGATATAACTAGACTCCAAAATAGTTTTCTACTAGACTCAACAACGGCCAAACTACGATCAATCAAGGGGGCTCCTATGGTCGGTCGAGCTTTGATACCAACTTGTCACGCCCAAGATGTGATTCTATCATGATCATGTGATGACTCCTGATTGGGGCACAACCGCATTTTGGGCGCTTAGCAAGATGGATATCATTACATCGTACCATTACATACATGGATGGGGATACATACAAGTCATACAAACTTCCACTTGAATACAACAATTCATACACAAGACATCTGACTACGCATGAAAACATGAAAAAAAACAACGACATCCATCCTGCTATTCCAGGTTGCCGACCAGGAACCTATCCCAAGACTGATGAAGAAGAAGAAGAAAAACTCCCACACAAGTAAACATCGCTCTCACGTCAAGTCATTGGAAACCTGCACCTGCAACTGATGTTGTAGTATCTGTGAGCCACGAGGACTCAGCAATCCCATAACCATGGGTATCAAGACTAGCAAAGCTTAATGGGTAAGGAAGAGGATAAGTGGTGAGGTTGCAGCAGCGGCTAAGCATTATATGGTGGCTAACTTACGGGTACAAGTATAAGATGAGCATCTACGCAAACGATCGCAAACTAGTAATGATCGCTAAGTGATCTTGAACTACCTACGAATCAAATATAACCCCACCATGTTCTCTTCTCAAAATGAAAAGAGACGATCACGGTTACTCACGCGATTGATGTATTTTATTTCGGATCATCTATCAAGTTTTCTACAACCAGGCATTAACAAATTCCAATCTGCCACATAACCGCGGGCACGGCTTTCGAAAGATCATAACCCCGCGGGGGTGTCCCAACTTATCCCATCACAAGCTCTCACGATCAGTAGAGGTAAAAAAACCTTATCTTAGGGACAACTCGATCAGACTCGGAATTCCGGTGCACAAGACATTTCGACAATGGTAAAACAAGTCCAGCAAGACCCCCCGGTGTGCCGACACCCTGATAGTAGCCGCGCGTATATCATCTCAGGCCACGACCGGATAAGCGACGCGTACAGGAATCGGAAGCCCCAGTAACTGGGTGGCCCCGCACAGTGCTCTATTTTGGGACCAACACCATCGGCACTGCCCCCCCTCCCCCCCGTAATGTGGAATTAAGAACCCGGGGACGCGACCCCCTATGCAATTTAATTAATTAATTAATAGTTTTATTATGAGGCAAATGGTAAAACCAAAGTTGGGCCTTGCTGGAGGAGTTTTATTCAAAGGCAACTGTCAAGGGGGTCCCATACCCCCAACTGTGTTAGGAATGCAAACTCAAGGAACATAACACCGGTTTATCAATTCTTAAGGCGGCATGAGTGGAACAAAACACCGAGCAAATACCAAGCCTTACACCCATTGCCAAGCATATAGGTGCATTAATTTAAGTAATAAATATTATGATATTCCAAAACCAAGATCCGACATGGAGCAATCTTCATCTTCACCTGCAACTAACAACGCTATAAGAAGGGTTGAGCAAGCGGTAACACAGCCAATCAACGGTTTGCTGGGATGGTGTCAAAGGTTGGAGGTTTCATGACAAAAATGAGAGGCTGACAACAAATAGATAGGTAGTGCGACACATAGCGATAGCATTGAGATAACTAGCATAGCAATGATAGTAATGAGATCTAAGGTGACGGTCATCTTGCCTGAGATCCCGCAAGGAAGAAGAACGAGTCCATGAAGAAGACGAAGCCACGGAGACGAACCAAGCGTAGTCGAACGAATCCTCGCGATCGCAACGAAACATGAACTAACGAGAAGAAGAAAACAACATGGTAAACACATAACACATACACAAGACATGTTGCACAACCAATAATGATGCATGACAAGCTACACGATGCAAAACATGGCAAGAGATGATGCATACAAGAACATCACACGAAGCAAGTTTAAATGAGGCCGGAGTCAACATATAACAATTCCGGTAAGTCCTCATATGCAAATTTCGAAATTGTTCCATATCTGAACAAACCTTCATTTGAAGTTGTTAAACAGCAAGTTAACATGCACCATGATGATCTACACAAAATTCTAGTCAAGTTACATATAAAGTTCATTTAATTCGGAGCTACAGCCTAGAAGATATGAGCAAAACAAGTTAAACATGGTAAGATGCAAGATGCATTCAAACATCAAGCAAACACACTCCAAACATCTATACAACATGATATGATGCATCTACATGCAAAAACAAGCAAGTTTCATATAGAACACACTCAAAACGGAGCAACGGATCAACACATCCACACGAAACAAGATATAACAACAAACTATCCCAAAATAGCAACTAGGCACATTGCAATCATCAAAACAACATGCTACAGAAACATTTCATCGCATCAAAGGGCATGGCAAGCATGTACATGTCAAGAACTACAAACATGATCACTGAGCTACTGCCAAACACCACTAGAATATGCTCAAAACATCATGGAAAGATTGCAAATGATAACAGTTTCACAGACATAGTGGAATAAACTGAACATGGCAGCAACAATGACAAGTAGGCATGTTTGCAAGCTTGTGCAACTCATCTCAGAGCATAGCATGGCATGTGAACATAACCAAAATCAAGAAGACATGTTTATGCAGCTACTCATGGCAAGAACATGGTGATAGCATGCATACAACACTAGCTATTCACGTGGCAAAACTGAACTTACTGATAACAGGCTGACATAAACATTATATGGCAATTTGAGAGCAAGAAAGAGACAAGCTACAACAACCTATAATTGCAAACAAGGGCATGGATGGATAGAGCATATCATGGACTTCAGGACATGGTAACTGGACATCTCCAAATGTGCATGGATATGACTGTAGCATCAAGAAAACATGGCATCACAATATAACAGTTTCAGACTTAGCAGTTTTCAACAAGTCTCAGAAATCAGCAAACATCGAGTAGGGCACTTTACAAGCTTGTTGCACTCATCTCAAAGCATATCATGGCAAGTGGATTGCACCACAGCAAAGATGACATGATTGTGCTCCTAAAACATGTTGACATGATGCTCAAACAAATATCACAAAAAAAGATATGAACAAGACAAATCAGCAAGTTATATAAGTTTTCAGCAGTTAACAGCAATATGCACTTTTGCAACAGAGATTATGTCATGTAGATGAACTCAAACAAGCATGCAACAACAACCATCAAGTAGAGCATCAAGAGACGAATATTTCAACACTCAAATTGGAGTATCATGCACAAATATATCACCCTCACAAGATGAATACATGATAAGATTTCACAAAGGACTTGGCCGTTTCTCACCCCGAGGAAATTGGACGGGTTGGTACTAGGATGACCCGGTCCCTGGAGGAAGCGGAGCAGCGGGCCGTTTGGATGGAGGGGCAGGTGGATCTCATCCACCCGGCCGGATCTGAGCTGGCGGCGGCACATCAGGCCTCCGGCGAGGGCCACGGCCGCGGTGGTGGTGCGGGACTGCCGGCGAGGTGGCTGACGTGAGAAGGCGGGGCGAAGGTGCCGGCGTCGGACGGAGCTAGGGCGGCGCGTGGCGCTTGCCAGCGGCAGCGCGGCAAGGGGCGCCATGAGGCGATGGCCGGCGGGGAATGGCGGCAGCGGGACCCGGCGCCTCGGTGGAGGGAGGAGGCGAGCGAGGCGGCTCGGCGATGGAGGCGCGGGGAAGGCGGACGGCGGCGGCGGTGGCCGGAGGCGGGCGCGCGGGCCTGGGCGGGCCGTGCGTGGGCCCGACGGGCCACGCGGCGTCGGGAGGCGGCGGTGACAGGTGGAGGCACACATTTGGAGGAGGGCGGCGGCGCGGCTGATGTGGCACCTTGTGATTCGCCCGGACGACGTGGCCGGGTGGACATGTCCGGCGGCGTGAGAGGGGAGGGGTTAGGGTTTCGTCCGCGAAAATGGAGGGGGGGCTATTTATAGGTAGAGGGAGCTAGGAGAGTCCAAATGAGGTGCGGTTTTCGGCCACGCGATCGTGATCCAACAACGAAGAGCATGGAGGGGGTTTAGATGGGCTACTGCGCTGTTGTAGAGGGGTGCTGGGCTGTAATGAGAAAGAGGTCTGGCAGTTAACGCGGTCAACCGTTGGGGCATCAAACGACCTCCAAATGGAACAAAATTTGACAGGCGGTCCACCTACACTATAATAAGACCACATGCCAAGTTTCACCCCATTCCGAGAATGTTTTCCTGCCACTTACAAAACAAGGTTTCGGAGGTGTCACGGGCGCGTGTGAGTGTGTCTGGGCCTCGAACGGACAACGGAAAGGACGAGGGGGCTCGGCAACTACGGACGGATGCAAGTTTTGAAAACGATGTTGATGACATGCACACGATGACATGGAAAAGTGCAACACGCAAGCAGATGACTTGGCAATGACAGCAAATAAAAGGAAGACACCTGGCACATCGGTCTCAGGGCATCACAACACTCCCCTACTAACAAGAGATCTCGTCCTAAGATCTTAGGAACGAGACGAAAGGGAAAACGGAAGAAGGTGAAACAAAAGAACATTGGGAGTTTGAAAGAAACTTGAAATAAAGAATACAATGGAGATGAATGAGATTGAGAAGCTCCGGTAAAACGAGTAACAAGGCATAAGACGAGAATCAAGAGCTTAAGTGACAAGAAAGGCATTGAAACCACTACGGTTAAGCGGGATAAACAATGAATAAGAACAAGAAACTTTAGATAGCACTCCGGTAGAATTCATGTAATAGAATAAGAACTCGAGAAGATGGAATAATACTTGACGAGAGGAACAACTTAATAATGCCTCTGGAAGAGTGGAATGAAAGGAACTGATAAGAGAACAATAACATCCAGCATGAATAAATTTGAAAGCGTCCTTAGAAGAAAGGATTGAATGGAGTTCTTGAGAAAATCAACAACAAAAGAATAAGCTTGATGTGGACTTATGGAAACATCTCAAAAGTTGAGGTGAAAATGTGCCACAACCAAATTCTTGACTAGCTGAGAATAACGAACAAACACAAAACTTCACTTCAAAAGAATACGGAGAATAATTTGCATCTCGAGGTGAAAAAGAATAATGCTTGATCTTACCACAAGAATTAGATGAATGTTTGAAGAATGAATTATATCAGGAAGAACCACCATGAAGAACACCGGTAACAAAAGAATGATGAGATAGAATGAAGGATGAAAGAATAAGATTAATGTCTTGCGATGATTTAGATGGAGGTTTCAACGAGATGGCCGAGGAAACTTTGAACTCTAGAAAAGAAAAGATGAAAACACTTGGGATTAGAATTTATTCATCAATAACAAACTCCGAAGGAAGGGAATACTCAACTTGATGAAATAAAAGAATAAGAGTTATGTTATGTTTATCCTCCACCAATTAATTGATGAAGGCAATGGATTTGCATATCACTTATTCACGTTGAAAAGGATTAAAGACAGGTATAGCACGAACTCGAGAAGTCTTCATGAACCACCGGCAGGATTGAGAGAACGAATGAATAATCATGAATAAAGAAAAGAATTATGAGCGAACCACTGTAAGAATTGAAACCGGGTGATGAAGGAGAATAATCCACCGGCAAGAATAATCCACCGGTAAGAATTGAAATAAATAAAAGAGGACGAATCGCCAGGAAGAATAAATAAGTTGAGGGAATTTAGATCGAGGAGAATGAAGAGATCGCGAATTGCATAAATAATACTTGAACGAAGAGGCATCCATGAAGAATATTAGGAAGACGAAGTTGAAAACTGAGAACGAAGAAATCTTCTGAAATGATGGCCTTTGGAGGATCACAATGGAAAGAAATCAATAAATACTCCGGATGTGTAAGAAAAGAATTTATGACAAACGGAATAATTCGAGAGGATAACATGAAGCTAGAACCATGAATCTTCAAGAGAACGGACAAGATTTAGAGGTAAACTCTTCTTCGGTATGCAAATGACGACGAGAAACGTCACCAAAATTATTGAGATACTCCAGAAGAATGAAAAAGAGGAAGGTTGAACCCACGATGAAAAGAATTGAAAGCGATCCTGGAGAAGGCATATGACTGATGGAATCCATACTTATGTCACACTTTAAAAAGAATTTGGGAATAGCTCCGGAAATATTAGAAGAGTCAGGCAAGACCCTAGGAATAAACCTGTGGGTTAGGGCCCACTGATGAAAACCACCATTGAAAAGGAATGTTTGAAGGAGAGATGATGCACCGGAATGATTAAAAGACTCGAATGAGGTGACAACCTCGAATAAATTTGAACACAGACCAATCTCTTGAGATGTCTTCGGAACTCCGGAACAAGTAAATGGCGAGAGGCGAACGAGCAATTGCAAACATTTGAGCTGAGGGAAACAATATGATGAACACCGAATACTTGAACTGAATCCACCAGAAGAGGAAAAGAGATGAAAATGACGAACTAGACGAGAATTCACCAGTTAAAATAATTAAGGAAAGAATGAAGAAACTTCACACAAATAGAATGGATACTTAATTAATGACTCCGTCTCTGAGAAGAAAAAGGGTGGGCGGGTGGGAAAAAGAAGGACCACATCGGATGGGGAAAGCGATGCCGGTTGGAAAGAACTGAGGATTGAACTCGCAAAAGACGAGGAGGGTCGAATCAACTTGATGAGAGATGCATCAGATGAAAAGAGCAGACATCACAACGAACGAAAACTAACCGCGTGATCCTATTAACATTGAAGGAGAAGAGGAGTAATTCAAAACACCCACGTCAAGATTCCTCACCGGAGTGACGAAGGGGCTGAGGAGTAAAAAGAATCCCTACTCTTCGATATAACTAGACTCCAAAATAGTTTTTGCTAGACTCAACAACGGCCAAACTACGATCAATCAAGGGGGCTCCTATGGTCGGTCGAGGCTCTGATACCAACTTGTCACGCCCAAGATGCGATTCTATCATGATCATGTGATGACTCGTGATTGGGGCACAATCGCATTTCGGTCATTTAGCAAGATGGATATCATTACATCGTACCATTACATACATAGATGGGGATACATACAAGTCATACAAACTTCCACTTGAATACAACAATTCATACACAAGACATCCGACTACGGATGAAAACATGAAAAAAACAACGACATCCATCCTGCTATTCCAGGCTGCCGACCAGGAACCTATCCCAAGACTGACGAAGAAGAAGAAGAAGAAAAACTCCCACACAAGTAAACACCGCGCTCACATCAAGTCATTGGAAACCTGCACCTGCACCTGATGTTGTAGTATCTATGAGGCACGAGGACTCAGCAATCCCATAACCATGGGTATCAAGACTAGCAAAGCTTAATGGGTAAGGAAGAGGATAGGTGGTGAGGTTGCAGCAGCGGCTAAGCATTATATGGTGGCTAACTTACGAGTACAAGTATAAGATGAGCATCTACGCAAACGGTCGCAAACTATTAATGATCGCTAAGTGATCCTGAACGACCTACGAATCAAATATAACCCCATCGTGTTCTCTTCTCAAAATGAAGAGAGACGATCATGGTTACTCACGCGATTGATGTATTTTATTTCGGATCCTCTGTCAAGTTTTCTACAGCTGGACATTAACAAATTCCAATCTTCCACATAACCGCGGGCACGGCTTTCGAAAGATCATAACCCTGCAGGGGTGTCCCAACTTAGCCCATCACAAGCTCTCATGATCAGCAGAGGTAAAAACCCCTTATCTTAGGGACAACCCGATCAGACTCGGAATCCCAGTGCACAAGACATTTCAACAATGGTAAAACAAGTCCAGCAATACCTCTCGCGTGCCGACACCCTGATAGTAGCCGCACGTATCTCGTCTCAGGCCACGACCGAATAAGCGACGCGTACAGGAACCGGAAGACCCAGTAACTGGGTGGCCCCGCACAGTGCTCTATTTGGCACCAACACCATCGGCACTGGCACCCCTGTAATCTGGAATTAAGAACCCAGGGACGCGACCCCCTATGCAATTTAATTAATTAATTAATAGTTTTATTATGAGGCAAATGGTGAAACCAATGTTGGGCCTTGCTGGAGGATTTTTATTCAAAGCGAACTGTCAAGGGGGTCCCATACGCCCAACCGTGTTAGGACGCAACCTCAAGGAACATAACATCGGTTTATCAGGTCTTAAGGCGGCATGAGAGGAACAAACACCGAGCAAAAGGCCAAGCCTTCCACCCATAGACAAGTGTATAGGTGTGTTAATTATAGTAATAGATATTGTGATATTCCAACAACCAAGATCCAACATGGAGCAATCTTCATCTTCACCTACAACTAACAACGCTATAAGAGGGGCTGAGCAAGCGGTAACATAGCCAATCGACGGTTTGCTGGGATGGAGTCAAAGGTTGGAGGTTTCATGGCAACAATGAGAGGCTGACAACAAATAGATAGGTAGCGCGACACAGAGCGATAGCATCGAGACAACTAGCATAGCAATGATAGTAATGAGATCCCAGGTGACGGTCATCTTGCCTGACATCCCGCAAGGAAGAAGAATGAGTCCATGAAGAAGACTAAGCCACGGAGACGAACCAAGCATAGTCGAACGAATCCTCACGATCGCAACAAAACATGAACTAACGAGAAGAAGCAAACAACATGGTAAACACACAACACATAAACAAGACATGCTGCACAACCAAGAATGATGCATGACAAGCTACATGATGCAAAACATGGGAAGAGATGATGCATACAAGAACATCACACGAAGCAAGTTTAAATGAGGCCGGAGTCAACATATAACAATTCTGGTAAGTCCTGATATGCAAATTTCGAAACTGGTCCAGATCTGAACAAACCTAAAGTTGAAGTTGTTAAATAGCAAGTTAACATGCACCATGATGATCTACATGAAATTCTAGTCAAGTTATATAAAGTCCATTTAATTTGGAGCTACGGCCTAGAAGATATGAGCAAAACAAGTTAAACATGGCAAGATGCAAGATGCATTCAAACATCAAGCAAACACACTCCAAACATGTATACAACATGATATGATGCATCTATGTGATGCCCCGATACCGATGCGCCAGGTGTCACCCAGTTATTCATCGTCGCTGCCATGTCGTCTGCTAGCGTGTTGCATTTTGCCATGTCATCATGTGCTTTGCATCAGCATGTTTTTAAAACTTGCATCTGTCCGAGTCCCCTCGCCCTCTATGTTGTCCGTTCTGAGCCCAAACACACTCGCACGCGCCCGTGGCACCTCCGAATATTATTTTTAGGAGTGGCCGGGAAATGTTCTCGGAATGGGATGTAACTTGGCGTGTGGTCTTATTATAGTGTAGACAGATCGCGTGCCAAATTTCGTCGCATTCGGAGTTCGTTTGATAGCCCAACGGTTAACCGCGTTAACCGTTGGAAGCCCCTTTTCTCTTTTGGCCTAGCACCCCTCCACAACAACCCGCTAGCCCATCCCAACCACCTCCATGCTCTCAGTCGTTGGATCGTGATTGCGTGGCCGAAAACCACACCTCATTTGAACTCTCCTAGGTCCCTCTATTTATAAATTAGCCCTCCCCGTCAAAATTTGTGATCTAACTCTAACCCCTCTCCCTCTCGCACCGCCGGACATGTCCATCCGCGCCGGACATGTCCGGTCGGCCACGTCGCTTCGGCCAATCAGAGTAGGCCACGTCGTCACCGCCGCCTCCCGCACCCACTCAGTGTCTGCCAAGTGTCCACCCACGCCACACTTCGCCGCTGGGCCCGCGGAGCCCATCTTCGGCCCGTTCCGGACCGCGACGGGCCCAATCCACCCGGACCCAGCGCCCTCGCCGCTCCTCCCCGACCCCGTCCAGCCAGTCGCCGGACCTCGCCTCCGCTGCCGGCCGACGAGTCGCCGGATTCCGCCGCCGAAGACTGTCTCCTCTAGGTCACGCCTCCCTCCACCACATCTCCTCCTCGTCTCCTCCCTCTCGCAGGACCTCACCTCTTCCTCTCTCTCTCGCAGCAAGCCGCCGCCATGTACATCGCCGGCCGTGGAGATCGCCGCCGCCCGTGCTCGAGCAGTCACCGCCGCCAAGTTTGCTGAGCACCTCCCCGTGCCACCTCGAGTCGGGAACCGGCCGGATCCGGTGCGCCACGGTTGGATCTGCCCCCTTCCTCGATCTCCAGCACCTCCCCGCGCCACCGGGGCTCCACCTCGCCATTGGTCGCCGTGGCGACGATCTCCTGCCCCGTCCTTCGTGCAGGAGGGGAACGAGAGCTCCCTCCTCCCGCGTGGGCCAGCCTGACTCCGCCCCAGGCCCAGCTCACCTGCCCGATCCTCCTCCAGCGGCCCAGACCACCAAACCTCTGGCCTGCCCTACCTCTTCCGTCCTGGGCTTGGCCCATGGTGAGCCCCGACTAAACCCCGCCCTGGCGTCGTTTAACTATCCTACGCCCTATTTCTTTTCTGAAATTTTGACGAAGTCCCTGGAAATTCATAATATGTTGCATACTTGGTGTGGCTGTAACTTTGTGCTCGGATGTCCAAATAAGGCGTATGATATGTCAAATTGTTCGTCTCGTGATGCTCTACATGTTAGTTGCATTTTCATGCATGTTATTGTTCCTCTTGATGCCTTAATCTTCATTGCAAAACTGCTATGTGATGTTAGTGTTAAGTTCTTGTTGTCTGTCAACAATATGTTAGCATGTTTGTGAGGTTGTAACTTTCTGCATGTTGGTCCAAATGGAGTGTATGATATGTCAAATTGTTCATCTAGTGATTCTCTACATGATGGTTGCTTTTGCATACATGTTCGAGTGCATTATGCCATGATTATCTCTATTGCAAAAGTGAATGTGGTTGTTAAGTGTTGAAACTTGTTATGAGATGCTGATTTGTCTTTTTCATATCTTTATGTGTGATTTTTGTTTGAGATACATGTCAATATGTTTAGAAGCACAATCATGTCATCTTTGCTGTGGTGCAATCCACTTTTCATGATATGCCTTGTGGTGTTTGCAACAAGCTTGTAAAGTGGCCTACTCGTTGTTGTTATTTTCTGAGACTTGTTGAAAACTGCTAAGTCTGAAACTGTTATATCATGATGCCATGTTTGCTTGATGTCCCACGCAAATCCATGAATGTTTTGGGATGTCCAATGACCATGACTTGTTGTCCATGTTATGACCTATCCATCCTTCCCCTTGTTTGCATTTATGACCTGTTGTAGCTTGTTGTTTTCATGCTCTCAAGTTGCTATAAAATGTTTCTGCCAGCCTGTTATCAACAAGTTCAGTTTTGCCATGTGAATAGCTAGTGTTCTATGCATCCTATGACCATGTTCTTGCCATGAGTAGCTTCATAAACATGTGTTCTTGATGTTAGTTTTGTTCAATTGCCATGTTATGCTCTGATATGAGTTGCACAAGCTTGCAAACATGCCTACTTGTCGTTATTGCTTCCATGTCTAGTTTATTTTGACTAAGTCTGTGAAACTGTTATCTTTTGCAATCTTGCCATGATGTTTTTAGCATGTTCTAGTGGTGTTTGGTAGTAGCTCAGACGTCATGCTTGCAGTGCTGGACATGTACATGCTTCCCATGCCCTTTGTTGCCATGAAGTGTTATTGTATCATGTTGTTTTGATGTCAACTAAGTGCCATGTTGCTGTTTTTGGACAGCTTGTTGTTATATCTTGTTTCATATGTATGTGTTGAACCGTTGCTCCGTTTTGAGTATGTCCTATATGCAACTTGTGTGTTTTTGCATGTATATGCATAATAACATGTTATATACTTGTTTGGAGCGTGTTTGCTTGATGTTTGAATGCATCTTGCATCGTTGTCATGCTTAACTTGGTTTGCTCATATCTTCTAGGTCGTAGCTCCGAATTAAAAAAACTTTACATGTAACTTGACTAGAATTTCGAGTAGATCATCATGGTGCATGTTAACTTGCTGTTTAACAACTTGAACTTAAGGTTTGTTCAGATCTGGACCAGTTTCGAAATTTGCATATGAGGACTTACCGGAATTGTTTTATGTTGTCTCCAGCCTCATTTAAACTTGTTTGGTTGTGTTGTTCTTGTATGCATCATCCCTTGCCATGTTTTGCATCATATAGACTTGTCTTGCATCATACTTGGTTGAGCATCTTGTCATGTTCTTGAGTGGTGTGTTTACCATGTTGTGCTTCTTCTTGCTAGTTCATATTTCGTTGCGATCGTGAGAATTCGTTCGTCTACACTTGGTTCGTCTTCATGACTTTTTCTTCCTCTACTTCATGGACTCGTTCTTCTTTCTAGCGGGATCTCAGGCAAGATGACCATCCCCTTGGATCTCATTTCTATCATTGCTATGCTAGTTGTCTCGATGCTATCGCTATATGTTGCGCTACCCATCATTTGTTGTCAGCCTCTCTCCTTGTTGCCATGAAACCTCTAACCTTTGACACCATCCCAGCAAACCGTTGTTTGGCTTTGTTACCGCTCGCTCAGCCCCCTCTTATACCGTTGTTAGTTGCAGGTGAACATGAAGATTGCTCCATGTCGGATCTTGGCATGTTGGGAATATCACAATATCTATTATTATTATTAACACACATATATACTTGGCAATGAGTGGAAGGCTTGGCCTTTTGCTCGGTGTTTTGTTCCACTCATGCCGCCTTAAGAACCGATAAACCGGCGTTATGTTCCTTGATTTTGCGTTCCTAACGCGGTTGGGTATATGGGGACCCCTTGACAGATCGTCTTTGAATAAAACTCCTCTAGCAAGGCCCAACTTTGGTTTTATTTTGCAACATAATAAAAACTTAATTAATTAATTAAATTGCATAGGGAGTTAGCGCTACCCAAGGATTCTTCTACATACAGGGGGGCCAGTGCTGATGGTGTTGGTCCCAAACGGGGGTTCTGCAGGGCCACCACGGGGAAACTCGAGGTATGGTTTTACCTATAGGATGTCCCATCTGGACGTGGCCTGAGACGAGATACGCGCGGCTACTATCAGGGTGTCGGCACGCCGGGAGGTCTTGCTAGACTTGTTTTACCATTGTCGAAATGTCTTGTGCACCGGGATTCCGAGTCTGTGTGACGCCCCGAGACCGATGCGCCAGGTGTCAGCCAGTTTTTCGTCGTCGTTGCCATGTCATCTGCTTGTGTGTTGCATTTTGCGATGTCATCATGTGCATTGCATCAGCATGTTTTCAAAACTTCCATCTGTCTGAGTCCGCCCGTCCTCTCCATTGTCTGTTCTGTGCCCAGACACACTTGCACGCGCCCGCGGCACCTCCGAATATTTATTTTATAAGTGGCCAGAAAATGTTCTCGGAATGGGTTTAAACTTGGCGTGTGGTCTTATTATAGTGTAGGTAGACCACCTGTCAAGTTTCCTCGCATTCGGAGTCCGTTTGATAGCCCAATCATTAAGATATAACGGCATCGTTGCCGGTCTAACGACGGACGTTTTTGGTCTCCGAAAACCCCCGCTGGGCCTCTCTCTCCCTTCTCTCCCCGCAGCCCACCTCTTCTTCATAACCCACTAGGCCTTCCTAGACCCCTCCCTCCATTTCGGATCGTTGGATCAGAATTTGATGGTCCCAAAATGGTGCAAAACCCCCCTAAACCGTATCCCTACCCTTTATAAACAGCCCCCTTGCCAAATTTGGCCTCACCTAGCCCTTCCCCTACCTCTAGCCTCTCCTCCTAATTTTCCGCCCGCAGCCAACCTCCTCCTCCTGCAAATCCGGCACTCTCCCACCTCCACCGTCCCAGCCCAGTTTCGGCCTGCCTGGGCCCGCAGCCTGGATGCCCACTCCTCCGCGCTTGGCGCTCTGCGCTTCTGCAGCTCGCCGTTGACCCCGGGTCCCGTCGGCCTCCGCCTCGTCGGAGGAGCTGCCGGAGCAGCCGGCCCGCTCCTCCCTGCCTCCCCAGTGCCCCGTGCCTCCTCGCTGACTGGCAGTGCCACCCGGTCGTTGCCCCAAGCGCCTCAAGTGGAGCACCACCGGAGCCCCGTCGAGCTCACCGCTGCCGGCCTCATCTTCGTCCAGACCGGCCGAGAACCGCCGGGAATGGAGCCATGGCGCCCGGATCCGGCTAGATCTGCTGCCCCTTGGCCTCCTTCGCCCCTTCAACAAGCCCGCCGCCGGCGAGGCACCGCCGCCCCCTGCCTCCTGTGCGTGCTCGTGGGAGGAGCGGCGACTGCAGCCACCCCTCCCTCCTGGGTCGATGCCCCAAGGCCCAGCCCAGCCTCGGCCCAGCCTGTGAGCCCCTAAGCATCGACCGGCCTGCTGGGCCCTAGTTGAGCGCCCCGTTCTACCCGACGCCCTAAGCGACTTGTAGCTATCTTGCGCTTGCTTTGTCTGTTTTTTTTACGAAGTCCCTAGGAATTCATCATATGTATGCATCTTTGTGTGGCAGTAACTTTGTGAATGGTGATTGAAATTGAGTAAATGATATGTCCAAATGTTCGTTGTGATATGCTCTAGATATTAGTTACATTTGCATGCATGTTACTGTTCATCTTGTTGTCTTAATGTTCGTTGCAAAACTGCTATGTGATGTTACTGCTCAGCTCTAGTTGTGTGTCAACAATATGTTAGCATGTTTTAGAGGTCGCATCTTTGTGCATGTTGGTCCAAATAGAGTGTATGATATGTCAAAATGTTCATTGTGAAGTTCTCTACATGATGGTGGCTGTTGCATTCATGTTAGGTGCCATATTGCCATGTTTATCTCTGTTGCAAAAGTGCATGTGGCTGTTAAGTGCTGAAACATGTTATGAGATGCTGATTTGTCTTTTTCTTATCTTTATGTGTGATTTTAGTTTGAGCTACATGTCAATAAGTTTTAGAAGCACAATCATGCCATCTTTGTTGTGGTGCAATCCACTTTTCATTATCTGTCATGTGGTGTCTGCAACAAGCTTGTAAAGTGGCCTACTCGCTGTTGTTATTTTCTATGACTTGTTGAAAACTGCCAAGTCTGAAATTGTTATATCCTGATGCCATGTTTGCTTGATGCCCCACTCAAATCTATGAATGTTTTGGGGTGTCCAATGATCATGTCTTGTTGTCCCTGTTATGTTCTATCCATCCATGCCCTTGTTTGCAAGTGTGGCCTATTGTAGCTTGTCGTTTTCATGCTCTCAAGTTGCTATAAAATGTTTCAGTCAGCCTGTTAACAATAAGTTCAGTTTTGCCATGTGAATAGCTAGTGTTCTATGCATCCTATGACATTATTCTTGCCATGAGTAGCTTCATAAACATGTCTATTTGATGTTGGTTATATTCACATGCCATGATATGCTTTGAGATGAGTTGCACAAGCTTGGAAACATGTCTACTTGTCATTGATGCTTGCCATGTTTAGTTTATTTCACTAAGTCTGTGAAACTTTTATCATTTGCAATTTTGCCATGATGTTTTGAGCATGTTCTAGTGGTGTTTGGTAGTAGCTCAGTGATCATACTTGTAGTGCTTGACATGCACATGCTTGCCATGCCCTTTATTGCTATGAAGTGTTATTGTATCATGTTGTTTTGATGTCCACTATATGCCTACTTGATGTTTTGGGCTCACTGATGTTATATCTTGTTTCATGTGTATGTGATGAACCGTTTCTCCATTTTGGGTGTGTCCTACATGAAACTTGTGTGTTTTTGCACGTAGATGCTTAATAACCTGTTGAATACATGTTTGGAGTGTGTTTGCTTGATGTTTGGATGCATCTTGCATCTTTGCCATGCTTGACTTGTTTTGCTCATATCTTCTAGGCCGTAGCTCCGAATTAAATGAACTTGATATGTAACTTGACTAGAATTCCAAGCAGATCATCGTGGTGCATGTTAAATTGCTGTTTAACAACTTTAACTTAATGTTTGTTCAGATCTGGACCCATTTCGGAATTTGCATATGAGGACTTACCGGAGTTGTTATATGTTGTTTCCGGCCTCATTTAAACGTGCTTTGTGTGATGTTCTTGTTTGCTTTATCCCTTGCCATGTTTTGCATCATATAGACTTGTCTTGCATCATACTTGTTTGAGCATCATGACTTTTTCTTGTGTGGTGTGTTTGCCGTGTTGCTTGCTTCTTCTCGTTAGTGCTTGTTTCGTTGCGATCGTGAGGATTCGTTCGACTACACATGGTTCGTCTTCGTGGCTTCTTCTTCATCTTCTTCATGGACTCGTTCTTCTTCCTTGCGGGATCTTAGGCAAGATGACCATCACCTTGGATACCTTTTCTATCATTGCCATGCTAGTTGTCTCGATGCTGTCGCTATATGTCGCGCTACCCATCATTTATTGTCAGCCTCTCTCCTTGTTGCCATGAAACCTCTAACATTTGACACCATCCCAGCAAACCATTGTTTGTCTATGTTACCCGCCCGCTCAGCCCCTCTTATAGCGTTGTTAGCTGCAGGTGAAGATGAAGATTGCTCCATGTTGGAACTTGTTGTTGGAATATCACAATATCTAATACTATAATTAACACACATATATACTTGGCAATGGGTGGAAGGCTTGGCCTTTTGCTCGGTGTTTTGTTCCACTCTTGCCTCCTTAACAACCATTAAACAGGCGTTATGTTCCTTGATTTTACGTTCCTAACGCGGTTGGGTATATGGGGACCCCTTGACAGTACGTCTTTCAATAAAACTCCTCCAGCAAGGCCCAACTTTGGTTTTAATTTGCAACATAATAAAAAACTTAATTAATTAATTAAATTGAATAGAGAGTTAGCGCTACCCGAGGATTCTTCTACATACAGGGGGGGCAGTGCTGATGGTGTTGGTCCCAAATGGGCAGACTGCAGGGCCGCCACGGGGAAACTCGTGGTATCTGGCTCCCGTAGCTTGTCCCATCCGATCGTGGCCTGAGACAAGATACGTGTGGCTACTATCAGGGTGTCCGCACGCCGGGAGGTCTTACTGGACTTGTTTTACCATTGTCGAAATGTCTTGTGCATCGGGATTCCAAGTCTGATCGGGTTGTCCCTAAGATAAGGGGTATTATTAATTGTTACCTCTGATGATCGTGAGAGCTTGTTATGGGCTAAGTTGAGACACCCCTGCAGGGTTATGATCTTTCGAAAGTCGTGCCCGCGGTTATGTGGTAGATTGAAATTTTTAATGTCTGGTTGTAGAAAACTTGATAGAGGATCCGAAATAAAACACATGAACCGCGTGAGTAACCGTGACCGTCTCTTTTCACTTTGAGAAGAGAACACGGTGGGGTTATGTTTGACTCGTAGGTAGTTCATGATCTCTTAGTGATGTTCATCTTACCTTTGTACTCGTAAGTTAGCCACCACACATATGCTTAGCTGCTGCTGCAACCTCACTACTTAACCTCTCCATATCCATTAAGCTTTGCTAGTCTTGATACCCATGGTTATGGGATTGCTGAGTCTCGTGGCTCACAAATACTACAACAACAGTTGCAGGTGGAGGTTTTCCGATGACTTGACGTGAGAGCGATGTACTTGTGTTGGAGTTCTTTCTTCTTCTGCTTCGTCAGTCTTGGGTTAGGTTCCTGGTCGGCAGCCTGGGATAGCAGATGGATGTTGTTGTGCCTTTCATGTTTGCATCCGTAGTCGGATGTTTTGTATATGATGATGGTGTATTCATGTGAATTGTATGACTTGTATGTATCTCCATGTATGTATGTAATGGTACGATGTAATGATATCCATCTTGCTAAGTGCCTGAAATGCGGTTGTGCCTCAATCACAAGTTTTATCTAGTGATCGAGATAGAATCGCATCTTGGGCGTGACAAGTTGGTAACAGAGCCTCGACCGACCATAGCATCCCCCTTGATCGATCGTAGCTTGGCCGTTGTCGAGTCTAGCAAAAACTATTTTCGGAGTCTAGTTATAATGGAGAGTAGGAATTATTTTTACTCCTCAGCCCCTTCGTCGATCTGGTGAGGAATCTTGATGTAGGTGTTTTGAATTACTCCTCTTCCCCTTAAATTTGTTTTTAGGATCACGTGGTTAGTTTTCGTTCGTTGCGATGTCAACTCTTTCATCCGGGGCAATTCTCGTCAAGTTGATTCGACACTCCTCGTCTTTTGCTAGTTCAATCCTCAGTTCGTTCTCAACCGGCGTTGTTTTTCCCATCCGGAGTGGTCTTCCTTTTCTCACCCGCCCACCATTTTTCTTCTTGGAGCCGGAGTCATTAATCGAGTATCCATCCTACTCGTGTGAACCATTTGCTTTCTTTCCTCTATTATTTTCAACTGGTGAATTCTCGTCTAGTTTGTCATTCTTCATCTCTTTTCTTCTCCGGTGGATCCAATTCAATTTGTTCTCGGTGTTGTTCATATTCTTTTCCATTGCTCAAATATTTCCCTTGCTCGTTCAGCTCTCGCCAATTAATTGTTCGGATGTTCCGAAGACATCTCAAGAGATTTGTCTATGTTCCAATTAATTCGAGGTTGTCACCTCCTTTGAGGCTTTTAATCGTTCTGGTGCATCATCTCCTTTTCGATCCTTTTCAACGGTGTTTTCTCTTCGGTGGGCTCATAACCCACAGGTCTTTCCCAGGATCTTACCTGACTCTTCTAATTTTCCAGAGTTATTCTCAAATTCTATTCAAAGTGTGACGTAAGAATGGATTCCATCAGTCATATGTCTTCGCCAAGATCGCTTTCAAATTCTTTTCAACATTGTTTCGACATCTCCCCTTTTCAATCTTCCGGAGTATCTCAACAATTTTGGTGTTATTCCTCGTCGTCATTTGAAGACCGAAGAAGATTTTACCTCTAAATCTTCTCCGTTCTCTCGAAGATTCGTGGTTCTAGCTTCATGTTATCCTCTCGAATTATTCTATTTGTCATAAATTCTTTTCTTTAACCATCCAGAGTATTTCATGGATTCTTTCCTTTGTGTACCTCTGAAGGCCATCATTTTAGAAGATTTCTTGGTTCTTAGTTTTCAACTTCGTCCTCCAAATATTCTTCATTGATGCCTCTTCATTCGTCTCACATTCGTCCGGTGCTACGTTCAAGTATTTATTTAATCAGTTCATGATCTCTTCGTTCTCGTCATTCAAATTTCCTCAAGTGCTTTATTCTTCCTGGCAATTCATTCTCGTTTCTTCATTCATTTTATAATTCTTCCAGGTGGTTCGTTCTTTTCATCGCTCGGTTTCAATTCTTACGGTGGTTCGCTCAAGAGTTCTTTTCATGTGTCATCGTATCAATTCATTTGTTCTTTCAATCCTACCAGTGTTCATGAAGATTTTCACAAGTTCGCAATATATCCCTCTTTATTCATTTTCAACGCGAGTAAGTTGTATGCAAATCCATTGCTTTTCATCATTTAATTGGTGGAGGATAAGCATAACATAATTCTTATTCTTTTTTTTATCAAGTTGATTAATCCCTTCCTTCGGAATTTGTTCTTGATGAATAAATTCTAGTTCCAAGTGCGTTAATATTTTCTTTTCCGGAGTTCAAGTTTTCTCGACTATCTCGTTGGAGCTCTATCTAAATAATCGCAAGGCTTTAATCTTATTATTTTCATCATTTATCATTATTTTGTTACCGGAGTTCTTCACGGTGGCTCATCATGATGTAATTCATTCGTCAAGTGTTCATCAATAATCCTCGTGGAGCAGTTCAAACATTCTTCTTCTTGCGTCTCGAAGTACAAATAATTCTCTGTATTCTTTGAAATGGAGTTTTGCATTTCTGCCTTCATCTCATCTCTTCTATCTTTGGTAGTGGCGGAAATTCACCTCAAGTTTTGGGATGATTTCCATAAGTCCACTTAAATCTTAATCTTTTTTTGTTGATTTTCTCAACAACTCCGCTCGAGCCTTTCTTTTGAAGATGCTCTTTCAATTTCAATTTTGGTGGAAGTTGTCATCTTCTTCTCCGTTCTTTTCATCCATTCTTTCAATTCTTCCGCAATCATTGTGTTGTTCTTCTCGTCATATATCGTTCCATATTCTTAAGTTCATGTTCTATTCCTTTCGTTTTCAGCCGGAGTGCTGCCCGAATTCCTTCATTTGAATACATTTTCTACCTCTTATTAATCGGAGTGGTTTCAATGTCTCTCTTGTCATTTAAGCTCTTGATTCTCGTAGTATGCCTTGTTTCCTCGTTATTACTGGAGCGTGTCCATTGTGCTCTTTCTTTCAAGTTGTTCAACCTCTCAAGGTTCTTTGGTTTCACCTTCTTCCTTTTTCACTTCCTTCTCGTTCCTAAGATCTCGGGACGAGATCTCTTGTTAGTAGGGGAGTGTTGTGACAACCAGAGACCGATGCACCAGGTGTCAGCCAGTTTTTCGTCGTCGTTGCCATGTCATCTGCTTGCGTGTTGCATTTTGCCATGTCATAATGTGCATTGCATTAGCATGTTTTCAAAACTTGCATCCGTCCGAGTCCTCCCGTCCTCTCCATTGTCCATTCTGAGCCAAGACACACTTGCACGCGCCCGCGGCACCTCCGAATATTTATTTTATAAGTGGCCGGAAAATGTTCTCGGAATGGGTTGAAACTTGGCGTGTGGTCTTATTATAGTGTAGGTAGACCGCCTGTCAAGTTTCGTCGCATTCGGAGACCGTTTGATGGCCCAACCGCTAAGCTATAGCGGCATCATTGTCGGTCTAACGTCGGACGTTTTCAGTCTCCGAAAACCCCCGCCGGGCCTCTCTCTCCCTTCTCTTCCTGTAACCCACCTCTTCTTCACAGCCCACTAGGCCTTCCTAGACCCCTCCCTCCGTTTCGGATCGTTGGATCGGAATCCGATAGTCCGAAAACGGTGCAAACCCCCC
>LR738712.1:460507839-460548843 GCA_902687465.1 Secale cereale
CCCCCCCCGGGTACTTCGGTTAATTCCGAAACTTTACGGAACACTTCCGGTGTCCAAATATAGTCGTCCAATATATCAATCTTTACGTATCGGACATTCCGAGACTCCTTGTCATGTCAGTGATCTCATCCGGGACTCCGAACTACCTTCGGTACATCAAAACTCATAAACTCATAAAACCGATCGTCATCAAACGTTAAGCGTGCGGACCCTACGGGTTCAAGAACTATGTAGACATGACCGAGACTCATCTCCGGTCAATAACCAATAGCGGAACCTGGATGCTCATATTGGTTCCTACATATTCTACGAAGATCTTTATCGGTCAAACCGCATAACAACATATGTTGTTCCTTTTGTCATCGGTATGTTACTTGCCCGAGATTCGATCATTGGTATTTCTATACCTAGTTCAATCTCGTTACCGGCAAGTCTCTTTACTCGTTCCGTAATGCATCATCTCGTGACTAACTCATTAGTCATTTGCTTGCAAGGCTTATTATGATGTGTATTACCGAGAGGGCCCAGAGATACCTCTCCGACACTCGGAGTGACAAATCCTATTCTTGATCTATGCCAACACCACGAACACTTTCGGAGACACCTGTAGAGCATCTTTATGATCACCCAGTTACGTTGTGACGTTTGATAGCACACAAGGTGTTCCTACGGTATTCGGGAGTTGCATAATCTCATAGTCATAGGAACATGTATAAGTCATGAAGAAAGCAATAGCAGTAAAACTAAACGATCATAGTGCTAAGCTAACGGATGGGTCTTATCCATCACATCATTCTCCTAATGATGTGATCCCGTTGATCAAATGACAACTCATGTCTATGGCTAGGAAACATAGCCATCTTTGATCAATGAGCTAGTCTAGTAGAGGCATACTAGGGACATACTGTTTTGTCTATGTATTCACACATGTACTAAGTTTCCGGTTAATACAATTCTAGCATGAATAATAAACATTTATCATGATATAAGGAAATAAATAATAACTTTATTATTGCCTCTAGGGCATATTTCCTTTAGTTAGTGCTTCCCGAGGATTCTTCTACATACAAGGGGGCCATTGCTGATGGTGTTGGTCCCAAACGGGTAGACTGCAGGGCCGCCACGGGGAAACTCTAGGTATCTAGCTCCCGTAGCTTATCCCATCCGGTCATGGCCTGACACGAGATACGCGCAGCTACTATCAGGGTGTCGGCATGCAGGGAGGTCTTGCTGGACTTGTTTTACCATTGTCGAAATGTCTTGTGCACCGGGATTCCGATTCTGATCAGGTTGTCCTTAAGATAAGGGGTATTATTAATTTGTACCTCTGCTGATCGTGAGAGCTTGTTATGGGCTAAGTTGGGACACCCCTGCAGGGTTATGATCTTCGGAAAGTCGTGCCCGCGGTTAGGTGGCAGATTGGAATTTGTTAATGTTCGGTTGTAGAAAACTTGAGAGAGGATCCGAAATAAAACACACGAACCGCGTGAGTAACCGTGACCGTCTCTTTTCACTTTGAGAAGAGAACACGGTGGGGTTATGTTTGACTCATAGGTAGTTCAGGTTCTCTTAGAGATCGTTACTAGTTTGCAATCATTTGCGTAGATGCTCATCTTACTCTTGTACTCGTATGTTAGCCACCACACATATGCTTAGCCACTGCTGCAACCTCACTACTTAATCTTTCCATACCCATTAAGCTTTGCTAGTCTTGATACCCATGGTTATGGGATTGCTGAGTCCTCGTGGCTCACAGATACAACAAAAACAGTTGCAGGTGTAGGTTTTCCGATGACTTGACGTGAGAGCGATGTACTTGTGTTGGAGTTCTTTCATCTTCTGCATCGTCAGTCTTGGGTTAGGTTCCTGATCGGCAGCCTGGGATAGTAGATGGATGTCGTTGTGCCTTTCATGTTTGCATCCGTAGTCGGATGTTTTGTATATGATGATGGTGTATTCATGTGAATTGTATGACTTGTATTTATGTAATGGTACGATGTAATGATATCCATGTTGTTAAGCGCCTGAAATGCGGTTGTGCCTCAATCACAAGTTTTATCTAGTGATCGAGCTAGAATCGCATCTTGGGCGTGACAGTCTGATCGGGTTGTCCGTGAGATAAGGGGTATTATTATTTTACCTCTGCTGATCGTGAGAGCTTGTTATGGGCTAAGTTGGGACACCCCTGCAGGGTTATGATCTTTCAAAAGCCGTGCTCGCGGTTATGTGGCAGATTGGAATTTGTTAATGTCCGGTTTTATAAAACTTGATAGAGGATCCAAGATAAAACACACGAACCGCGTGAGTAACCATGACAGTCTCTTTTCACTTTGAGAAGAGAACATGGTGGGGTTATGTTTGACTCGTAGGTAGTTTAGGATCTTTAGCGATCATTACTAGTTTGCGACCGTTTGCGTAGAGGCTCATCTTATTCTTGTACTCGTAAGTTAGTCACCATACTTTTGCTTAGCCGCTGCTGCAACCTCACCACTTTACCTCTCCATACCCATTTAGCTTTGCTAGTCTAGATACCCATGGTTATGGAATTGCTGAGTCCTCGTGGCTCACAGATACTACAACACCAGTTGCAGGTACAGGTTTCCAATGACTTGGCGTGAGAGCGATGTTCGTTGTGTTGGAGTTCTTTCTTCTTCTTCTTCTTTGTCATTCTTGGGTTAGGTTCCTGGTCGACAGCCTGGGTTAGCAGATGGATATCGTTGTGCTTTTCATGTTTGCATCCGTAGTCGGATGTCTTGTATTGATGTTGTTGTATTCATGTGAATGGTATGACTTGTTTGTATCCCCATGTAAGTATGTAATGGTATGATGTAATGGTATCCATATTGCTAAGCGCCTGAAATGCGGTTGTGCCTCAATCACAAGTTTTTATCTAGTGATCGAGATAGAATCGCATCCTGGGCGTTACAATCTACATGCAAAAACAAGCAAGTTTCATATAGAACACACTCAAACGGAGCAACGGATCAACACATCCACACGAAACAAGATATAACAACAAACTGTCCCAAAACAGCAACTAGGCAATTTGCAATCATCAAAACAACATGCTACAGGAACATCTCATGGCATCAAAGGGCATGGCAAGCATGTACATTTCCATAACTACAAACATGATCACTATGCTACTGCCAAACACCAATATAACATGCTCAAAATATCATGGCAAGATTGCAAATGATAATAGCTTCACGGACTTAGTGAAATAAACTGAACATGGCACCAACAACGACAAGTAGGCATGTCTGCAAGCTTGTGCAACTCATCTCAAAGCATATCATGGCATGTGAATATAACCAACAGCAAGAAGACATGTTTATGCATCTACTCATGGCAAGAACATGGTCATAGGATGCATAGAACACTAGCTATTCACGTGGAAAAATTGACCTTACTAATTATAGGCTAACAGAAACATTATATAGCAATTTGAGAGCAAGAAAGAGACAAGCTACAGCAACCTATAATTGCAAACAAGGGCATGGATGGATAGAGCATAACACGGACTTCAAGACATGGTCACTGGACATCTCCAAATGTGCATGGATATCACTATAGCATCAAGCAAACATGGCATCACAATATAACAATTTCAGACTTGGCAGTTTTCAACAAGTCTCGGAAATCAGCAAACAGCGAGTAGTGCACTTTACAAGCTTGTTGCACTCATCTCAAAGCATATCATGGCAATTGGATTGCACCACAGCAAAGATGACATGATTGTGCTCCTAAAACATGTTGACATGATGCTCAAACAAATATCACACAAAAAGATATGAAAAAGACAAATCAGCAAGTTATATAAGTTTTCAGCAGTTAACAGCAACATGCACTTTTGCAATAGAGATTATGGCATGTAGATGAACTCAAACAAGCATGCAATAGCAACCATCAGGTAGAGCATCAAGAGACGGATATTTTGACATATCATTCACTCAAATCGGAGCATCATGCACAAAGATATCACCCTCATAAGATGCATACATGATAAGATTTTGCAAAGGACTTAGCCGTATCTCACCCCGAGGAAATTGGACGGGTTGGTACTGGGACGACCCAGTCCCTGGAGGAAGCGGAGCAGCGGGTCGTTTGGACGGAGGGGTGGGTGGATCTCATCCACCCGGCCGGATCTGAGCCGACGGCAGCACATCGGGCCTCCGGCGAGGGGCGCGGCCACGATGGTGGTGCGGGACAGCCGGCGAGGTGGCTGATGCGAGGAGGCGGGGCAAAGGCGTCGGCGGCGGCCGGAGCTAGGGCAGCACGCGGCGCTCGTGGGCGGTAGGGCGGCAAGGGGTGGAGGTGAGGTGGTGGCCCGCGGGGAATGGCGGCGACGGGGCCCGGCAGCTCGGTGGAGGGAGGAGGCGAGCGGGGCGGCTCGGCGATGGAGGTGTGGGGAAGGCGGGCGGCGGCGGCGGTGGCCGAAGGCGATGGCTGGGTGAGGAGTGGAGGCACGCGGGCGGGCACACGGGCCTGGGCGGGCCACGCCTGGGCCCGGCGGGCCGCGCGGCAGCGGGAGGCGGCGGTGACAGGTGGCGGCACATGGTTGGAGGATGGTGGCAGCGCGGTTGACATGGCACCTCGTGATTGGCCCACGCGACGTGACGGGTTGGATGTGTCCGGCACGGATGGACATGTCCGACGGCACGAGAGGGAGAGGGGTTTGGGTTTCGTCCGCGAAAATGGAGGGGGATGACCTATTTATAGGTAGAGGGAGCTAGGAGAGTCCAAATGAGGTGCGGTTTTCAGCCACGCGATCGTGATCCAATGGCGAAGAGCATGGAGGGGGTTTAGATGGGCTAGTGGGCTGTTGTGGAGGGGTGCTGGGCTGCAAAGAGAAAGAGGTGCGGCGGTTAACGCGGTTAACCGTTGGGGCATCAAACGACCTCCAAATGAAATGAAATTTGACACGCGGTCCACCTACACTATAATAAGACCACACGCCAAGTTTCACCCCATTCCAAGAATGTTTTCCACCACTTACAAAACAAGGTTTCGGAGGTGCCACGGGCCCGTGTGAGCATGTCTGGGCCCCAAACGGACAACAGAAAGGACGAGGGGGCTCGACAACTACGGACGGATGCAAGTTTTGAAAACGATGCTGATGACATGCACACGATGACATGGTAAAGTGCAACACGCAAGCAGATGACTTGGCAACGACAATGAATAGAAGGAAGACACATGGCACATCAGTCTCGGGGCGTCACAGTTATGATCTTTCGAAAGCCGTGCCCGCGGTTATGTGGCAGATTGGAATTTATTAATATCCGGTTGTAGATAACTTGACACAACAACTCAAACATAATACACTACCGTGTGAGAAGTCCTGATGGTCTATTTTCGTGGGAGTTCGGGAAGAGAACACGGCTGGTTTATGTATGACTCGTATGTAGACAAGATCATCTAGTGATCATGGACTAGTTCACGACCGATGGCTTTCACTTCTCTTCTCGCTCTGATGATACGTAAGCTAGCCACCTCATCTACGCTTAGCGCTTGCAGCAGCCCACTTATACACTTCTCCTTACCCAAAGGCTTTGATAGTTTCGATACCCGGGAATGGGATTGCTGAGTCCTCGTGACTCACCGTTTACTACAAACTCAGGTGCAGGTACAACCGAGTTTGATTCGATTGATGGCCAGGAACTCAAGTGGGAGTTCGATGAGGAACGTGGGGGAATGTATGTGACGTTCCCCGACAATTAGTAGTGGTTCCTACTAGGTCCAATCGGGCATAGTGGGTGGTTATCTTCTTTTCATTTGGATTTGTATGTAGTTGGACCATGTTTGTACTTGGATAAATGTATGACTTATTTATGCATTGTGTGAAGTGGCGATTGTAAGCCAACTATGTTTTTTCCCTTTGTTTTTGTACATGGGAATGTGTGAAGATGACCATCTTGCGATCATACCAAATATGTGATTATGCCTCTAAGTCGTGCCTCGACATGTAGGAGATATAGTTGCATCTTGGGCGTTACATGCCCGGTAAGGGAGGCCCTTCTCTTGGTGATGTCTTGCTTCTCAGCCCTAGCCTTGGTCTCTCTACTCTGAGCTGGTACTCTGAACCTCTTGGTTTCTTATACTCTGACTTGGGCTGGTGCTCCAATCTTGTTCTTGTGCATGTGCATAGTCTGGGCAACAGACCCATGGTTTGCTGCACCGACAGACGCTGCCTCCAGCTGATGGCCTCGCAACCATTGCGCCCTGCTGATGTTGTGGCACGATCGTGACGTGCCGAGGCACAGTCGCCGCCACCTAAACTCGGGCGCTAGGGAAACCTAGTGTCACCCACCTCGCAGGGCAGTGTGGAGGTGGGATGGGCCGACCTGCTGGGCCCCAGAGATGCGCTTTGGCTGCGTGGCTCCCTACGACGGGATAGTTCCGGCCTACAACGGGAGGCTGTGCTGGGACACGAGTTTTGAATTTTAACATCTAGACTGTTATGTAATTACATAGTATTTTATTCCTGCTGAATAGTTTTACTAGTAAATCCCTAGAACTGTCAGTTTTCGCTAAAAACATGCATTTTTTGGGCATAAAAGAGCCTTGGGATTTCAGAATTGGGCCAATTTTCATGTTTTAGACGCGCTTAACATGCTATCCTAATGTACATGTTTTTATTATATCCTTTTACTAATGTAGATTAATCGTTGCCTACTTTTAATCGATGTGTAATGCATATTTTAGCATGTTATAAATATCAGAACGTCATTATGAATAAAATGTATCATCATCGCTTTTATGTCATGGATTACCCGATGTAAGCACTTGATAGTGGCCGATGGCCGGAATCAATAAACCGGGAGTCCATCGAGTTGGCCAATATGGGGTTCGACTACCCCCACCGAGCATTCAACATGGAGATCATCCTTGGGTTCGAGTGACCCTAGAGGGTGATAGCCTTGTGGACCAAGATGGTCCTCATCACTCCTAGGGTGAAATGCGTGGATACGATATGGGCTAGGGTAGCCCACCTTGTCATTCAACGTGGAGGTCATCCTCGAGTCTGAACGACTCAGTGCGATAGTTTTGGAGACCCAGATGGACCCCACCACTCCTAGGGTGAATGCCCGGTTGCTGCACTTTCTTCAACTCCACCTCCATGGTACCTTGCGTAATGTGTAAAACATAACGAAGTGCCCTAGCCTTTTAGATCGCTCCCACAAAATGGTTCGGGAGGCTTGAGCACATTGTTTGTCCCCATGGAGAGGAGTAGAACCATTGTTACACAACAGCTTGGGGGTGTCTACATTGTCTAGGGGTAGCACCATCGACTCCTATGGCTGTGCCTTATAGGCGCCCACGGTAGATCCATCGCCCCACCCCAACCCGGCACACAAACTCAATGGTGATGTTATCCTGGCAAAAGCTCTCCTATGCAGAGATGTTAAGCCACCTCGACATCTAGACTAGAGTGAATGGCCCCCTCATTTACTCTCTCTGGTTTCTCGTTTGTTGATAATTTCCAAGATTAAATTGATACATTCATCTTCAGTGAGTTGTACTCTATTAGAGCAGACCTTATTCATCACTTGGCGATTGGATGATATTTGCATTCATCCATTTATTTCTTTATTTAATTATGATAGCTTGTTATGTTCTGAAATATGTGCATTTATTATTTATGTAGATTCTTCCTTGCTACATTATATTAGTTAGATGTCATATTTTAGAATGTGTGTAGCACCCGAGTGGAGGAAATGTGCCTTGTTGATAGTAGTACCACTAATACCATTTCACGAGAAACTAAGTACTTTGAGTCTATTTAAAAATCTCTGGGAATTTTTGTGATAATTACCTATTGCGGTTCGAACATACTCGGCTCCAGATGAGCTACCTTCATATTTACTATAGGGACAACTGTGATCATTAATGATGCATTGTTGGATCCAGAGTCGAATCGTACTCTTTTGAGCTTTAAAGACATTCACGCTAATGGTTTCCATGTTGAGATCGATGATGAGTATGGGAAAGCGTGTCTACTCATCATCGAGCGGATGCAAATGGTAAACATGATATCGAAAGGCTTCCTCCATTCGACACGGGGCTACACTACAATAGTAGCACCGCCTGTGTACACTCCCCTCAAGACTATTTACAAGCTCTGAACTTTTCTGCCTCTGGCATGATAAGTTAGGCCACCCCGGACTTGGGATGATGAGAAATATAATTAACAACCCGCATGGTCATAATGTTAACGTGCAAAACTTCTCGAATCCCGATGATTAATTATGCTCCGCATGCGCCACGAGGAAGTTAGTCATTAGGCCATCTCCCCTCAAGGTGAGGGGTGAAATCCCCGCATTCTTACAATGTATCCAAGGGGACATATGCGGTACAATTCAGCCCCTCATGGGGCCGTTTCGGTACTTCAAGGTGCTCATTGATGCTTCCCCTAAATGGTCCACTATTTTCCTACTGTCAACACAGAACCATGCCTTTGCAAAGTTGATCTCTTAGATCATACAAATGAGGAATAATTTCCCTAATTATCGTATGAAGTCTATTCGAATGGACAATGCCGGAGAATTTATTTCGAACGTGTTCGATGATTATTGCATGGCAGTGGGAATCAAAGTTGAGTACTCCGTACCGCATGTTCATACACAAAATGGACATGCTGAGGCATTGTTTAAAAGAATTAAATTCATTACCTGACCGCTCCTTGAGGGTTGTAATTTACCAACTACATGTTGGGGCCACGTAGTGTTACACGTGGCCAATCTCATCAACTTTAGACCGTTGGCCTACAACATCCACTCTCTTGTTCAGCTTGCGCGAGGGTTGGCACCGAATATTTCCCACCTTCGTAGGTTCGGTTGCTAGGTATATGTACCAATACCACCACCCCAACGATCAGCGATGGGCCCGCTCCGTAAGTCGGGGATATACGTTGGTTATGAGATTGTGTCCATAATCAGGTATTGGGACCCCATGATAGGTGACTGTCACACGGCTCGTTTTGCTAATTGCATCTTTTACAAGGTTTTTTCCTGACTTTGGGGGGGGGAGAGAATCAACCCGTTGATGCTAAAAGTCGAGAAATCACGTGGCAGGCCACGGGAATCCACGCTGATGACCTGTGCACTACTGAGACTGAGAGAGAAGTCTAAAAGATAATAGGTTTGCAGTCATTAGAAAATCAACTGCCCATTTACTTTAGTGACTTAAAGACCATGACAAAGTCGCATGTGCATGTGTGTAATGCACCGGAAAGGGCTGAAATAGCAAAAGAAAATGATGGTATACCCGCTCCCGTACATAGGCCTAAAGGATGAGATATCCGTCTTCTCAAATCCCAAGTACTCGGGGACGCCTAATTAAAAAGGATAAGAGAGATTTATCATAGCCTGTCACCAAAGTACCCCTAAGCGAAATGGGGAGCCAGTTTGAGACCTGGCACAAGTACGGAAAATTCAGTGCACAAATTTCTGGACTTAAACTTTTCCATAGAGGAAACACCCAACGGAGATGTGTGCGCACACATCGGCGCGGGAAAGCTAAAGGACCTTTCTTCCAGAATGGGAAATTTGGTAGAGGAAGGGTCAGCGCCAGATGCGCCCCGTGACAAAATGGCCATAAATTATATTAATACGGGAGAGCCCATGAACCAAGAAACGGTGATTGTCGACATTAACTTTGCTAAGAAAATTGCCTCAATCATAAATCTTGACCCTGAGCCTAACACGCTCGCTGAAAAGGTTAGTTTGAAAAGATTGGCATGAGGCAATTACTACTGAATTATTATCTCCCAACTAAAAGAAGGTGTTTAGACCGGTTCGTCTAACTCCTCCCCACATACACCATGTTGGCCATAAGTGGGTTTTTTGTTCAAAGGAGAGATGAAAATAATAAGGTAGTATGGTACAAAGCAAAGCTCGTCGCTCAAGGGTTCACTCAACGACCAGGTGTCGATTTTGAGGAGACTCATTTCCTAGTCATGGATGGAATTACCTTTGGATAATTGATCTCAATGGCAGTAAATATGAACAAGAAAATGAAACTAATGTATGTTGTCACTGCTTACCTATATGGTAACTTGGATTCGGACGTGTACATGAAGGTACATGAACGTATCCCTGTTCCGAACCATGATAAGGCAAACATGTGTTTATATAGTGTTCGACTACAAAAGGCACTCTATGGACTCGGGTAGTTTGGTAGGATGTGGTATAATCTCCTAAGCAATTTCCTTCATCAGAAGGGCTACATGAGCAATAAAAATTGCATGTGTGTTTTATACGGCGATCCCAAGATGGATTCTATATAATGTCGATGCACGTGGACGATTTGAACATAATCGGTACACCTGAGGATATTGAGGAATCGAGTTCCTACCTGATGCCGGAATTCGAGATGAAGGATTTGGATAAAACCAAGTTATGTCTCGGTCTGCAACTTGATTATTCCCCTGTTGGGATTCTAGTGCACTAGTCGATCTACACCCAGAAGGTGTTGGAAAGATTTGGATTTAACAAGACATATAATTCTAAGACCCTGGTGATCAGGAGATCTTAACAACAAGACAAGGACCCATTCAGGACTAAGGAAGAGGGGGGAATTCTGGGACCGGAGTTTCCTCACCTGAGTGCACTTGGAGCACTCATGTACCTTGCAAATTGTGCATGGTTGGACATTGTGTTGGTCGTCAATTTGTTTGCTAGGTACAGTTCTGAGCCAACCAAGAGACATGGGAAAGGCGTCAAGGACATATTCCGTTACCTCTATGGGACCAAAGGTCTTGTCATGATTTAGAAGGAATCAAGACCTATCTTATATAGGCTATGCTGATGTTGGGCATCCGTTGGACCCACATACTTCTAAGTCATAGACTGGATATGTTTTCCTTTGTGGTGCGGAACCGTATTTTCCTAGAAATCTTCCAAGATGAGTCTTGTATTGAATTCCACAAACCACTTGGAAATCATAGCACTATGTGAAGCATCATGAGAGTGTGTATGGCATCAGCGGATGATCAGCCACATTCAGCAGACATGTGGGTTGAGCACCGTACAAACCCCTACCCTTATCTTTGAAGATAATACTGATTGTGTTGCACACATTCAGATGGGTTATGTGAAGAGTAACCTCACAAAGCATATTAGTCCCAAATTCTTCTATGCATATGAGTTGCAACAGTTGAACGAGGTGAAAGTTTTGCATACTAAGTCATGTGACAATCTTGCTGATATGTTCACTAAATCATTACCGGCATCAACCTTATAGAGGTGTGTGCGTGGAATCGATATGGTGAGACTTAGAGAGATGCAAGATTCGGGGGGAGAAACTTCACAAACTCATCATTTAAATATCGATCCTGATGATCGAGTACTCAACTTGATGGTTGAGTGGATTGTACTCTTTTTCCCTTGAGTGAGTTTTCCTAATGTTTCTCACACGAGGTTTTTGACGAGGTAATTCGTGCAATGCAGCAATGTATACTATGCGCTCTTTCCCCATATATTTTTCCCACTAGGGATTTTGGAGTTTTGAGGCATGGATATACGCATAACTGCCCAAGGGGAGTGTTGGGGAACTTGGGCCTTAGATGAAACAAGTCATTGGCTCATTATAGACCAAGTCCCTCCACTTAACGTTAAAGTGGGCACTTATGCCTCCACCCCTAGTTATATAAAGGGTAGAGCACCCTGTGTATGTACAGTTGATGTTGATTAATAAAGAAAGACTCCCCTCAACTTCTCTGTGTCAATTTACTTTCTGTACCTGTGGATTATTGACTACGACGCTCGCTCCCCGCTCCACAACCCCGAACCGGACTCGCCGGCATGAGTTGTGGAACATGTTGGGAAACTTGGGCCTTAGATGGAACAAGTCATTGGCCCTTTATAGACCAAGACCCTCCACTTAACGTTAAAGTGGGCACTTATTCCTCCACCCCTAGTTATATAAAGAGGAGAGCACCCTGTGTATGTACAGTTGATGTTGATTAATAAATGTTGAGCATATGTGTTATGTGCATATTGTGTATTGGGCCCGCCTCCTAGTTCCTTGTATAGTTGAGGTCCGTGGCCCACCTTTCTACATCATATATAAGTGCCTACGCACGAGGAGCAATACATCGTGCATTCATACATGGCATCAGATTTTTAGGTTTCCTTCCACTTCCGCCGCAGCAGCCGCCGCGCGCGCCTCCTCTGCGCCGCCGCTAGCGCGCCTCCCCGCGCCAGCTGCCGCCGCCACTACCCGTCATCGGCGCTCTCGCGATCTCTGTGCCGGTCGCCTCTCCTACAGCTGCCAGCCTCCGCTCCTACAGCCGCCGCCCGCCGCTCTCCTTTCGTGCCCAACACTGCGCCAGCCCCGCCCGCTCCCGCCCCGATCCGCATCAGCCCCACAGCGCCGCGCCCGCTTCAGCCCGCCACGCCCGCTACCCGCTCCACCAGCTAGCGCGCCACGCCCGCTTCATCCCGCCACGCCCGCTACCCGCCCCACCGGCTCGCGCCCGCTACCCGCTCCGCGCGATTGCATCGCCTCGAGCCGCTCACCGCATTGCCTCGCGTCGCCAGCCGCCCACCTCGCCAACCACTCGCATCGCCTGCTAGCACACATGCCAGTGCGCCTGCTCCATCTAGCTCGCATGGCCGCTGCCCTGCTTCGCCTGAGCCCGAACCGCTCCTTCCGCCCGCCAGCTGGGCCTCGATACCGCCTACCACCACACCTGAATCGCTCACGTCCGATCCAAGCCGCGCCGCCAGCAGCCTGCCGCCTGCCGCATGCGCGCCTCCCGCCTCCCGCCGCTGCCCAGCCGCCGCCATCGGACTAGCGATGTCGTCAACCGGCCCGGCCACCGCCGCCTCTCCAGTCCCGCCGTCGGTGCCCTACGGCGTGGCCCTGCCAGCCCTGTCGGCGTACTGGGAACCAGGGTACCCAAACTTGCTAGTCTGCGGGCCGCGACGCGCTCCTACTACGGTCTGGTACGGCCCAGCTGATCGACTAGCTGTCCAAGACCCTCGCGAGGAGAACAACGTCAAGACCTCCTTGGGAGCGGCCTCAGCCGGGTGCTCCGGAGGGGCGGAGAATCCAAGGCCAAGCCTGCCTCAGGAGGAGGCAATGATGTCAGCAACGACGCATCGCGCCAGCGGGTGCCAACGTCCGCCATCCGCACAGTTACCATTTCGGTGCAAAGGGGACAGCGCAGCCGCGGGTTCCCGAGGAGCGGTGCAAAGGTTTCCTCATTGGTGCAACGAGACCGAAGACCGCAAGGACGACAAGGAGGATGTCATCGTCGAGCCCACCACCACGTCATCGCCTGATCCTTTTGCAGGCGAAGACTGCTTTTCTCAGGGTAGGAACGTCCTTGTGTTCCCGCTCAAAAATGGCCGTTGTGGGATCCCTTCCCGCCTAAACATTTCGGGGGAAGAGGACCGTGGCCGCCTATATAAGTAGCTAGGATTCCCACTGTGAAGGGGATCGACTCATACACTCTGCTACCACACAAGGAGCAAGAACACCTGCCTCCTGACCCTCCTGAGTTCACCTCCTGAGCTCAGGAACCATTGTACTAGCTCATATCCAGTTTGCCCGGGGCTAACCCACCAAAGCAGGAAGTAGGGTCTTACACCACGCGGTGGCCCGAACCTGGATAAACTCTTGTGTGTTATGTCTGTTGTTTGCTTGAATCCTTCCACCGAGATGAGAGCGGGGCGCTAGGTAGATGTGAGTGGGAGAGATCTTCGTTCATGCCCCAGTGTTCGAACTTATCGGGTTTTGCGAAGCCCTAAATCCGACATTTGGCGCGCCAGGTAGGGGGCGTGTCGAAATTTCGCCTATCCGACGACTTCGTCGCGTTCTCGTCATCGACTCTGCTCCGCAACCATGGTGGACACGCGCCGAGCTCGCGCGGCCGCCGCGCTGCGAACGTCCCTCAGACGGCGCCTGCGGGCAACGGTGCACCGCTCCGCCCCAACTCGCCGGTCGCCGACGCCGCCACCGACCCGGCTGTCCACGAGCAGCAGGACTCGTCGCTGCCACCGTCCGTGCGGCGGGATGGCCGCACGGCAGCGCCTTCACCCTCGCCGGCCACGGCGTCGTCCCCGCTGGTCCGCCGTGGGCCGGTCTACCCGCAGCCTGCGCTGCCGATAACGCGGGAGCTCTTGCGCTACCGCCCGACGGGTGACCTCCACGACGAATGGCCCACCGCATCACCAAGCGCGTCAACACCGCTAAAGAGGCACCTGCAGCAACGCGCTCCTCACATCCTCCGTCGCCCCTGGCCGAGGACGAAGGGCACGGGGCCCCGGCTCCGCCTCCACTCCACCGCGCCGGCCAGGAGGCCTGGCGCGTGGTTCCTCGACATGACCAACCCCGCAGAGCCCACGCGCACGACGGGGAGAACTGCCAGGCGATTCCGCACCCCCATGCAGGGGCTCGTGGGCCCCCTGACCCGTAGCGCCAAGACCGCACGCCACAGGAGGTGGCAGCGCCGACGCCTCGAGAACCAGCACCACAAGCGCAGGGGGCGCCTGCGATCATGACCGTGGCTGGGTGTCGCGCCCTAGCTCCTGAGCTACGGCGCCTCGTCTGGCCTGACCAGTTCAAGCTGGACCTGCCTCCGTGCTATGATGGCTCCACCGACCCCATGGAGTTCCTCCAACTCTACGAGTGGAGCATCGAGGCGTCCAACAGCATAGAGCATGTCATAGCGAACTGGTTCCCCATGGCTCTCGAGGACGGCGCACGCTCCTGGCTCTTGAACCTCCCCACGGGATCCATCTCCTCCTGGGAAGAACTTCGTGAGCGTTTCGTCGTCGACTTCCAAGGCACCCATGCTCGAGCCCCAGACGGATGGGTAGTATACTTCGACGGCGCCTTCTCACACCTCAGCGCGGGGGCTGGCACCGTGTTAGTATCTCCCACTCAGGATAAGTCACGCTACGCTGTGCAGCTCTGCTCCAGCAAGGCGAGAAGATCTCTAACAACATCACTGAATACGAGGGCCTGATTGCCGGGATCAAGGCCGCCGCTGCGCTGGGGGTCAGGCGTCTCACCATCAAGGGCAATTCGCGACTCCTCGTCGACTTCTCCAACAAGAAATGCAAGCCCAAGGACAAGCACATGGGGGCATATCTGGAGGAGGTGCGTAGGATAGAGAAGCGATTCCAAGGGCTGGAGGTGCAGCACATACCAAGAGGCACAAACAAAGAAGCGGACGACATTGCCAAACGGCCTCCCGGCGGGAGCCTCAAAGGCCAGGCGTCCTCGAGGAGCAACAAGTCAAGCCGTCAGCAGCACCGCCAGCCCCTGAGCCGGCCTCCCCTCAGTAGGGGCTGCCCGCGGCGCCTCGGGACGATGACCCGTCCTGAGGACCACCCCCCGGAGCCCGCCTGCTGCTCGCCGCTGAGCCCGAGGAGGATTGCAGGACCCAAGAACTCAAGATGTACCTGCAACACAATACCCTGCCGGACAAGGATGAAGACGCAGAGCGCTTGGTCCGACAGGCCTCAGCTTACTGCATCCAAGACGATGAACTCTACGGGAGGCGCCCCAACGACGTCTCGCTAAAAGGCATCTCGAGGAAGCAAGGGCGCGAACTGCTGGCTGATATCCACGGTGGAGACTGCGGCCATCACTCGTCGTCCCGCACCCTCGTGGGCAAGGCCTTCCACAGCGGCTTCTACTGGTCCACGGCGCTCAACGACGCCATGGAGCTTGTGCGAGCTTGCGAGGCGTGCCAGTTTCACGCCAAGCAGATCCACCAGCCGGCGCAAGGCCTCTAGACGATTCCGCTTTCCTGGCCCTTTGCAGTCTGGGGATTGCACATCCTGGGTCCATTTCCTCGGGCAGCAGGGGCCTACCACTTCATGTACGTCGCCATCGACAAATTCACCAAGTGGGCGGAAGTGGAGCCTTTTCGCACGATCCCAGCCGGGTGAGCTATCAAGTTCATCCAGGGCCTCGTGAGGCGATTCGGGGTCCCCAACCGCATCATCATGGATAACGGTTCGCAGTTCACAAGTAATCTCTTCAGGTCATATTGTGCTAACCTTGGAACATAGATCTGCTACGCTTCGGTGGCTCACCCCAAGAGCAACGGCCAGGCCAAACGCGGAAGTCTTGCGCGGCCTCAAGACGCGCAACTTTAAGAATAAGCTTGAGGCTTGCGACAGGGGCTGGATCGGCGAACTCCAGTCTGTGTTGTGGTCAATCCGAACCACTGCCACCAAACCTATGGGGGAAACTCCTTTCTTCCTTGTCTACGGGGCGGAGGCGGTCCTCCCTCATGAGGTCAAGCATCGCTCCCCACGGGTCCTGGCCTTCAATGAGGAATGTCAGGATGCCGCCTGGCGGATGGACCTCGTGCTCGGCGAGGAGGGCTGCCGCCGAGCTGCCCTCAGGGCGGCACGTTATCAGCAGGCGCTGCGGCGGTACCACTGCCGCAGCGTCCGCGCAAGAACACTTGAAGTTGGTGACTTGGTCCTGAGGCGGGTCCTCTCCCGTGAGGGGCTACACAAGCTCTCGCCCATGTGGGAGGGCCCAGTCAGGATCGCTCGTGTCTCTAGGCCTGGTGATGTGCGCCTGGAGACGCAGGATGGGATACCTATCCAGAATTCCTGGAACATCGAACACCTCAGGAGGTTCTATCCATAATCAAGGCTCCGTGCCCGTGAAGGTCTCCGCCCATGACAGTCTCTCGTAATAATGAGTTGAGGTTGTACACGCCTCGGAGTCTGCTGTGTGTTGCCTACGGGCCCTCAGATGGGGCTCCCACCCACGCCCCAGTGGCAATCCTTAGCTCCGCGCTGGGAAGAAGACGTAGTGTAGGGGTCGGACGCGACTTTTTTTCTTTTTTGCCTGGTGTTTGGCTGTCAGCCTTTTCTACTTCCTTGGCTATCATCCCTTCCTCTACCCCCATGCTATGAAGTTCTTATGTTTCTCGCGCTTCCTGCATTTGGTTTGAGACCTTTCTTGCCGGTTTGATTGGGATCTTTCTTGACAGTTCTAAAGTTCAGCTGCGCCACTCGCTCTCCTTCGCGCGCCTCGGGCGTGGGGGCTGTGGCACAGTCGGTCACCGGCCCTCGTCTGCCGACGTGGCCCCGTGACCTCGCCTGGCCAAGCCTACTCAGGCTCTAGCGCCGGGCTTCTCAGTCCATGCAACCTGGCGCTGGGCTTTTCAGTCCGTGCAATCTATCCTACCGAGCCAGCTCAGGCTTTGGTGCTCTAACCCGAGCTCGACGCCCTCAGTAGATCCCCGTGGCCCACCCCCGCTCAGGGGCTCATGATGCCGGAGTCAGGAGGACTCCGCCTCAGGACGACGCGATGCATAAAAGCTAAGTAATTTCACCCAGGCAACAAAAGCATGACAGCGAGTTCTCGCTTCTTACATATATCACAACCCATTACACGCCTCCTAAAGGCAACTTGAAATTTTGACGCAGAAAGGACATGAAGGAAAAGAGAGGAGGAGAAGCAGAGGCTGCTCCCGCTCAGTCGGAGTCCTCCAGTTCCTCTGGCTTCACCGAACCGCAGCGGCGCGGCAACCCCCTCCCCTCGCCGCGTCGAGCTCGACGGCGTGGTGGTTCGTCGCGGCCGCCGCTACTGGAGGAGCTACTGCTGCCACAGAGGGGGGCCCCACGGCACCCCCCAGGACTGAGATCGTCCTCGGAGGAGGAGCTGCTTCTCCGGACGCCACCCCTGTCGTCCTCCTCATCATCAACCTCGGGACAGCACCCAAGGCGCCTCCCTTCTTCCGAGAAGACCCTGACGAACAGCGTGGAGACACCATCGTACCTGAAGCGGAGCGCACACCTCCCCTGCAGCCGGCGTGCGCGGGCAAACGACTGCCAGCCGCGCTCTAGAAATACATCGCCTGAGGGAGCCACATCAACCTCCACCCAAGACGCACCGCTGCAGCAACCGTCGGCCTGCAGCCAGACACCGCTGAGGCCTCCGGCTGGTAACACGTTGCCAAACGAGCGGGGAAGCCTGAGCCACGGGCCGCCGGGCTTCTCCGCCCAAACCATGAACTCTGACAACACGTCGAAGGAATGGAGCTGCGAGCGTGGAGGACGCGCGGCCAACAGGCGCCGTTTCACGCCTCCTCTTCCTCCGCGGCCACGACCGCCTTCACCACGGGAGGACGCCCCGTGCCGTCCACCGGCAGCCGCAGCAGGACTCAAAAGGCCGCCCCCACCTCCACGAGAGGTCCCCGCGAGTGCAACGGCGTGCTTGCAGGGGCGACCGCGGCCTCTCTTCGGCGGCAGCGGGACTGGAACCTTCGGGGCCTTCCCCTTCTCCGCGCCGGACGGCTTCCTCGACGGCGCCATGGAGACCTCGCGTCAAGGGGAAGAGCGAAGAGCAAGCAAGGGGAAGATGGCGCTGGTTTGGAAACGGCTTGGGGGCTCCCCCCTCCCTAGTCCCATTTATATGGTGGAGGAGCCCAACCGCCAGCCACTGGCGTCACAGCCATTACGCCACCATCGCCTGCGCCAAGGAGTTGTCAAGTCGCACGATCACCGAGACTGTGTGGGGAGCGGAGCTGCCACGTCCCATCCAAAAATCGCACGCCGGCCTGGCCCGCAGCCTTTTTGGGCCCGCAGCGCTTCGTCCTCGACTAAGGCTTCGCCCTGAAGCCAACTCCGCGCGTGCCTTGGGCCCGGGGGCTACTGTCGGCGTACTGGGAACCAAGGTACCTATACTTGCCTATCTACGGGCCGCGACGCGCTCCTACTACGGTCTGGTACGGCCCAGTTGATCGACCAGCTGTCCAAGACCCTCGCGAGGGGGCTAAGCCTTGCGAGGAGAATGACGTCAAGTCCTCCTCGGGAGCGGCCTCAGCCAGGTGCTCCGGAGGGGTGGAGAATCCAAGGCCAAGCCTGCCTCAGGAGGAGGCAGTGATGTCAGCAATGATGCACCGCGCCAGCAGGTGCCAGCGTCCGCCAGCGGCATAGTTACCATTTCGGTGCAAAGGGGACAGCGCAGCCGCGGGTTCCCGAGGAGCGGGGCAAAGGTTTCCTCATTGGTGCAACGAGACCGAAGACCGCAAGGATGACAAGGAGGATGTCATCGTCGAGCCCTCCACCGCGTCATCGCCTGATCCTTTTGCAGGCGAAGACTACTTTTGTCAGGGTAGGAACGTCCTTGTGTTCCCGCTCAAAAATGGTCGTTGTGGGATCGCTTCCCGCCTAAACATTCCGGGGGAAGAGGACCGTGACCGCCTATATAAGTAGCTAGGATTGCACTGTGAAGGGGGTCAACTCATACACTCTGCCACCACGCAAGGAGCAAGAACACCTGCCTCCTGACCCTCCTGAGTTCACCTCCTGAGCTCAGGAACCATTGTACTAGCTCATATCCAGTTTGCCCGGCGCTAATCCACCAAAGGAGGAAGTAGGGTCTTAGTGGCCCGAACCTGGATAAACTCTTGTGTGTTTTGTTTGTTGTTTGCTTGAATCCTTCCACCGAGATGAGCGCGAGGCGCTAGGTAGACGTGAGTGGGAGAGATCTTCGTTCACGCCCCTGTGTTCGAACTTATCGGGTTTTGCAGAGCCCTAAATCCGACAAGCCCGTCCCGACTTGTTGCACGGCTCGACTTTGCTGCCCCCACTGGCGCACGTCGCCGCCCTACTGCTGGCACTCTCTGGCCAGTCCATCGTCGCCCTGCCGCCGGCGCTGACTCTGCCCGTCGACCCCTTGCTATTGCGCGGGGCGTTCGACGCGCCCGTGTACGTGGCTCCTAGGTACTGGTTTGGGTCATCAGCAGGCCAGCACTCGCCCATTGGGCAGTAGCCAGACGATGCCCAGCACCTGCAGCATCTGTCAGCGAGCCACCAGGTTTTTCCGGCGGGCCATCTCGCCTTCCCGGCACCGTAGTCGCAGCCAGGGCTGCTTCCCACACTGTCTGGAGAGTACCCACGGCCGCTGCCGAGCGGTGGCTATGGCTTGCCCATGGCGTCTCCGTCCCCCTCGCCAGCCCTGCCGCAAGCGCCCTGGGACCTGGTGCTCCTTCCCGCACTGCATGCCGCTCCTACGCTGCACAACTCCACCGGAGGTGATGATTGGTACATGGACACCGGGGCTACAGCTCACATGTTTGCTCATCCTGGTAATCTTGCCTCCTTCACTCCTGTCACCACCAACCGCCGCATCATTGTCGGCGACGGTTCCACACTCCCTATCACACATGTCGGGCACACACCTTTTCCTTCCAATTCCATGCCTATTACTTTATCTAACATACTTGTGTCACCTCATCTTATTAAGAACCTTGTTTCTGTTCGTCGTTTAACTCGTGAAAATCCTGTTACTATTGAATTTGACGAGTCTGGGTTTTGTGTCAAGGACGCTCGAACCAAGATAGTACTTCCCGATGTGACAGCCTCGACGAGCTCTATCCAATGCATTCGCCCTCCACTTCCACCACCGCACTGGTTGCTCTCTCCGCCGGCGTTGATCTCGGGCATGCTCGTTTGGGTCATCCCAACCCCCTCACACTTCATCATAGTCTTAGGAGTTTTAGTTTCAGTTGCCATAAGATAGAGGATCACACCTGTCATGCCTGTCATGTCAGCAAACATGTTCGCCTCCCATTTAATAACTCCACCACCATAGCTTCTTTTCCCTTTTAGTTGATTCATAGTGATGTGTGGACCTCTCCAGTTCCTAGTAATTCGGGCTATTTATATTATCTGGTTATCCTTGATGATTATTCTCATTATGTGTGGACTTTTCCTTTGCGCAGAAAGTCAGATGCACCCTCCACCTTGACTGCTTTTTACTCCTATGTCAGCACGCAGTTTGGGCGTCCCATCCTTGCTCTTCAGACTGACAATGGAAAAGAATTCGACAACCTTGCTTTCCGCACTTTTCTGTCGCAACACGGCACAGTTTTTTGTCTCACATGCCCATATACTTCCCAGCAAAACGGTCGAGCCGAACGCCTCCTTTGCACTCTGAACGAATGCATTCACACGCTCCTGTTCCATGCTAATGTGCCACCTCGTTTCTGGCCGGACGCACTCGCTACTACTTCTCTTCTCCTTAACCTTCGCCAGTGCCGCCCACGGTGGAACTATGCACCTCACCATCTTATCTTTGGTACGCCCCCATCTTATGATGGCTTGCCTATTTTCGGGTACCTTTGCTATCCTAGCACTACCGACTCCACTCCTCACAAACTCACACCTCATTCTGTCACTTGCATCTTCATCGGCTACCCCTCCAACTCCAAGGGATATCAGTGCTACGATCCCGTCTCCCACTGTGTGTTCACTTCCTGGCATGTTTACTTTGATGAGCATGTGTTTCCATTTCACCAGGTACCCCCGGCTGTTCCTCCGGCCACCAGTGACGCGGGCTCCTTGACGCCTCTCTCAGGGCGCTCACGCGCCTCTCTTGGCCCGCCCCTGGCTTTGAGGCATGCCCCCGCATGTGGCGCCTCCACCAGTCGCGGCGCTGGCGCCCGCAGCCCCCTCGGTGTCCGCGGCCCCCTCGGAGGCCCCGGCGCTCGTGGCCCCCTCAGCGCCTCCGGCGCTTGTGGCCCGTCCGGTCACCAGCGCCCGTACGGGTGTTTTTTGCCTGAGCTCGCGTTACGCCTCGAATGACTATGTTCATGCGACGTCCACCTCTGAGTCATCACTGTTGCCGTCCTCTGTTCGAGCCCCTCTTCGTGACCTGCTCTGGATGGCTGTGATGTAAGAGGAGTTTGACGCCCTGTTGCGCAACCGGACGTGGCAGCTTGTTCCCCGTCCCCGGCACGCCAATGTGATTACCGGGAAGTGGGTCTTTAAACACAAGCTCCGTCCTGATGGTACACTTGATCGCTACAAAGCGTGTTGGGTCATTCATGGCTTCTGACAGCATGCTCGCATCGACTTCACTGACACCTTCGCTCCGGTCATCAAGCCCGGCACGATACACACGGTTCTCCACCTTGCGGTCTCCCGTGCTTGGCTGGTGCACCAGATGGACGTATCCAATGCCTTCCTCCATGGTCACCTCGAGGAGCAGGTCTTCTACTAGCAGCCCACCGGGTCTGTAGACCCGACGCTTCCCGACCATGTGTGCCTGCTTTCGCGGCCCTCGTACGGACTCAAGCAGGCTCTGCGCGCTTGGTACCAGCGCATCACGGTGTTTCTCCACCAGCTTGGGTTCCGCTCTACCCGCTCAGATGCCTCGCTCTTCATCTATCATCGGGACTCTGACACGGCCTACTTGCTGCTCTATGTCGACGACATCATCCTGACGGCATGTACGGCTGGTCTCCTCAGCCAGCTCACGGCTCGTCTTCGCGCTGAGTTCGCCATCAAGGACTTGGGTCCTTTGCACTACTTCATCGGTGTCGAGGTGGTGCGTCGTCCGGATGGCTTCTTCCTTCAACAGCGGAAGTACGCTCACGAGCTCCTGGAGCGCGCCGGCATGCTTAACTGCAAGCCCACCGCTACGCCTGTTGATATGAAGGCAAAGCTTTCTGCCACGGATGGTTCTTCTGCTTTGGATGCTGCTTTCTATCGGTCTATCATTGTTGCTCTCCAGTACCTCACACTGACTCGACCGGAGATCCAGTATGCCATGCAGCAGGTGTGTCTTCATATGCATGCTCCTCGAGATGGTCACTAGGCTGCCGTCAAGAGGATTCTCCACTATATCTATGGCACTACGGATCTTGGCGTCACGCTTCATGCCTCCGCCGACACCGCCCTCACCGCCTACTCCGATGCAAACTGGGTGGGCTGCCCTGACACTCGTCGCTCCACTTCGGGCTATTGTGTCTACCTTGGCCTCTCACTTATCTCGTGGTCGTCCAAGCGACAGCCTGCGGTCTCTCGTTCCAGTGCTGAGACTGAGTATCGTGCGGTGGCCAACGCCGTCGCCGAGTGTTCATGGCTTCGCCACCTGCTTCAGGAGCTCTCTTTCCCTGTTGACCATGCCATGGTGGTCTACTATGACAACGTCTCAGCGGTCTACCTCTCCGCTAACCCGGTGCATCATCGATGGACCAAGCATATTGAGTTGGATATACATTTTGTTCGGGAACAGGTGGCCCTTGGCCATATTTCGTGTTTTACACGTCCCTACTTCCCAACAATTTGCAGATATCATGACCAAGGGCTTGCCTACGGCGTCATTTGAGGAGTTCCGGTCCAGTCTTTGCATCATTCGTGGTGCCGCTTCGACTGCGGGGGGGGGGTGTTGAGTATATGTGTTATGTGCATATTGTGTATTGGGCCCGCCTCCTAGTTCCTTGTATAGTTGAGGTCCGTGGCCCACCTTTGTACATCATATATACGTGCCTATGAACGAGGAGCAATACATCATGCATTCATGCAATAAAGAAAGACTCCCCTCTACTTCTTTGTGTCAATTTACTTTCTGTACATGTGTGTGATTGACTACGACGCTCGCTCTGCAACCCTGGACCAGACTCACCGGCGTTGACACACGAACATGTCACATGTACCCTCGACACAGGGTGTGATGCACCGCAGCTCACAAAGGAGACCCGACCAACAGCGCGATACGCAAGATAGTCGGCAGGCGCTTTTGAGACCCGAAACCCCGCACACCCGGGAGGGACCCTGTCAGGGGTGTGCCGACAATGGGCTGCCCTAGGTTGATTCGCTCGCCCCTAGATCCTCGGGATTCGCAGCTCTCAAACACGAAGAACAGCGAAGAACGAGAGAGAAAAACGGTGGAGGGATAAAACGTAGATGAAAAAGTGGTATATTCATTTGTTCGATTGTGTATTCTTCAATCAAACGTCACCCCCAACATATATAAGAGGCGGCTGGACTTCCCTTACAAGTAAAGGATTCATCTAGGCTTTCCTTACAAGAAAATTACATCAATTCATGTCCTACAGTTCTAATTCCAATCCAACTTGGATTCAGCCCGAATCTGGTCCAAACTTCTGTTTTGTTCCTTGCACAGGCCGTGGAATTAGCATATGACCTCCGATTAAGAAGATTAAAATACCAAATTTGTGCGCCTCGACGAGACGAACAACTCTCATGTTGATCATTTTTTCAAATAAGGTCATCTTCAATACTTTACGAGGTCATCTTTAACTTCCAGCTGAATTGACTCTGACAGCCTCCACCCCGGCAAGCTTTTCACACCAGCAAGGTTTCTACTCGGCAAGCTTTCACACCGGCAAGATTTCTACCCGGCAAGCTTTCACACCGGCAAGTTTTCACCCCGGCAAGATTTCCACCCCGGCAAGGTTTCTACCCTGGCAAGCTCACACACCGGCAAGGTTTCACCCCGGCAAGATTTCCAACCCGTCAAGGTTTCACCCCGGCAAGGTTTCTATCCCGGCAAGCTTCATTCAGCCCGCAACGTCCGAATAACTCACGTGACCCATCAGACACCATCTATATGGGTGCCTCGTCCCTCGCGTCACTTTTTCACTCAGGACCGGTTCGCAAAGTGTTGCCTCTAACTTTTGCATACAAACTCCGGTCGGGACAATTTGTATATAAAAATCGATCGTTTTGACGAGACGAATACAATTCATGGAGATCATTTTTTATCTGAGGGCATTTTGGTGGCGTAATCAGCCGAATAGTGTTCTGAACACGAAATCTCAATACTTCGAACACAACTTTGGCCTTAGAGATGAGATCAGATGGCTATGGCCCAAATATCAAAGTTTCTCTTTCTGAAGATACAGAACTTTCTCACTTGGAGTACTTTTTCATTTGAGGTCATCTTAATTGTGTTCTTGACCATGCCAAAATCTGATGTCAACACATGCCCCCCTGTTTTTCGGCAAAGCTTGTGTGTCGAAAAATAACTTGTACCTTGTTTGTTCTAAGGACGATGTCAACACTCCATCAGCCATTTATTTTTCTCAGGGCGATAATTATGTATCGGACATGTTTGTGCTAAGGGCGACAATCATATATCGGCCATTGCCCATGCAGGCTTCTTGCCACACACTCGGGTGGTATTTCTTCAAGTACTTGCCATCGGGAGCTCGAGGTAACAATGCCCCTTGTATGGATTCCACCAAATATGAATTTCCGGGAACTATTCTTGTAATCCTAAAAGGACCTTCCCAACTTGGAGACCACTTCCCAAATTTTCTATCTCTTGAACCAACTGGCAGAATCACTTTCTAGATGAGATCGCCAACTTGAAAATTCTTCAATTTAACTTTCTTATTGTAAGCTCTTGCCACCCTCAACTTGTCTCTCTCTATGGCCTTTAAAGCAACCAAACGTTTATCGGCAACCTCATCAATATTGTCCATCATCATGTTATAAAAGTCTATTGCCGATAAATCATTCTGTTTGGCTATTCTCAAAGCATTCAAATTTACCTCCACTGGTGAAACAACCTCTTGACCATATATTAGCTCATATGGAGTCACCTTCGTAGCACCATGCCTTAAGATTCTATGTACCTACAAAGCTTCAGACAACAACTCATGACATCTCCATGGATTATCCTCAATCTTCTTCTTCATGAGTTTGATTAAAATTTTATTGCTAGACTCAGCTTGTCCATTGGCTTGGGCATAATATGGAGAGGAATTGAGCAACTTTATGTTATAAGATTCGGCAAATTCTCTGACTTGGTGTGACATGAAAGATGAACCTTGATCTGTAGTCAAGGTTTGAGGAATGCCGAATCTATGAATAATGGGCTCAGTTATGAATTTAACTACCTTCGTATGTGTCATGTTCTTGAGAGGTACTGCTTCAGACCACTTATTGAAATAATCGGTTGCCACCAATACGAACCGATGCCGCTTCGAGGAAGACAGATGAATTTCTCCAATAAAGTATAAACCCCATCCTCTGAAAGGCCACGGCTTGACAATGGGATGTAACATAGCAGCAGGAGCCAATTGAATATCACCAAAATTTTTACAAGCTTCACACCCTTTATAATATCTGAAGAAATCATTTATCATAGTCGGCCAATAAAACCAAGCACGTCATAATAACCATTTCATCTTGGGAGCCGACTGATGAGTGCCACAGATACCTTCATGGACCTCTCCCATAGCAACTCTCGCTTGGTCCTCGTCCAAGCACTTTAAAAGAACATCATCAATCGTTCGGCGATAGAGACCATCATCTCTCATTGTGTATTTGAAAGCCATACGCCGAACAGTCCTGTCCACCCTTCTACTAGGTTCACACAAATAATCAATGTTGGGTTTCCTCCAGTCTTGATTTTCTTCTACATTGAATATTTCATTAGTGGCCAAAATGCTGGGCTTTGATTCGGCCTCCCTTATGTTGGCAAGACTAGACATCGGCTTTTCAGAAATATGGAACATGCCACGATCAACATGATAGCCGGATGCTTGTTGTGCCAACTCATTTGCTTTCCAATTGTCATGTCTAGATATATCAGCAATGCTAAGATAATCCAAGGCAAAAATTATATCTAGACATTTATCAAGATAAACATTAAGTGATTCATCAAAACATTGAAAGACTTTGGATATTTGTTGCACTACTAATAACAAATCACCAAAATCCACAATATGTGTACACCTATGGCAAGCAACATCTCTAAGCCGAATAACAATGCTTCATATTCGGCTTGATTATTTGTGCAAAAATATTCTAAGCGGCACGAGGCTTCAAAAACAGTACCATGAGGAGATATATAAACAATACCAACACCTTGGCCATTACTACAAACTAAACCATCAAAATATAATCTCCAGGGTATTAATGAAACAACTTTATATCAACATCATGCTAGTCATTAATCCGATGCTCAACAATAAAATTAGCAACGATTTGGCCTTTCATGGATTTTAGAGATTCATAAGCCAAATCATATTCAATCAAAGCATAAGCCCACTTACCAATTCTACCACTAAGAATTGTCCTATGCAACATGTATTTAATGACATCGGTTTGACAAGCTGCTATGCATTCACTCGGCACTAAATAATGTATCAATCTTGTGCAAGCATAATATAATCATAGGCATAGTTTCTCAATAAATGTATACCTTATCTCGGCGTCCAATAAACGCGTGCTCAAATATGTAATAGCATGCTCTCTTCCTTCGTTTTCTTGATTCAAAACAGCACCAATAACACCCTCTTCTGCTACAATGGAAAGCTTAAAGGGTTCCCTATGCTTGGGAGCTTTCATCACCGAAGGAGTGCACAAATAGTTCTTGATCATATCAAACGCCTCTTGCTGCTTTGCCCTCCCCCCAAGTGAAATCAACATTATTTTTTAACCGAAGGATAGGAGTAAATGCATCAACTTTCCCTGGCGGATTAGCTATGAACCTTCTCAAATAATTGACCTTGCCAAGGAACTTTTGCATATCTCTCTTGCATGTTGGAGCCTCCACTTTCTGTATGGCCTCTATCTTTTTGGGATCAATTTCTACGCCATCTTCATGAATAATGAAACCCAGAAACTTTCCAGCCGATACACCAAAGGCACACTTCAAAGGATTCACTTTCAGCCCATATTTCTTCACACTTTCAAAAGCCAAATGCAAATCGGCTAAGTGAGATCCAAAAGCATCTGATTTGACAACAATATCATCAATATATACCTCAAGTATTACACCAAGTAAATCATGAAAAAATAAATTCATAGCCCTTTGATACGTGGCGCCGGCATTCTTTAATCCAAAGGTCATCACCGTCCACTCAAATAAGCCAAGGAAACCGAACAATCGAAAAGCCGTTTTGGACATATCCTCTTCGGCCAAAAAAATCTGGTTATACCCTGCACTACCATCAAGAAAGCTAATGATCTTATGTCTATAAGCATCATTAATAAGCATATCGGCTATTGGCATGGGATACTCATCTTTAGGTGTAGCTCTATTCAAATCTATGAAATCAATGCACACCCTCAACTTGCCGGAGACATTCTTCTCTACTGGTACAATGTTAGAAATCCACTCGATATACCTGCAAGGTCTAATAAAATTAGCTTTGAGCAAACGGCTGATCTCTTCCTTGATTCGGCCATACGTTTTCGGATTAAACTTTCTGGACGATTGCTTGTATGGTCTAAAACCGACCTTTATAGGTAACTGATGCTCCACCAGCTCTCGGCTTAAACCTGGCATTTCATGATATTCCCATGCAAAGTAACAAACATATTCTTTTAATAGCTCGATCAACTTATCTTTATGATCGGATTTTAAATTTTTGTTTACAAATGTCGGCCTAGGAATTTAACCATCTCCAATATCTATCTCTTCTAATGGATCGGCCGATGTAAAACCTTGTCCTAATTTATCCATATCATGTAACTCCTCTATAGACTCATACATATCGTTCTCACTGGACTGATATCTTCTAAGACGTTTTTGTAACCACTCGGAATTAGAATCCATTTAAATATATCATTCCTTGGAGCCGATTGCACTCAGTCGGCTTTAAAGAGATGGGCACGAAGCCATTCTTGGTGGCCCTGAGAAAATCAAATTATGATAAGTCGCGCCCCGTCAAGCAAGTAACATTGGGATGCTGCCAATCCACCGATGCATCGGCCAAAGCAACACAAGCCGAATTACCCGCATGAATGACCTCCGCTTCATCATCCACCCACTGGATCAAAAACTGGTGCATAGTGGAAGGCACGCACTGGTTTGCATGAACCCAATCACGGCCTAGCATGACGTTGTAGTTACCTTGCACCTCGGCAACAAAGAACGCAGTAGCCAAAGTTTTGCTCCCAACCATAAGCTCCACATACATCACACCTTTGGCCTCAGTTTTCTCTTTGCCTTCAAATCAATTAAGCACCATATTGGTCTTGATCAATTGTTCATCAGGTAAACCAATTTTTTTAAGACCGAATATGGCATAAGATTCACCACAGCACCACCACGGCAAGCATTCTAGCAACCGGCGATCCATTAATGTGACCTTTTAAGGAACAATGGCTTCAAGTGTGTCACCGGTTCTTTTGGATTCTCGAATATAGCATTTTTAGGACCAAAATCTAGTTGAGCTACTTCCCCTTCTTCATCTATAGCATGAAATTCAGCGGGTAAGTAATACACCATATTGATATACATACCTTCGCGGGCCGATGTAGGCTCATAATCCAACATGTCATCTTCCTCCTCGGGCATTCTTATCGATTCTGAAATATGTCCAAGCGAAGTGGAATCAATAGGTGGTGGGGACGATGTAATAGTAGTGGCATCGTCCTTCTTTGGTGGTGTAGGTGTTGCCGTGACAGATGTAGTAGACACTGCACCTTGTGTTTGTTTAGGCATCCATACTTGTTTTGTAGGTACCATAGGCCAAATTTCATTGAACAATTTATCTCTTTGCTTCTCGGCCTCCTAATCTGCCATCTCTTGACTCCTCATGCGTTGCAACCTCCTTTTTTGTGCCTTGGTCAGATCGGACGGACACCACTTATGCTGAGTATACTTTGGATCCCTTCACTTGGCCTTGCTTGTGCTAGCTTCATGATCATTAGTCATGGGACCCTGCTGGACAGCAGCCACATCTTTATTAGAATCAGCCAGCTTACTAACAATAATCGGCTCTTTGATTGTTAATTCTTTAGTGCCTATCATAATAGTTTCAGCACTGGTATTCTTCTCCTTTTGCTCGATAGGCTCTGAAATTTCAGCACTTGGTGATTTAGCACGCCACACTTGCTTGCCACCCCTTTTTTGATTATCTTGCATTGGTCGATTGACATCATTGTTTAAACGGCCTCGTGTGGGATAAGAAAGTCTCTCATGAACGGGCCTCCTTGATTCTACCCAACCCGGATGAAAAGCAAAAGGGTCCATTGGGGGCTGCCACCATCCTCCATTGAAGTCTCTCATGTAGTAAGGCGCATAGGGGGGTGGCGGCATCCATGGTCCCGGCGCACATGACCCATATGGCCTTGCATGATGCTGAAATTCTTCTCGAGGAGGTGACCGGTTAGAGCTAGAACCGGCCGCTTGACTGGCATACTTGGACAACAACCTATCAAAAGTTGGCTTGATTTTCTTGCGCTGCATTTTAGCTTCATTCGTCTTCCACTTGGCAACCTCTGGATTCTTGGGCTTAACAAATTTGACATGAGTGTTCTCTTGCACTTGTGGTTGCCACCCGAGTGTAGGATTCTTGATGGTGATTTTTATCACTTCCTTGCCATCGGGTTGCTTATCAAGCACAACATGTCTCCCCAAGATCTTGTCGCCCTTCTTGTCTTTCCTGGGCTCACCAATAATGACATTAGTTTTATTAGCAGATTAGGCCACCTCCAGCCGAATGAGTAGTTTATTCCCCTCCAAATCCATGGCGTTCATTGGAAAGGGCTGTTTATCAATTTGCATCTCAGAAAAGTTCAATCGCCTGTCATTAATAGCCGATTGTATATGTCAGCGGAAAACATTACAATCGTTAGTAGCATGAGAAAAATAATTATGATACTTGCAATAAGCGCGCCGTTTCAGCTCTTCAAACGACGGTAAAGTATGAGATATTCTAATAATCTTAGCCTGCAGCAAAGCATCAAATATTTTATCACACTTAGCAATGTTAAAAGTAAACTTCATCTCTTCATCATGATTCTTATGAATCGGTTTCAGGTCATTGCAAGTAAAGGGTTTGGCCTTAGATGACCAAATAAATTCAGTAGCATAAATATCACCATCATTGTCCGTGTGATCACGATCATATTCAACCATATTCATCTTTAGACGATCGGCTTTGTATCTATCCACTTCTTTGAGATCTTTGCTTCGGCTTTCCTGAGCCAAAGCCCTTTGTAAGACTTGGTTGATATTTAAAAACTCATAGCATTCTAGCTTTTCTCTAATGGGAGTCCTCAAACCACTCAGCACTAGGTCTGCCAAGTCTCTCTCAGTTATCACAAAACTATAACAGCGGTTTTTTGTTTCTCTAAATCTCTTGACATAATCGGAGACCAATTCATCATGTTTTTGTTTAACCGATGTTAGATGTGACAACTTGAGTTCATTGTCGCCGCTATAAAGGTGATCATGAAATTTCTGCTATAGTTGCGACCAAACCCGAATGGAACCATGTGGTAAAGAAGAAAACCATGAAAATGCGGTACCAGTTAATGATAAAGGAAATAAACGCACTTTCAATTCATTTAGCGAGCCTGCCTCACCCAATTGTGATAAATATTGACTGACATGCTCCCACGTGGTTTTCGTGCCTTCTCCATTAAACTTAACAAAATCTGGAATTTTATATCCCGGAGGGCACTGGATAGCATCAAAGTACTCGGGATATGGATTTTGGTAAATCTGATTCCGAGGTAACTCAACCGCAAAATTCTCTCGAAGCATCTTAGCCATTTCCTATCTAAAATTAGCTAGACCATCATCCGTAATGGACGATGAAACTTGTGGCAGTGGCATAGGAGGAGCGGAACTATTAGCTGCAGGTAAGAACTGTGGCATGTATGCCGAACCATAGTTTGGTAATGGCCGAGTGGTTGTAGCTGTAGGTAGGGTTTGGTTCGGCGTTGCAACCGAACTTGTCATGCTCATAATAGGATTAATAGGTGCAGCCACAATCTGATTTGTTGGGGTAGGTAAATAAGACATCAGCATGGGCGGTGCCAAAGAAATAGGTAAAGTCAGATTAGGATTTTGCACGTTAGCTGCTATACCATAGTTACCACTAAACGATTGAGATATATTTTCCTGAGCATTAGTATTTTTTATGAAAGTTTGATAGATCAGATTGTTACCATCAGCAATACGACTCTCAATCTCAGTCCACTGCTCAAGAGAAAAGGTAGTACTCGCAGAGGGTTTAACATGCTCGGCTTGAAGAGGAGGGAACTTGATTTCTTCAATCAAAGTGATGTTGCCTTGACGATCCTTCTTGAATTTTGCAAGGAACTCCTGCAACTCCTTCTCCTTGCGTGCCTTCTTGTACTCCTCATAGACTTGGCGATGATTGGCTGATATCTCAACAAGACTGGGCTTAATGATGTTATCGGCGTCTACCTCAGATGGCTTGGGAAGATCAGACATGGTGGATGATGATGATCGATCTTCAGTCCCCAGCGGAGTCGCCAAAAAGTGTGTTGACACACGAACACATCACTTGTACCCTCGACGCCGGGGGTGATGCACCACAGCTCACGTCGAAGGAGACCCGACCAACAGCGCGATACACAAGACAGTCGGCAGGCGCTTTTGAGACCCGAAACCTCGCACACCCGGGAGGGACCCCGTCAGGGAGTGTGGCGGCAATGGGCTGCCCGAGGTAGATTCGCTCGCCCCTAGAGCCTCAGAATTTGCAGCTCTCAAACACGAAGATCAGCGAAGAACGAGAGAGAAACACATTAAAGAGATAAAACGTAGATGAAAGAGTAGTATATTGATTTGTTCGATTGTGTATTGTTCAATCGGCCGTCACCCCCAACATATGTAAGAGGCGGCTAGACTTCCCTTACAAGTAAAGGATTCATCTAGGCTTTCCTTACATGAAAATTACATTAATTCACGTCCTACAGTTCTAATTCCAATCCAACTCGGATTCAGCCCGAATCTGGTCCAAACTTCTGTTTTGTTCCTTGCACAGGTCGTGGAATAAGTATATGACCTCCTATTAAGAAGATTAAAATACCAAATTTGTGCGCCTCGATGAGACGAACAACTCTCCTGTTGATCATGTTTTCAAATAAGGTCATCTTCAATACTTTACGAGGTCATCTTTAACTTCTAGCCGGATTGACTCTAACAGCCTCCACCCCGGAAAGCTTTCCACCCCGGCAAGCTTTTCACACCGGCAAGGTTTCTACTCGGCAAGCCTTCACACTGGCAATATTTCTACCCGGCAAGCTTTCACACCGGCAAGCTTTCACCCTGGCAAGATTTCCACCCCGACAAGGTTTCTACCCGGCAAGCTCACACACCGACAAGGTTTCACCCTTGCAAGATTTCCACCCCGGCAAGGTTTCACCCCGGCAAGATTTCCACCACGGCAAGGTTACTATCCCGGCAAGCTTCATTCAGCCAGCAAAGGCCGAATAAGTCAAGCGACCCATCAGACACCATCTATATGGGTGTCTAGTCCCTCGCGTAGCTTTTTCACTCAGGACCGGTCCGCGAAGTGTTGCCTCTAACTTTTGCATACGAACTCGGATCGGGATGATTTTTATATCAAAATCGGTCGTTTCGACGAGACGAAGACAATTCATGTAGATCATTTTTTCATATGAGGTCGTCTTGGTAGCGTTATCAGCCGAATAGTGTTCTGAACACGAAATCTCAGTACTTCGAACACAACTTCGGCCTTAAAGATGAGATCAGATGGCTATGGCCCAAATATCAAAGTTTCTCTTTTTGAAGATATTGAAATTTCTCACTTGGAGTACTTTTTCATTTGAGGCCATCTTAATTGTGTTCTTGACAATGCCAAAATCTGATGTCAACAGCCGGCATGAGTTGCGGAAGACGTTATCAGCATGCTTCGCTCCTCCAACTCTCCATCAAGCCTACATCGAGCAGGCTTTCGTCGATCTCGCGGAGGTATGAATCCAAATTTTGCTCGCAAAAATGGATTTCTCTTGTTGTTGTGATTCCGTTTTTGCGATCCCATAATTTTTCGGATTAGATTTGACCTAAGATGTGGTGCGGCGGACTTAGTTGTCACCCGCCAATGCAGATCGATCTCACAGGAATTTGTTGACTACATCTAGGAGATGGTGCACAGGCTCCCGACGAGCACGGCACCTCCGTGATGCATCTGTTTTGCACGCGTCGTCTCTGTGATTTTTTTTGCCGTCCTGATGACGGACGGACGAGACGAGTTCGTCTTCCTGACCTTCTTATGTGTCGTCCTGATGATATACGTACATCCGCCACACACTTGTGTCGAGCCAACATGCCCTCGCCGGGGTCGTGCATCACGGATGACAGATGCAATGCCACACGGCGTAGCCGGCCTTGCTTGTTGTGCATACGTAGATGCCCAGCCACCGCTGGCCGCAATCATGAGTGTCGTTCCCGGCCGCCTCCGCACGTGGCCCGGCTGGTCGTGCACACGCGCTGGTGCGCTTCGGATCCATGAACTGTTGTGTGTCGCCGCAGCTGCGTGACACTGCTATGTCCACCACGCGCGCAATGCATCGCCGAGAGCCCCGGTGGCCGCCAAAGTCCCGCGCACGAGCCGTGCTGGACGCAAGCGTTGTGCCTCGCCATGTCCGCTTCACGCGCGCCCTACAGTGCCCGTGTAACAGATCGCCACTGGCCGTAGTCGCAGCTACCGTGCGCATGCATCGGCCACCGCCACGAGCCTTGTTGGCCGCCATGGTCGCTAACCCCGTCGCCCATTCCGGAGAGTGCACGAACGGCCAGCGCCCAAATGGCCGCATCGTGGCAACAACAGGTACTGTTGCTGATCGCCCTCCGCCGAAGGTCCCGGCTCATGACCGCCACATCGATAAGCGCTGCTGCTGCATCGGATGCGTGAACACGTCATCGCGCTGGATACGCGGGTGTCACATGCATGCCATCGCTTCCGCCCCTGATCGCCGGAGATCTCCCATAGCCGCTGCCTCTAGTCGACGGCCCCGCAACCATTGCGCCCTACTCACGCCATGGCACGGCCATGACGCGCCGAGGCACAACCACCGCCACCTCCACTCGGGCGTGAGGGAAACCGGGTCACCCACCTGGCAGGGCAGTGTGGAGGTGGGACGGGCCGGCCTGCTGGGTCCCAAAGATGGGGTTTTGGCTGCGTGGCTCCCTACGACGGGACAGTTCCGGCCTACGACGGGAGGCTGCACTGGGACGCAAGTTTTGCATTTTAGCATCTAGTTTGTTCTGTAATTACACAGTATTTTATTCCTGCTGAATAGCTTTACTGGTAAATCCCTAGAACTGTCTGTTTTCGCTAAAAAAATACATTTTTTGGGCATAAAAGAGCCTCGGGAATTTAGAATCTGGCCAATTTTCATGTTTTAGACGCGCTTAACATGATATCCTAATGTATATGCTTTTGTTGTTGTAGATTAATTATTGCCTACTTTTAATCGCTATGTAATGCATATTTTAGCATGTTATAAATATCGGGACGTCACTTTGATGAATAAAATGTATCATCATCGCTTTTACGTCATGGATTACCAGATGTAACCCCTTGATAGTGGCCGATGGCCGGAATCAATAAACCGGGAGTCCATCGAGTTGGCAAATAAGGGGTCCGACTACCCCACCGAGCATTCAACATGGAGATCATCCTCGGGTTCGAGTGACCATAGAGGGTGATAGGCTTGTGGACCCAGATGGTCCTCGCCACTCTTAGGGTGAAATGCGCGGACAAGATATGGGCTAGGGTAGCCCACCTTGTAATTCAGCGTGGAGGTCGTCCCTGAGTCTAAACGACTCGGTGCGATAGTTTTGGAGACCCAGATGGACCCCGCCACTCCTAGGGTCAATTCCCGATTGCTGAACTTTCTTCAACTCCGCCTCCATGGTACCCTTCATAATGTGTACATGACATAACAAAGTGCCCTGGCCTTTTAGATCGCTCTCACAAAATGGTTCGAGAGGCTTGAGCACATTGTTTTTCCCCATGGAGAGGAGTAGAACCAGTGTTGTGCAACAGCTTGGGGTGTCTACATTGTCTAGGGATATCACCATCGGCTCCTATGGCTACGCCTTATAGGCGCCCACGGTAGATCCATCCCCCCCCCAGCACACAAACTCGATGGTGATGTTATCCTGGCAAAAGCTCTCCTATGTGGAGATGCTAAGCCACCTCGACATCTAGACTAGAGAGAATGGCCCCCTCATTTACTCTCTCTGGTTTTCCGTTTGTTATAATTTTCAAGATTAAATTGATACATTCATCTTTGGTGGGTTGTACTCTATTAGAGCAAACCTTATTCATCACTTGGCGATTGGATGATGTTCGCATTCATCCATTTATTCCTTTATTTCATTATAATAGCTTGTTATGTTCTGAAATATGTGCACTTATTATTTATGTAGCTTCTTCCTCGCTACATTATATTAGTTAGATGTCATATTTTACAACATGTGTAGCACCCAAGTGGAGGAAATGTGCCTTATTGATAGTAGTACCACTAATACCATTTTACGAGAAACTAAGTACTTGGAGTCTTTTAAAAAATCTCTGGGAATTTTTGTGATAATCGCCTATTGCGGTTCGAACATATTCAGCTCCAGATGAGCCACCTTCATACTTTCTACAGGGACAACTGTGATCATTAATGATGCATTGTTGTATCCGGAGTCGACTCGTACTCTTTTGAGCTTTAAAGACATCCAAGCTAATGGTTTCCATGTTGAGATAGATGATGAGTATAGGCAACCATCTATACTCATCATCGAGCGGATGCAAATGGTAAATATGCTATCGAAACGCTTCCTCCATTCGACACATGGCTATACTACAATAGTAGCACCGCCTGTGTACACCCCCCTCAAGACTATTTAGAAGCTCTGAACTTTTCTGCCTCTGGCATGATAAGTTAGGCCAGCCCGGACTTAGGATGATGAGAAATATAATTAACAACTCGCATGGTCATAATGTTAACGTGAGAAACTTCCCGAATCCCGATGATTTCATATGATCTACATGCGCCACGAGGAAGTTAGTCATTAGACCATCTCCCCTCAAGGTGAGGGATGAAATCCCCGCGTTCTTGGAACGTATCCAAGGGGACATATGCGGTACAATTCAGCTCCTCACGGGGCCATTTCGGTACTTCATGGTGCTCATTGATGCTTCCCCAAAATGGTCCAATGTTTGCCTGCTGTCAACAGAGAACCATGCCTTTGCAAAGTTGATCTCTCAGATCATACAAATAAGGAATAATTTCCCTGATTATCATATGAAGTCTATTCGAATGGACAACGCCGGAGAATTTACTTCAAAGGCGTTCGATGATCATTGCATGGCAATGGGAATCAAAGTTGAGCACTCGGTACCGCATGTTCATACACAAAATGGACTTGCCGAGCAATTGATTAAAAGAATTAAATTCATTGCCAGACCGCTCCTTCAGGATTGTAATTTACCAACTACATGTTGGGGACAGGCAGTGTTACACACGACCAATCTCATCAACTTTAGACTGTTGGCCTACAACACCCACTCTCTTGTACCAATACCACCACCCCAATGTTCAGCGATGGGCCCGCTCCGTAAGTCGGGGATATACGTCGGTTATGAGATTTTGTCCATAATCAGGTATCTCGACAACATGACAGGTGATTGTCACACGGCTCGTTTTGCTGATTGCATCTTTTACAAGGGTTTTTTTCCCGACTTTAGGGGGAGAGAATCAACCCCTTGATGTTAAAAGTCGAGAAATCAAGTGGCAAGCCACGGGAATCCACGAGAGAGAAGTCTAAAATATAATAGGTTTGCAGTCATTAGCAAATCAACTACCCATTTACTTTAGTGACTTAAAGACCATGACAAAGTCGCATGTGCATGTCTGCAATGCACCGGAAAGGGTTGAAATACCCAAAGAAAATGATGGTATACCTTCTCTCGTACATGTTCCTAAAGGACGAGAAATCCGGATTCTCAAATCCCAAGTACTCGCGGACGCCTGATGAAAAAGGATAAGAGAGATTTATCATAGCCTGTCACCAAAGTACCCCTAAGTGAAATGGGGAGCCAGTTTGAGACCTGGCACAATGTGACGCCCGGGTAATAAAGCTACAGTAACTCTCTGGTAAAGAGGCCGCGTCACCCTGATTACTGTTGGTAATCTCACGTTAGTTCAAAACTGGTCCAAATCTAAATACGAATTAAAGTCAAACGTTAAAAGTTTTCAAATATAAAAACTAAAATGTTCGGGTTGTTCCAAATAATGCGTAAGTAATTATGATGGAGAAAACATCTTTTTATAGAATATTTAAATGCACTAGGCTAATTAAAACAGCAGTAAAACTAATATTTAAATGCCTTTAAAATACGAAACAAGTATAAGCTGATTGCCTAGGGTGCCAAATTAATTGTCACAGTGTCATAAGTAGTAGTATTAATTTAGGGACTAGGTTTATAATTTATAAAACTAAGTTACAATAAAACAACCAATGAATAAATTAAATTAAAGAAAACAAAACAAAGAAAAGTAAGATAAAAAAAGAGAGAATAAAAATAAAAAACACCCCCTGATTGGGCCTTGGCCCAGTGTAATGCCCAGGATGGAGTTATACCTCCTACGGGTCGAGGCCCGACTTAAAGGCATAAGTCCATCCTAGAATGATCTCAAGTTTGGTAATCTTTGCACAACTCATGTAAAAGAGGGATGGTAAACTTAAAAAAAAATAGTCGGCTTACAATCGCCACGTCACAGAATAACAGTACAAGTCTCAAACATCATACAAAGATCACTACAACCCTCTAAGGGCAAAAACCAAATGTCAAAGTACCAAACTCGGATAAATAAACAACCACAGGCGGATCGAATCCTAGTAAGAGTCTCCACTACTGATCGTCCGGGTAGCGCACGTAGTAGCGACTACGTTCTTCATCGTACTCCCAATCCAGCTCGGTGCCATCACCTGGATAGCTTACAGCTGGACCTGCATCTGGTGTGTGAAGTAACTGTGAGCCACAGAGGACTCAGCAATCCCGTTCCCGGGTAACAGAACTATTTAAGCCTTTAGGTGAGGGAAAGGCTGGAGAAAGGAAAGAGGTGAAGGAACAACAAAGAGTCTGCAGCAGCAGCTAGCACTAACTTACGCAAGAGAGAGCGAGAAGAGAAGGCATCGGCAAGAAGTGATCACTAAGTGATCCTAGCTACAAGCTCACAAACATAACCCCTCCGTGTTCAACTTCCGAATCCCTATTCGGAAATTGACAGTCACGGAACTCACGCTGGTAGTGCATTAGTATCAATGTGTCAAGTTATCTACAACCGGAATTAACAAGCTCCCATCTGCCACATAACCGCGGGCACGGCTTTCGAAAGTTCAAAACCCTGCAGGGGTGTTCCAACTTGACCCATTACAAGCCCACGATCCGCGGAGTCGCAACTCCAAAGTGGGAAGACCCGAGTATCCTCGGAATCCCGTGCTCAAGTTAAACCGACTAAGGTAAGGCTAATCCAGCAAATCCTCCCGGCGTGCCGACACCCTGATAGTAGCCGCGCGTATCTCGTCTCAGGCCACGACCGGATGGGTGATGCTACGGGTTTTTACCAAACCTTGAGTTTCCTCGAGGTGGCCCCGCAGGACCCCCGTTTCGGACCAACACTCATGTGGAGCACTGGCCCGGGGTTGTTGATTAAGAAAGAGGGTTAATTACTCCCTTATGCATGTTTAGTTGGTTATTAGGCAAATAGTACCAATGTTGGGATTTGCTGGAAAAGACTTAGCACATAGCGGTTTATCGAGGGGGTCCCATACACCCCAACCGTGTTAGGAACGCATAATCAAGGAACATAAATCCGGCTTATACGGATCCTAACGGCATGAGTGGAACAAAACACCAAGCAAAAGGCTTAGCCTTCCACCCTTGCCAATATATATGTGATTTCAGTTTAAGCATTAATATAGTGTGATATAACCCAACCAAACTTCAACATGGAGCAAGCATCTTCACTTCACCTGCAACTAGCAACGCTATAAGAAGGGCTGAGCGAAGCGTACTTAGCCAAGCAACGGTTTGCATAGGTAGGGTGGTTAAACATGGCAATTGGTTACAAGTAGGAGGCTGACAAGAAGAACATGGGCATCGAGGCAAAACTATAGATCGAGACTACTAGCAATAGACAAAGATAGTAATGTTATCGGGGTTCGGTCATCTTGCCTGAAGAGAAGAAGTTCGGATCAAAAGAAGGGTCCTCTTGCTCAAACTCGTTGGAAACCTCGTGCTCAACCTCGTTGGAAAACTCGTGCTCAACTTCGTGCTCTAAACAAGACAAACACACCAAGCACCAATCAACACGATGCAATGCGCACTCGAATAACATGTATGCATGATGGATGCACTAGAGATGCACATGGAGCACGTAAAACATCACTCAAGCAAAACACCTCAAAACAGGATAACAACCTGATATTATTAATCTACACAGAAAATCACCCAAGTTTGATATAAAGATCGCTAAAATCGGAGTTACGGGCTAAAAGTTATGCCCGAAACAAGATTTGAGCGAAAACTGCAAATTACAGCAACATAGCATCTTGGGAGCACAAAATAATTAATCTACAGCACCCAAAAAGCATGGCAAAGGACTTGAACATAAACTAGATATAATGTGCAGCAACTAGGTCCAAAGTGCACCCCCAACGGAGTCACGGATCACTAGCAATGATCTTGGACATATTGAACTTTGAAATAAAATTCTGGCAGCAGAATTTTATCGAAAGTTTGGAGCAAAAGATAAGCATGCTACAGCACCTCAAATGGACATGTTAGGACATGGATGGAAAGACAACAATATATACTTCATGGAACAATCAAAATCCACCCCAAAACTATCATGCTTTGTCCTACAACATCACACGAACATGGCATCGGAACGTTACAGATTTCAGACTTAGTGAAATTTCACTAAGTCCCAAAACAGCAACATCATCATAGCAACAAAAAGAGCATGTTTAAGACACCTCGAAACTAAACATGGCAAAGGGTAAGCACCTCATCAAAATACATATGACGGTGATCCCGAAACACACAAGCATGCATCAATGTGATGAACACACCGATTACAACGAGCTCAACAACATGGCATTTCATAACAAGTAAAAACACAACATTTGAACATGGCATCTTGCAACGATGATAACAAGGAAACAAAACATCTACCATGCAACCTATCACACCCAACACGTAGTTCGTGTCAAGACGAACACGTGGACATGTCATTTGCATCGTTTGGACAAACGAGCTAAAAGATATCACATGTCAAAGGTGGCACAAAAATAACACATAGCAGCAGTTTATATCATCATACACTCTTGTAACAGCAAAACAAGCCCCTAGATGATCTCTAACATGCATGACTACAACAGGTAAAACGTAGAGGGCATCTCCACGAACATCTGGACATATCACACGCTCAAAACGGAGCAACAGGTAAAAAGTTA
>LR738712.1:460549944-460567196 GCA_902687465.1 Secale cereale
AGTCTTGCGTTCAGTTTCTTCGAGAATTGCAACTGGATGCTCTCGGTAGGAAAGGTCTTGTTGAAGATCAATCTCCTCAAACGGAATCATGCGCTCAGGTGCCTTGAAGCATTTGCGAAGCTGAGACACATGGAAGACATCATGAACATTTGCAAAGTTGGAAGGGAGCTCGAGCTGATAGGCTAGATCGCCTCTTTTGCCAAGAATTTTGAAAGGACCGACGTATCTAGGAGCAAGCTTTCCTTTGATACCGAACCTTTGGGTTCCTTTCATCGGAGACACTCGGAGATAGACATGATCACCGATGTCGAAAGCCAAATCACGATGCTTTCCGTCATAGTAACTCTTCTGACGCGACTGAGCGGCCTTGAGATTCTCACGTATGACTTTGCACATTTCTTCGGCTTCAGAGATCAAATCATTGCCAAGAAGTTGGCGTTCACCTGTTTCAGACCAGTTGAGAGGTGTACGGCACTTCCTGCCATAGAGGATTTCAAACGGTGCTTTGCCTGCACTTGCTTGGAAGCTGTTGTTGTAAGAGAATTCTGCAAATGGAAGACAGTCTTCCCATTTCATGCCGAAGGAGATGACACATGCTCTGAGCATATCTTCCAGGATCTGATTCACACGCTCGACTTGACCACTAGTCTGAGGGTGAAAGGCAGTGCTGAACCTGATCTTCGTGCCCATGGCGGACTGAAAGGAGTCCCAGAACTTTGATGTGAACAAGCTGCCACGGTCTGAGGATATCACTTGAGGAATGCCATGTAGGGACACAATTCTGGAAGTGTACAGCTCTGCAAGTTGAGCTGCATTGATTGATTCTTTGACTGGAAGAAAGTGAGCGACTTTGGTAAGCTTGTCAATCACCACAAAGATAGCATCATTGCCTCGCTTGGATTTAGGAAAACCAGTGACGAAGTCCATTTCAATGTGGTCGAACTTCCACTCAGGAATAGGAAGAGGTTGGAGAAGACCGGCTGGACGTTGATGTTCTGCTTTCACTCTTCTGCATACATCACATTCATTCACGAATTGGGCAATTTCCCTTTTCATGCGTGTCCACCAGTAAGATTGCTTGAGGTCTTGATACATCTTGGAACTGCCAGGATGAATGGAAAGGAGAGAGTCGTGAGCTTCTTCCATTATGAGCTTCCTGAGATCACCTTTGGGAACAACGAGTCTGTCCTCGAAGAACAAGGTATCTCTCTCATCAACACGGAAGCACTTATATTTTGGAGTGCCCTTTGCAATCCCATGTTTAACCTTCTTCACCATGGTATCACTGAGCTGGGCCTCACGGACTTGATCTTCCAAGGTAGGAGCAATTTGGAGATTTGCAAGAAAACCCCAGGTAGCTTCTCGGTCTGTGTGATGTGACCACTTGACTTTCAGAAACTTGATGGTCTTGTTGCGAGTCTTGCGTTCAGTTTCTTCGAGAATTGCAACTGGATGCTCTCGGTAGGAAAGGTCTTGTTGAAGATCAATCTCCTCAAACGGAATCATGCGCTCAGGTGCCTTGAAGCATTTGCGAAGCTGAGACACATGGAAGACATCATGAACATTTGCAAAGTTGGAAGGGAGCTCGAGCTGATAGGCTAGATCGCCTCTTTTGCCAAGAATTTTGAAAGGACCGACGTATCTAGGAGCAAGCTTTCCTTTGATACCGAACCTTTGGGTTCCTTTCATCGGAGAAACTCGGAGATAGACATGATCACCGATGTCGAAAGCCAAATCACGATGCTTTCCGTCATAGTAACTCTTCTGACGCGACTGAGCGGCCTTGAGATTCTCACGTATGACTTTACACATTTCTTCGGCTTCAGAGATCAAATCATTGCCAAGGAGTTGGCGTTCACCTGTTTCAGACCAGTTGAGAGGTGTACGGCACTTTCTGCCATAGAGAATTTCAAACGGTGCTTTGCCTGCACTTGCTTGAAAGCTGTTGTTGTAAGAGAATTCTGCAAATGGAAGACAGTCTTCCCATTTCATGCCGAAGGAGATGACACAGGCTCTGAGCATATCTTCAAGGATCTGATTCACACGCTCGACTTGACCACTAGTCTGAGGGTGAAAGGCAGTGCTGAACCTGATCTTCGTGCCCATGGCGGACTGAAAGGAGTCCCAGAACTTTGATGTGAACAAGCTGCCACGGTCTGAGGATATCACTTGAGGAATGCCATGTAGGGACACAATTCTGGAAGTGTACAGCTCTGCAAGTTGAGCTGCATTGATTGATTCTTTGACTGGAAGAAAGTGAGCTACTTTGGTAAGCTTGTCAATCACCACAAAGATAGCATCATTGCCTCGCTTGGATTTAGGAAAGCCAGTGACGAAGTCCATTTCAATGTGGTCGAACTTCCACTCAGGAATAGGAAGAGGTTGGAGAAGACCGGCTGGACGTTGATGTTCTGCTTTCACTCTTCTGCATACATCACATTCATTCACGAATTGGGCAATTTCCCTTTTCATGCGTGTCCACCAGTAAGACTGCTTGAGGTCTTGATACATCTTGGAACTGCCAGGATGAATGGAAAGGAGAGAGTCATGAGCTTCTTGCATTATGAGCTTCCTGAGATCACCTTTGGGAACAACGAGTCTGTCCTCGAAGAACAAGGTATCTCTCTCATCAACACGGAAGCACTTATATTTTGGAGTGCCCTTTGCAATGCCATGTTTCACCTTCTTAACCATGGTATCACTGAGCTGGGCCTCACGAACTTGATCCTCCAAGGTAGGAGCAATTTGGAGATTTGCAAGAAAACCCTGCGGAACCACTTGGAGGTTGAGCTTCCTGAAAGCTTCACAAAGCTCAGGCTGATGTGGCTTGATAAGAAGGCTGTTGCAATATGCCTTTCTGCTCAAAGCATCTGCAATCACATTCGCCTTGCCTGGAGTGTACTCAATGCTGGGGTTGTACTCTTGGATCATCTCGACCCAACGAGTCTGGCGGAGGTTCAGATGCGGCTGTGTGAAGATGTACTTCAAGCTCTTGTGATCAGTGAAGATGTCGACCTTTCTGCCCAACAACAGATGTCTCCACGTAATCAGAGCATGTACCACAGCTGCTAGCTCGAGATCATGTGTGGGATAGTTCTTCTCAGCTGGCTTGAGCTGACGTGAAGTATATGCCACAATTCTCTTCTCTTGCATAAGCACACCACCAAGGCCTTGAAGAGAAGCGTCACAGAACACTTCATAGGGCTTGGATTCATCCGGAGGAATCAGAACTGGAGCTGAGACAAGCTTCTCTTTGAGGGTTTTGAAAGCCACTTCACAATCGGGAGACCAAAAGTATTTGACATTCTTCTGGAGGAGGTTGGAAAGAGGCTTGGCAATCTTGGAGAAGTTCTCCACAAACCTTCTGCAATAGCTGGCAAGACCCAGAAAACTGCGGAGCTGCTTGACGTTCTGAGGAGCTTCCCAGTTGACAATTGCTTCAACTTTCTCGGGATTAACCGCAATACCGTCAGCTGAGATAATGTGGCCCAGGTAGAGAACCTTATCGAGCCAAAACTCGCACTTTGAGAACTTGGCATAGAATTTGTGCTCTCGGAGTCGATCAAGAACCAGACGCAAGTGCTTTTCGTGATCTTCTTCATTTTTGGAAAACACCAAAATATCATCCAGATACACTAGCACAAACTCGCCTGTATAGGGGTTGAAGATGTAATGCATCATCCTTGAGAAGGTAGGAGGAGCATTGGCGAGGCCGAAGGACATGACGGTATACTCATATGAACCGTAGCTCGTTCTGAACGCCGTCTTGGGAATGTCTTCCTCGCGAATGCGAATTTGATGGTAACCCATTCGGAGGTCAAGCTTAGAGAATACTTTAGCTCCTTTGAGCTGCTCAAAGAGTTCATTGATGTTGGGGAGCGGATACTTGTTCTTAATCGTCTTCTTGTTCAGTGGCCGGTAGTCAACACAGAGACGCTCCGTGCCATCTTTCTTCTTGACAAATAAGACACCACAGCCCCACGGAGATGTACTCGGTCTGATGAGACCCATACTCTCCTGCTTATCAAGCTGCTTCTTCAATTCCTTCAATTCATCCGGAGACAGCTTATAAGGACGCCGGCAAGCAGGTTCGGTGCCCGGCTCGAGTTCAATGACAAACTCGACCTGACGGTGTGGAGGCATGCCTGGAAGATCTTCTGGAAAGACGTCTTGATATTCGTTCTCCACTGGAATTTGCTCTATGGCATTAATTTCACCCTTATCATTAAGAGAGAAAAGCCGAATAGTATTATCCCTGGAGGCGAAGATAATAACATCTTCATCAGAATGAGTCAATTTGACTTCCTTTTGAGCGCAATCAATGTGAGCATCGTGCTGAGAAAGCCAATCCATTCCGAGAATGAGGTCGATGTCAGAATGACCAAGAATCACCGGAGAAGCCAAAAATCGATAATCACCCATGCGAATAGAAACATCCGGAGCATAAATACTGGAATGCATTCGTCTCCCCGGAGAAATAACTGATAACTCCCTTGGCAAGCTTTTGATGCCCACATTAAACTTGGATGCAAAAGGTTGAGACATGAAAGAGCATGATGCACCCGAATCAAATAACACTTTAGCAGGTATAGAGTTCACTGGAAGGTTACCCAGAATGACATCAGAAGAAGCCTCTGCTTGTGCTGCATTCATCAGATTGACCCTGGCAGCCTTTGAATCATGCTTGACCATAGCGGTACCGACAGGAGGAGGCGGAGGAAGACGCTTCGGATTCGGACATCTGTTGGCATAATGACCTTTCTGAGTGCATTTGTTGCAAGTCACTTCTGAGAGAGGACGGAACTGAGAGCCACTGGACTTAGAGCCTTGAGACTGAAACTGCTTCTTCGACTGGTTGCTTGGGTTGGGTGGGTGGGAGAAACCACGACCACTAGAGTTCTTGTTGTTGGAGTTGTTGAAGTTGCTGGAGTTGTTGTATGGAGCTCGAATCATTGGAGGAGGAGGAAGCCAGAATTTCTGTTGTTTCGCAGCCAACTGAGACGATGAGGTAGAGTGAACAGCATCTCGAATTCTCTTCTTAGAAGCCTCCATCTTAAGCTGAGCTGCTTCTTGTTTCAGAGCCATATTATAGAACTTATCGAATTCGTCTGGCTCGAACAAAGTGAGAGCAAGCTGAAGTTCATCTTTGAGACCTCCACGGAACTGATAGATTTTGCTCTTTGCATCAGGTATGTCTTGCTTTGCATAACGAGCGAGGTTTTGGAACTTGACATTATACTGATAGACTGTCATGGAACCCTGCTTGAGGTTGCGGAATTGCTCACGCATACCCTCAATAACACTTGTAGGAATGTGATGCGAGCGGAAATCCTTGCAGAAATTCTCCCACGAGATCACTTGACCCGGCCTTGAGTCTTTATACTGCTGCCACCAGTCGGCTGCTTGATCTTTCAGTTGGAAGGCTGCAAACTTCACATAGTCATCTTCTTTCACGTTACTGCACTCAAAATGCTTCTTGATATCGGTCAGCCAATCCTCAGCATCAAGAGGGTCGACACAGTAACTGAAAGCTTTAGGATTGTTGGCCAGGAACTGATTGAGGGTAGCATGGTGCTGCTGGAAGAAGTTGCCTTGGTTCATTGGAATGCCCTGATTAGCTTGATTAGCTTGCATAGCCTGCATTTGCTGCATCATCTGCATCATCAACTGAGTGTTCTGAGCAGTAGTCTGCATAATTGCTCTCCAAGCCTCAGGCGGAGGAGGAGGTGAAGGAGGACGTTCTGGAACCTCTTCACCCTCTGGGTTGGCATTCGGAACCCTTTTCGGAGCCATCCTGTAAGAGATGACCACGAATCAGCAATTGATTGACAAAAGGAATAAGCTGAATCAATGGAATGAATTGCAACAAGTCTTCACAATAATCATTCGAACAATAAGAACGAATGAAATCATCCGAACAAGAGGAACGAATGAATTTCTTAGTTAAATGATAACATCAGTCTTCACGAGAAGCCACATAGGGATCAAAAGGATAAATAATAAAAACAACAAGGTACAGAAAGGAACAAACACAAGAGAGGAGTTTCGTTCTAACATCTTTGTGCTGAAAGCATATGAACGCGTTACGAAAAGGTTTTGCAATCCCCGGATCAGCATAGCCAAGGACCCTTTAAGATGCAACTCCTGATAGTAACCTCGGTCATATAACCTCTTCACTCAATGTCGAACCCCGAACTCACTAACCTGCATTCGTTGGAAGAATGCCTACGATCTACTGGATAAAACCCACCTATAGCTTTCCGAAAGATTCCAGTTATGCAATCAGGTGTTGGGGATACACGGGAAGCACCGCGCAATCAACTCTAACCTACATCCAGGTGTATCCATCCTTCAACACATAACCAGTCTTTCTCGGAAACTGTGTACCTCGGACCTTCGAAAAGCATCCACTATAACAAGCTATGGCAATACTCCCGAACTACCTCCCCAGTACTGGGTGATGTCGGGGTTATCTTGCCACTGGCCGTATAGGGGAGATTTTCGATGTCGGCCGTCTTAAGTATTTAGTACTGTCGCGATATGCTTGTTACAGTGATACCCCGAAGCTCAACTCCTCGGTAACAGGAGGCATCGAGAACAATATCCTTGTCACAAGAACATCGAAACAATCCCAGAATACTCGCGGGAATCCTAAAAAAATTTTGTGCAAAATTTTGAAGATAGGAGAGACAAGAGTAGACGTCAGGAGTCCTCACCAGAGAGAAAAGGGGATGAGAAGCAAAGAATCCTACTCTCCGATATAATATATGACTCAAAAAGTTTTCAGTGTGTGCCTAGACTCAACCGTCAACGGTTCGATCAAACAGTGGGGGCTCCTAGGTCGGAGAAGGCTCTGAATACCAACTTGTAATGCCCAGGATGGAGTTATACCTCCTACGGGTCGAGGCCCGACTTAAAGGCATAAGTCCATCCTAGAATGATCTCAAGTTTGGTAATCTTTGCACAACTCATGTAAAAGAGGGATGGTAAACTTAAAAAAAAATAGTCGGCTTACAATCGCCACGTCACAGAATAACAGTACAAGTCTCAAACATCATACAAAGATCACTACAACCCTCTAAGGGCAAAAACCAAATGTCAAAGTACCAAACTCGGATAAATAAACAACCACAGGCGGATCGAATCCTAGTAAGAGTCTCCACTACTGATCGTCCGGGTAGCGCACGTAGTAGCGACTACGTTCTTCATCGTACTCCCAATCCAGCTCGGTGCCATCACCTGGATAGCTTACAGCTGGACCTGCATCTGGTGTGTGAAGTAACTGTGAGCCACAGAGGACTCAGCAATCCCGTTCCCGGGTAACAGAACTATTTAAGCCTTTAGGTGAGGGAAAGGCTGGAGAAAGGAAAGAGGTGAAGGAACAACAAAGAGTCTGCAGCAGCAGCTAGCACTAACTTACGCAAGAGAGAGCGAGAAGAGAAGGCATCGGCAAGAAGTGATCACTAAGTGATCCTAGCTACAAGCTCACAAACATAACCCCTCCGTGTTCAACTTCCGAATCCCTATTCGGAAATTGACAGTCACGGAACTCACGCTGGTAGTGCATTAGTATCAATGTGTCAAGTTATCTACAACCGGAATTAACAAGCTCCCATCTGCCACATAACCGCGGGCACGGCTTTCGAAAGTTCAAAACCCTGCAGGGGTGTTCCAACTTGACCCATTACAAGCCCATGATCCGCGGAGTCGCAACTCCAAAGTGGGAAGACCCGAGTATCCTCGGAATCCCGTGCTCAAGTTAAACCGACTAAGGTAAGGCTAATCCAGCAAATCCTCCCGGCGTGCCGACACCCTGATAGTAGCCGCGCGTATCTCGTCTCAGGCCACGACCGGATGGGTGATGCTACGGGTTTTTACCAAACCTTGAGTTTCCTCGAGGTGGCCCCGCAGGACCCCCGTTTCGGACCAACACTCATGTGGAGCACTGGCCCGGGGTTGTTGATTAAGAAAGAGGGTTAATTACTCCCTTATGCATGTTTAGTTGGTTATTAGGCAAATAGTACCAATGTTGGGATTTGCTGGAAAAGACTTAGCACATAGCGGTTTATCGAGGGGGTCCCATACACCCCAACCGTGTTAGGAACGCATAATCAAGGAACATAAATCCGGCTTATACGGATCCTAACGGCATGAGTGGAACAAAACACCAAGCAAAAGGCTTAGCCTTCCACCCTTGCCAATATATATGTGATTTCAGTTTAAGCATTAATATAGTGTGATATAACCCAACCAAACTTCAACATGGAGCAAGCATCTTCACTTCACCTGCAACTAGCAACGCTATAAGAAGGGCTGAGCGAAGCGTACTTAGCCAAGCAACGGTTTGCATAGGTAGGGTGGTTAAACATGGCAATTGGTTACAAGTAGGAGGCTGACAAGAAGAACATGGGCATCGAGGCAAAACTATAGATCGAGACTACTAGCAATAGACAAAGATAGTAATGTTATCGGGGTTCGGTCATCTTGCCTGAAGAGAAGAAGTTCGGATCAAAAGAAGGGTCCTCTTGCTCAAACTCGTTGGAAACCTCGTGCTCAACCTCGTTGGAAAACTCGTGCTCAACTTCGTGCTCTAAACAAGACAAACACACCAAGCACCAATCAACACGATGCAATGCGCACTCGAATAACATGTATGCATGATGGATGCACTAGAGATGCACATGGAGCACGTAAAACATCACTCAAGCAAAACACCTCAAAACAGGATAACAACCTGATATTATTAATCTACACAGAAAATCACCCAAGTTTGATATAAAGATCGCTAAAATCGGAGTTACGGGCTAAAAGTTATGCCCGAAACAAGATTTGAGCGAAAACTGCAAATTACAGCAACATAGCATCTTGGGAGCACAAAATAATTAATCTACAGCACCCAAAAAGCATGGCAAAGGACTTGAACATAAACTAGATATAATGTGCAGCAACTAGGTCCAAAGTGCACCCCCAACGGAGTCACGGATCACTAGCAATGATCTTGGACATATTGAACTTTGAAATAAAATTCTGGCAGCAGAATTTTATCGAAAGTTTGGAGCAAAAGATAAGCATGCTACAGCACCTCAAATGGACATGTTAGGACATGGATGGAAAGACAACAATATATACTTCATGGAACAATCAAAATCCACCCCAAAACTATCATGCTTTGTCCTACAACATCACACGAACATGGCATCGGAACGTTACAGATTTCAGACTTAGTGAAATTTCACTAAGTCCCAAAACAGCAACATCATCATAGCAACAAAAAGAGCATGTTTAAGACACCTCGAAACTAAACATGGCAAAGGGTAAGCACCTCATCAAAATACATATGACGGTGATCCCGAAACACACAAGCATGCATCAATGTGATGAACACACCGATTACAACGAGCTCAACAACATGGCATTTCATAACAAGTAAAAACACAACATTTGAACATGGCATCTTGCAACGATGATAACAAGGAAACAAAACATCTACCATGCAACCTATCACACCCAACACGTAGTTCGTGTCAAGACGAACACGTGGACATGTCATTTGCATCGTTTGGACAAACGAGCTAAAAGATATCACATGTCAAAGGTGGCACAAAAATAACACATAGCAGCAGTTTATATCATCATACACTCTTGTAACAGCAAAACAAGCCCCTAGATGATCTCTAACATGCATGACTACAACAGGTAAAACGTAGAGGGCATCTCCACGAACATCTGGACATATCACACGCTCAAAACGGAGCAACAGGTAAAAAGTTACAGCAGGTCAAAGTAGGCATCTCAGATTAACAGATCAGGGACTTAGGAAAAAAAAACAACCTCAGAGATCTGATGAACAGTGACGGGCCGGGGAAGCTACAGTGGCAGCGGTGGCAACTGGGCCCAGATCTGGCGGGGTGCGGCGGCGCGGCCCAGAAGCTGGATCCGGCCCGGAGGAAAAAGGCGGCGGCGGTTGCCGCGGGAGTGGGCCGGCGGCTGCGCGGTGGCCCACGGGGCGCTGGCGGCTTGCGACGGGATGGCGGCTGGGCCTCAAGCCGCCCGGCCCAGGCGGGCGCGGAGGTGGAGGCCTCCGGCTGGCGACGGCGAAGGGGGTACGGCCCGGTGGAGCCGAGGCCCTGCTCGTCCGGTCGCTGGAGGCGGCGATCTGGTCCCCTGGACCGGCCCGATGACGAGGCGAGCTGGCGACGCGGCCTGGCTCGGTCGCCCGACCCGGCCGACGCGATCCTGGCGCCAAGTGGCGATGCGGGCGCGGTGGAAGGCTGGCGCCGTTGACTTCGGCGCGGCGCTGCAGCCGCGGCGGCGGATCGGCGATCTGATTTTTGAACAGTGCGGTGGATCTGAGAAACAAAAGGAAAAAAAAAGAGAGGAGAAGGGGAAGAAGAAGGGGATGCTCCAAATAGACCTAGGGGTCTATAAATAGCAGATTTAGACTAGGGTTAGGAGATAGGGGTGTTTAGGAGCCCTCCGATCGGGATCCAACGGACCCGATCGCGGGGACGATTTAAAAGGACCAGACGGAGATAACAGACTGCGGTAAGGGTGTTTCCGGGACACGAAGTAAGGGCACTTCGGACCCACACGGACAACGGAGGGAAAAGTCAACGGAGTCCAAACGAGACGAGATTTGAGAGGCGGGTTGCACACAACAAAACAACAACACACACAACAACCTCGCGGCACACCGGTAACGAAAAACGCCCGAACAACAAAGAAGGCCTACGGGACGTCACGAACACGTGAGGGAGCTCCGGAACACGAAACGGACAACGGGAAGAAACGCCACGAACCGGATGCAACCCACAACACAAACAAAATGCAATGCACATGTCTACATGATATGAATGAATGCCACACACTCACACAACAAAACGACGAAAGCCCGAAAGACAAAGAACCCGAAATGGAAATAGAAGAAGCCGGAGATTTATTATAAGCCCAAAAGGGAAAGTATTACATCCGGGGCATTACACCCAGTTGGCCGAAGGGGCCGGCAGGCCCAGCCGCCCCACTCCCACACCCCCTGGCCTACTAGGCCTCCTCACTACGCCATGATTCACGGATTGGGGGCTGAAAGGACATACTTTCCCGACGGCCCTTTGTGTGGATCTTTGTGGCGGAGCGACAGGGCAGGTTGAGACACCCAGTGGAGAGGTGGCCTGGCCCTGGTCGTTGTCCGCGGTTATGTCATAATAACACGCTTAACGAGTTTGGATATTTGATCTGAGTCTGGCCATTTGGTCTATACGCACTAACCAGCTACGTGGGAATAGTTATGGGTACTCGACGTCGTGGTATCAGCCGAAGCCTTCTTGCCGTCAGCGGTTTAGCGGCGCGCGCCGGGTTGGACCGCGTAACGTAACTTACTTAGTAATGGAGGTTGCTAGGTCTGCTCACCGGCCGCCCTCGCAACGTGCAGGTGTGCATTGGGCGATGGGCCCAGACCCCTGTGTGCTTAGGATTTAGACCGACGTGATGACCTCTCTGCTATGCTTAGGTAGGGCTGCGACGTGTTGATCTTCCGAGGCCGGGCATGACCCTAGAAAGTGTGTCCGGCCAAATGGGATCAAGCGTGCTGGGTTATCTGGTGCACCCCTGCAGGGAAGTTAATCTATTCGAATGGTCGTGTCCCTCGGTAAAAGGACGACCCGGAGTTGTACTCCGACCTCATGACAACTAGAACCGGATACTTAATAAAACACACCCTTACCCGTGCCAGATACAACTCGGTGGTTGCTCTCTCACAGGGTGATGTGCGGGAGGATCGCCGAGTAGGATTATGCTATACGATGTTACTTGGTGAACTTACCATCTACTCCCTTCTACTGCTGTAAGACGGAGGCTGCGAGAAGCGAGGATGCTTGTTACTTTCTAGCTACCCTGATCTTCTGCTGCAAGATGGAGGTTACGAGAAGCGTAGTCTTCGATTGGATTAGCTATCCCCCTCTTATTCTGCTTTCTGTAGTTCAGTCCACAGATATTACCCCCTTACACAGATATCATTGCATATGTAGTGTAGATCCTTACTTGCGAGTACTTTGGATGAGTACTCACGGTTGCTTTGCTCCTCCTTTTCCCCCCTTTCTTCCTTTCTTCTCGGATGACGCAACCAGATGGTGGAGTCCAGGAGCCAGAAGATCCCGATGATGTTTCTACATGGAGTTCGGCTTCGAGGAGTAGTTAGGAGGTCCTAGGCAGGAGGCCTTACCTTTTCGATCGTTGCTACTTTTGTGCTAGCCTTCTTAAGGCAAACTTGTTTAACTTATGTCTGTACTCAGATATTATTGCTTCCGCTGACTCTTGTGTATTCGAGCTTATGTATTCGAGCCCTCGAGGCCCCTGGCTTGTAATATAAAGCTTGTATTATTTTAATTTATGTCTAGAGTTGTGTTGTGATATCTTCCAGTGAGTCCCTGATCTTGGTCGTACACATTTGCGTGCATGATTAGTGTACGGTCAAATCGGGGGCGTCACAAGTTGGTATCAGAGCCGACTGCATGTAGGAATCCCCCTTTCCAACTCCTTGGCCGAAGTTGAGTCTAGTCGTTGAAAAACTTTTTACTAACTTGGCTGTGTGGCTTACGGGCCCACGTCGCCATTGGGTGGTATTAGGATCTTTTATTCCTCGTCTATACTCTGGGACTCTGATCTCTCTTCTTTTCGGGTTAAAAGATTTTACTAACTCTCACTCTAGGTTCTCGTAACTATTTCTCCCGGAGAGCCCACATTTCGAAAGATCACCTGCTTCGTGAGAAGATTCTGAGGATATCCCTCGATATTTCCCCGAGGCCCTTGTTCTCGTCGCCTTTGCAATTCACTGCCACCGATATATCCCTATGGATATCTGTATGCCCTTGTCATTCTCACGATCATTCCTCGTCGCTCTTGTCGTTACAAGATGCCTCAAAATATTCTCCGTTGTTCCGAGAATCCTTTGAGTTTACTGTTTTGCCGTTTTATTTCGCATGAAAACCCTTATGGTTATTTCCTCACATTTATCGAGGACCCGTTCTTCTCAATTGTCCATGTGTCTCACAAAATTCTTCAGAATACTTTTCGATCTTTTGAAAATCCTCTGCAGCTTGTTACCCTTAAAATTAGTTCCTGCTTGCGTTATGGTTAATTCCATATGACTAGTAGTCTTCGTTAACATCCCTTGTCTTAGCCATTTTGAGCCTATTGATTCAATGTGTGCGTATGCACGCAGTCATCAGGTTATCCTTTATAAAATTATCTTTCCGACTCAGACGTCATTCCGGACATGAGTTGGTTCTCGGCAATTCAAACCTTTATTGATTGTACAACTAAGTGTTGTCAACTTATCCATCCTGGATCAGAGCGTCTGCTTCTAATCCTTCGTTTTGGAAACCATAACTTCTTTCTATTTAAGCTTCATACTAATCAGGTGAATCTTGAATCTGATGCCTATGCATTCTTCTTCCTCAGAGTGAGTACCGATACTCACATCAGCTCCGTTGTGGATCGCTCGATCCTTTGTCGAAATATTATTCGACAGTGTCCTTCGTATACAAAAACCTCGAGAAGTTATGTCCCTGATGCATAATACCTTCGGTAAATTGTATCCTCTTCTTTGACAACCATGCTCTCCCTTGGAGCTGGTGATATTTACTTTTGAAACTTGTGATATATGTTACTAAGATGTCCGATGGGTTGAACCTATGCCTTCCCCTAATCCGTGAGAACCCAAAAGTTTTCACAAGTCATACCCTTCCGGTGTTCTACCGGATAAAATTCCAACACTACAGTTTATCAAAGCAAGAGGTAAATGAAACGTATGCATTGGAGAAATGGGAGTCGACCTTGAGCTTTTGTTCATGCCCATGGAAACGATGTAGACCGTCTCGGGAGCTTCTTGCAAAATGATTTTTCATCTAAATAATTCTTTCGCTGTCAATAAATTTGATCCCTTGCAGTTATGGTTTCGACCATGCTGTCCTTATTCAATATATCTGGAATAAATCCATTCCACGCCTCGCCAATTTTTGACACGGTTAAATCATCTACTGTCATAGGTCGATGACCTAGTTCAATTCCTATCGTGTTCTACCTTCGAGTTTACCCTCTGATATCTCGAGGATATCATGACTTTGCACTACACCTTTTGAACTTTTGATGAAGTAATACCTTTGCTTGTCGTAGTCACTCTACGGGTTCTAGGTTACCATCAACCGAGGACACTGTTTAGTAAATCAATTCCGCTCGAAAAATTCAACACCCCTAGTAGATGTTACTGTGAAAATTTTAAACTCAATCTGGTTTATTCCTAGACTATCGGGTACATCCTGGTCTTTATATCTTTGACTATGCTACCTCGTCCTTCTCTGGTGCACGAATTCTTCTGTGAGAGCACGACTTACGTCGGGCTTTCAACATCATGTTGCTTGTCTTGAAAGGCAACTTTGGCTCCGAGCTTGCATCTTATATATTGATCCTATGACTTGCCACTTCGTCATTCCCTTGCTTGTTGCCGTTGTCGTTTGATTGCAACCCCTTGAAACCCTCCCGACAAATGTGTCGGATCACCTTCAACACTTTGACTACTTATGAGATGTCAACTGTGTTCGTGATGAGAAATACCCTCCTTGCCCTCGATGATTTTTAATATCATCGACAACACCCTTGACTTCCTTTCATCGCGAACTTGTCCACATTATAATTGCAACTTGCTCTCCAGGTAGTGTTGTGTTCTGCCTTGAAGTATTAATGTCTTTTATGTCGAGAATGTTGTGGGAATTGCTCCGCCTCTTAGAAATTCTCGGTATGATGATACTTCTCACCATGACCATTCTTCCTTGGTCCCCGTGTTGTTTTTAACCGGGATACCAATATGCTAACGATGCTGCTTGAGTTCTGTACTTCTAGCAACCCTATTGCTTTGAAGTCAACGATCGACAGTTCGTTCTTCGACTGTTGGTTATTGAATCATCACTCTAACATTGATCTTGCTGCCTAAGGTCATATTTCGGGCACACTTTTCAACTGATGATTAATGGTGTATGTTTTCCTCGAGCATACAACATTATTACCAATTGATTTGACAAGTGTCATCTTCATGTTCACATTATTGTGGAAATCCCTCCGTTTGGAATTCTCGATGAACTGTCGCTGAGGCCATCAGCCACCGCCTCATCCTCTCCTTGGTTTAATGATGAACTATTGTTTCGGGATCCCGCCCCCATAGTTCATTTCTCGATAATCCTGCAATGTCATCTCGTCGATTTGTGTTGCACCTTTCCTTCTCGAACATCCTGAGTCTAAGGTATCATGACACCAATCGGATCTGAATCTCGGTCAGATATGATGGTTGGGACAACTTTCCAGGAGTTATAAGGTTGGTCCTTTGATGACCCAGTAATATGATGTCATGCCTAGCACCCCTGGCTGGAGGACCTATCATTATAATTCTCGTTCGCAAGGATAATCATTCTTCCAGGAGGAAATTATAAGACTTATTCGATAAGTTGTTCCTGATGAATCCTTTGTGTATCTAAGTCCGACCTTTGCTTCAAGACCATGTCAATGCTATCTCGAAGCATGTCTGTGGTACTCCGATTCTCAACAAGAGCATTTGAAGCGCGATGCTAAATGTTTCTTGGTCAGTTATCCAAACACCGTTGTATGGGTAACATCTTGATTAATCCTTGCCTCTTTATCTGAATGGTTGGGTACTTGCTCTCCTACCCTGTATGCCGTGTTCTGCTTGTCCATGGGAAGGATATACTCCTAATAATTGTGTGTAATCACAATTTTTCTTTCCATTTGTTTGTTTAACCTTTCTTTGATCTACATATAATCTAAGCAGTAATAATTCCCTGCTTATGTAAACACCTCGTTGTACAACTCTGTCAGTACGACCTTGATTCTATTATTGATAACATTCCGATACTGTCGGCGGGCGAGAACCTTGCCTATTGGTGCGCCTCGTTTCAACGAGCGGGAAAATGGTTCTCTTTGCTCCCCGTCCTTGGTACCGACATCGTTGACGACAAAGCTGACAAGCTATCCACTGACATGCCTTGCGTTCTGTGCAAGATGTCACCACCCTTCCTATTTCAACCCACATGGTGGGCCCATAACCCACAGGTCCACTGGATCGAAACCTGACTCTTCTTTACAACCCGGATTCTAATGTATGCTTTGCATCTAGCTTCGTATGTGATTCATGAGCTAAATTCTATACCATTATTCGTCTTGGAATCAAACACCATGTTATTCTCATTGTTCAAGCCCCCCCCCCATTTCTGCTTCTATCTAGGCATCGAGCGATTGCCTACTCGTTTGAAACTTCGGCACCATCGTATATTGCACTCAATGAAATCATTGAATTACTACTCGTGGGGTACTTCGTGTATTTCCCATTGAGTTCACTGTCCGATGCACAAACTTTGTGGAGATGCGTTCTTCCAGAGCTTTCCCTGTTATCGCGTTCGTAGGACGATGGAGATCCCGAAGAAAGGATAACGACTTGATCACAATGACTTGAAGCAGAGAAATGAAGACATCATCGTAATAGACCGACCCCTTCGAGAAGAGCAACCAAGACCGAGAAGACTCGTTAGAATTTCGTAACCAAATCCCCCCCCCCCCCGCCTTTTTCCCGCTCCTAAATCTCGGGACGAGATTTCTGGTAGTGGAGGAGAATTGTGACGCCCGGGTAATCAAGCTACAGTAACTCTCTGGTAAAGAGGCCGCGTCACCCCGATTACTGTTGGTAATCTCACGTTAGTTCAAAACTGGTCCAAATCTAAATACGAATTAAAGTCAAACGTTAAAAGTTTTCAAATATAAAAACTAAAATGTTCGGGTTGTTCCAAATAATGCGTAAGTAATTATGGTGGAAAAAACATCTTTTTATAGAATATTTAAATGCACTAGGCTAATTAAAACAGCAGTAAAACTAATATTTAAATGCCTTTAAAATACGAAACAAGTATAAGCTGATTGCCTAGGGTGCCAAATTAATTGTGACAGTATCATAAGTAGTAGTATTAATTTAGGGACTAGGTTTATAATTTATAAAACTAAGTTACAATTAAACAACCAATGAATAAATTAAATTAAAGAAAACAAAACAAAGAAAAGTAAGATAATAAAAAGAGAATAAAAATAAAAGAAACCCCCTGATTGGGCCTTGGCCGAGTTGGCCGAAGGGGCCGGCAGGCCCAGCCGCCCCACTCCCACACCCCCTGGCCTACTAGGCCTCCTCACTACGCCGTGACCTA
>LR738712.1:460567313-460633805 GCA_902687465.1 Secale cereale
GGATCGGGATCCCGCCTCCCTGACGCCGCGACGCCGCCGCCCCTCTCCGTCACCGCGTCGCCTCTTCCCCGTCTTCTTCCCCGCCGGACTGTTCAATGCCCCCTGTGAGCTCCCTTCGGTCGCCGCCCCCCCTCGCACTCGCCTCTCCCTCGCCGCGCGTCGCTCGCGAGTGCGCGCATGCACCGCGCCCTGGCGCCCGTGCCTCGCCCCGGCCGTCTGGCACGGCCATAGCCACACCCCTCCGGCCCTCGGCCTCGCCCTGACCACCGCCGCAGCTGTCCTCGCCGCCGGCCACCGAGAGTTTCCCCCACCGCTCACCTTGCGCCCGGCCGCCGCTCTGGCCTCCAATGGCCTCGCCGCCCCTACCTCTGTTGCCCGGCGTCGCGCCAGCGGTCATCTGCGCCGATTGCCGCGCGTGCGCCCTGCTCGCGCCAGCCCGCATGCCCGATTCCACCCCCCGCACCCCTTGCCACCCTGCCACTACCGCCGACGTGCGCCCGCGCTGCTGGCCGTGCACGGCCATCGCCCGCGTGCCCGCGCATGGCCATCGCTCGGGTCGGGTGCCCACTAGCCCGTGCACCCAAACCACCCAACGCCCATTGGCTCCTCTGAGCCACTGACTAACAGGCCCCACGGCCCAGAAATGTTTTAAAAAAAAGAATAAAAAATATAATATATATATATAATAATTAAAATATAATTAATTAATTAATTAGTGAATTATTTAATTTGATTAATCATGTTTAATTAATCTAATTAACTAGTTAGTTTAGTTAAACCGTATTTAGATTAGCTAAATCCTAGTTAAACTAAACAGTGTATGACATGCGGGACCCACACGTCAGTTTGACCCAGTCAACCCCTGATGACTGCTGACATCATACACTATTCTGGATAATGTTGATTTATTTAATAATTAATAAATTAGAAAATGATTTAAAACTCTGATAAATCATATAAAATAATCCGTAACTCGGATGAAAATAATTTATATATGAAAGTTGCTCAGAATTTCGAGACGCATCCGACTACGCAACCCGTTCGTCCACTGCACCTCCCTATCATACCGATCCCGCAACTTTTCCCCTCCAGCCCCTCTGTCCGAAAACGCGAAACACCGGGAATACTTTTCCGGATGTTTTCCCCCTTCACCGGTATCACCTTCTATCGCGTTAGGGCACACTGAACACCGCGTATTGTCTTGTTACGCTTTGTGATGCTATTGTTTGCTATGTTATTTATTTGTTTTCCCTTCGTTGCTTATTTTCGGTAGACTCCGATACCGTGATAGACCCTGAGACCGTTGATGCTTCGGTGTTCGACTACGGCTACGATTCCGAAGATTCCTTTCGTCTGCAGAGCTTCCAGGCAAGCCCCCCCCTTTGATCACCAGATATCGCCTACTCTTCTCTCTACTGCTTGCATTAGAGTAGTGTAGCATGTTACTGCTTTCGATAATCCTATTCTGCTGCATAGCCTGTCATTGTTGCTACCACTGTTGATACTTTACCTGCAATCCTAAATGCTTAGTATAGGATGCTAGTATTCCATCAGTGGCCCTACACCCTTGTCCGTCTGCCCTGCTATTCTACCGGGCCGTGATCACTTGGGGGTGATCACGGGTATATATTACATACACATATACATGATACTTGATGTGACTAAAGTCGGGTCGGCTCGTTGAGTACCCGCGGTTGATTCACGGATTGGGGGCTGAAAGGACATACTTTCCCGACGGCCATTTGTGTGGATCTTTGTGGCGGAGCGACAGGGCAGGTTGAGACACCCAGTGGAGAGGTGGCCTGGCCCTGGTCGTTGTCCGCGGTTATGTCATAATAACACGCTTAACGAGTTTGGATATTTGATCTGAGTCTGGCCATTTGGTCTATACGCACTAACCAGCTACGTGGGAATAGTTATGGGTACTCGACGTCGTGGTATCAGTCGAAGCCTTCTTGCCGTCAGCGGTTTAGCGGCGCGTGCCGGGTTGGACCGCGTAACGTAACTTCCTTAGTAATGGAGGTTGCTAGGTCTGCTCACCGGCCGCCCTCGCAACGTGCAGGTGTGCATTGGGCGATGGGCCCAGACCCCTGTGTGCTTAGGATTTAGACCGACGTGCTGACCTCTCTGCTATGCTTAGGTAGGGCTGCGACGTGTTGATCTTCCGAGGCCGAGCATGACCCTGGAAAGTGTGTCCGGCCAAATGGGATCAAACGTGCTGGGTTATGTGGTGCACCCCTGCAGGGAAGTTAATCTATTCGAATAGTTGTGTCCCTCGGTAAAAGGACGACCCGGAGTTGTACTCCGACCTCATGACAACTAGAACCGGATACTTAATAAAACACACCCTTACCAGTGCCAGATACAACTCGGTGGTTGCTCTCTCACAGGGTGATGTGCGGGAGGATCGCCGAGTAGGATTATGCTATACGATGTTACTTGGTGAACTTACCATCTACTCCCTTCTACTGCTGCAAGACGGAGGCTGCGAGGAGCGAGGATGCTTGTTACTTTCTAGCTACCCTCATCTTCTGCTGCAAGATGGAGGTTACGAGAAGCGTAGTCTTCGATTGGATTAGCTATCCCCCTCTTATTCTGCTTTCTGCAGTTCAGTCCACAGATATTACCCCCTTACACAGATATCATTGCATATGTAGTGTAGATCCTTGCTTGCGAGTACTTTGGATGAGTACTCACGGTTGCTTTGCTCCTCCTTTTTCCCCCTTTCTTCCTTTCTTCTCGGATGACGCAACCAGATGGTGGAGTCCAGGAGCCAGAAGATCCCGATGATGTTTCTACATGGAGTTCGGCTTCGAGGAGTAGTTAGGAGGTCCCAGGCAGGAGGCCTTACCTTTTCGATCGTTGCTACTTTTGTGCTAGCCTTCTTAAGGCAAACTTGTTTAACTTATGTCTGTACTCAGATATTATTGCTTCCGCTGACTCTTGTGTATTCGAGCTTATGTATTCGAGCCCTCGAGGCCCCTGGCTTGTAATATAAAGCTTGTATTATTTTAATTTATGTCTAGAGTTGTGTTGTGATATCTTCCAGTGAGTCCCTGATCTTGGTCGTACACATTTGCGTGCATGATTAGTGTACGGTCAAATTGGGGGCGTCACACACAAGTACGGAAAATTCAGTGCACGAAATTCCGGACTTAAACTGTCCCATAGAGGAAACACCCAGCGGAGATGTGTGCGCAGACATCGGTGCGGGAAAGCTAAAGGACCTCGCTCCCAGAATGGGAAATTTAGCAGAGGAAGGGTCAGCGCGAGATGCGCCCCATGACAAAATGGCCATAAATTATATTAATACGGGAGAGTCCATGAACCGAGTGCTACTTCTCGAACTTGCGTTGTATTCCCTCGAAGAGGAAAGGGTGATGCAGCACAGTAGCATAAGTATTTCCCTCGGTTTTTGAGAACCAAAGTATCAATCCAGTTGGAGACCACGCGCGAGTCCCTCGCACCTACACGAACGAATAAGAACCTCGCAGCCAACGCGATAAAAGGGGTTGTCAATCCCTTCTCGGTCACTTACGAGAGTGAGATCTGATAGATATGATAAGATAATATTTTTGGTATTTTTGGAATAGACATAAAGTAAATAAGCAACGACAACAGAAATTGGCAAGTTGACGGGAAAATAATATGATGAGAATAGACCCGGAGGCCATAGGTTTCACTAGTGGCTTCTCTCATGATAGCAGAATTCTACGGTGGGTGAACAAATTATTGTCGAGCAATTGATAGAAAAGCGCATAGTTATGAGAATATCTAGGCATGATCATTGTATATAGGTATCACGTCCGTAACAAGTAGACCGAAATAATTCTGCATCTACTACTATTACTCCACACATCGACCGCTATCCAGCATGCATCTAGAGTATTAAGTTCTTAAAAACAGAGTAACGCCTTAAGCAAGATGACATGATCTAGAGGGATAAACTCAAGCAATATGATATAAACCCCATCTTTTTATCCTCGGTGGCAACAATACTATACGTGCCTTGCTGCCCCTGCTGTCACTGGGAAAGGACACCGCAAGATTGAACCCAAAGCCAAGCACTTCTCCCATTGCAAGAACTATAGATCTAGTAGGCCAAACCAAACCAATAATTCGAAGAGACTTGCAAGGATAATATAATCATACATAAAAGATTTCAGAAAAGAATCCAATATTGTTCAAAGATAATCTTGATCATAAACCCGCAATTCATCGGTTCTCGACAAACACACCGCAAAAAGATTACATTGAATAGATCTCCTCGAAGACCGAGGAGAACTTTGTATTGAGATCCAAAGAAGAGAAGAAGTCATCTAGCTAATAACTATCGACCCGAAGGTCTGTGGTAAACTACTCACAACTCATCGGAGGAGCTATGGTGTTGATGTAGAAGCCCTCCGTGATCGATTCCCCCTCCGACGGAGCTCCAGAACAGGCCCCAAGATGGGATCTCACGGGTACAGAAGGTTACGGCAGTGGAATTAGGGTTTCGTGGTGCTCCTCGATGTATTCAGGATATGAGGGTATATATAGGCTGAAGAGGCATGTCAGGGGAGCCGGACGGGGCCCACGAGGGTGGGGGCGCTGCTACTTCTCGAGCTTGCGTTGTATTCCCTCGAAGAGGAAAGGGAGATGCAGCATAGTAGCGTAAGTATTACCCTCAGTTTTTGAGAACCAAGGTATCAATCCAGTAGGAGACCACGCGTGAGTCCCTCGCACCTGCACAAACAAATAAGAACTTCACAGCCAACGCGATAAGGGGTTGTCAATCCCTTTACGGTCACTTACGAAAGTGAGATCTGATAGAGATGATAGTTTATATTTTTGATATTTTTGTTTATAAGAACAGAAAATAAAAGCGATAAAAGTAAAGTAGATGTAGATTGATATGTTGAGAATAGACCTGGGGGCCATAGTGTTCTCTAGTGGCTTCTCTCATGATAGCGATATTCTACGGCGGGTAAACAAATTACTGTCGAGCAATTGATAGAAAAGCGAATAATTATGAGACTATCTAGGCATGATCATTGTATATAGGCATCATGTCTGAGACAAGTACACCGAAATGGTTCTGCATATACTACTATTACTCCACACATCGACCGCTATCCAGCATGCATCTAGCGTATTGAGTTCATAAGAACAGAGTAACGCCTTAAGCAAGATGACATGATGTAGAGGGATAAACTCAAGCAATATGATATAAAACCCATCTTTTTATCCTCGATGGCAACAATACTATACGTGCCTTGCTGCCCCTACTGTCACTGGGAAAGGACGCCGCAAGATTGAACCCAAAACCAAGCACTTCTCCCATTGCAAGAACTATAGATCTAGTAGGCCAAACCAAACCAATAATTCGAAGAGACTTGCAAGGATATTATGAGCACACATAAAAAGTTCAGAGAAGAACCAAATATTTCTCATAGATAATCTTGATCATAAACTCACAATTCATCGGATCTTGACAAACACACCACAAAAAGAGATTACATCAAAGAGATCTCCTTGAAGACCGAGGACAACTTTGTATTGAGATCCAGAGAGAGAGAAGAAGCCATCTAGATACTAGCTATGGACCGGAAGGTCTGTGGTAAACTACTCACAACTCATGGTGAGGGCGATGATGATGATGATGAAGAATTCCATGATGGATCCCCCTCCGGTGGAGCTCCGGAACAGGCTCCAAGATGGGATCTCACGGGAACAAAAGGTTACGGCAGTGGAATTAGGGTTTTCTCTCTCTTGCTGATGGTTTCGGGGTACGTAGACTTATATAGGAGAAAGGAGGACATTGGGGGAGTCACGGGGGCCCCATGAGGCAGGGGGCGCGCCCTGGGAAGGGTGGCGCGCCCCCCACCCTCGTGGGCCCCTCGTGGCTCTTCTGACGTGGTTCTCAAGTTCTCCGTGTGTGATTTTCTCCAAAAATATCTCTTGTGAAGGTTTCATTCCGTTTGGACTCTGTTTGATATTCTTTTTCTGCGAAACCCTGAAACAGGCAAAAAACATCAATCTGGACTAGGCCTTTCGGTTAGTAGGTTAGTCCCAAATAATGATATAAAAGTGTAAGATAAAGCCCATTAAACATCCAAGACTTCATAAATAATAGCATGGAACAATAAAAAATTATAGATACGTTGGAGACGTATCAAGCATCCCCAAGCTTAATTCCTGCTCGTCCTTGAGTAGGTAAATGATAAAGAAAGAATTTTTGATGTGGAATGCTAACCAACATAGTTTTTCAATGTAATTCTCTTAATTGTGGCATGAATGTTCAGATCTGAAAGATTCAAGATAAAAGTCTATATTGACATAAGAAATAATAATACTTCAAGCATACTAACAAAGCAATCATGTCTTCTCAAAATACTATGGCTAAAGAAAGTTATCCCTAAAAAATTATATAGTCTGGCTATGCTCCCTCTTCATCACACAAAATATTCATATCATGCACAACCCCGATTTCAGCCAAACACTTATTTTCATACTCTATTCTTCCAAACCTTTCAACTTTCACGCAATACATGAGCGTGAGCCATGGACATAGCACTATGGGTGGAATAGAGGTGGTTGTGGAGAAGACAAAAAAAGAGGGAGCTAGTCTCACATCAACTAAGCGTATCAACGGGCTATGGAGATGCCCATCAATAGATATCAATGTGAGTGTGTAGGGATTGCCATGCAATAGATGCACTAGAGCTAAATATGTATGAAAGCTCAACAAAAGAAACTAGTGGGTGTGCATCCAACTTGCTTGCTCACGAAGACCTAGGGCATTTGAGGAAGCCCATCGTTGGAATATACAAGCCAAGTTCTATATTGAAAGTTCCCACTTGCATATGAAGTGACTAAGCATAAGACTCTCTACAATGAAGAACATGGTGCTACTTTGAAGCACAAGCGTGGAAAAAAGATAGTAGCAATTGTCCCTTTTTCTTTTCTTTTCTTTTTTTTTTCTTTTTTTGGGCCTTTCTTTTTTTCTTTGGCCTTTTTTGCGGATGGGATTTGTTGATTTAGCCTTTCCTCCCATGGGACAACGCTCTAATAATGATGATCATCACACTTCCATTACAACTCGATATTACAACTCGATACTACAACAAAGTATGACTCTATATGAATGCCTCCGGCAGTGTACCGGTATGTGCAATGAAACAAAAGTGACATGTATGAAAACTTATGCATGGTGACTTTGCCACAAATACGATGTCAACTACATGATCATGCATGGCAATATGACAATATGATGCGTGTCATGAACGGAACGGTGGAAAGTTGCATGGCAATATATCTCGGAATGGCTATGGAAATGCCATGATAGGTAGGTATGGTGGCTGTTTTGAGGAATAATATGGTGGTTGTTTTGAGGAAGGATATATTGTGGGTTTATGGTACCGGCGAAAGTTGCGCGGTACAAGAGAGGCTAGCAATGGTTGAAGGGTGAGAGTGCGTATAATCCATGGACTCAACATTAGTCATAAGAACTCATATACTTATTGCAAAAATCTACGAGTCATCAAAACAAAGCAATCAACGCATGCTCCTAGGGGAAAGGTTGGTAGGAGTTAACCATCGCGCGCCCCCGACCTCCACACAAAGGTTGACACTTTACAAATACCTCATGCTCTAACTTCGTCACATAGCGGTTCACCATACGTGCATGCTACGGGAATCACTAACCTTAACACAAGTATTTCTCAATTTCATAATAACTCCACTAGCATGACTTTAATATCACTATCCTCATATATCAAAACAATTATCAAGCATCCAACATCTCATTCTATTCAATGCACTTAGTGTGAATTTTTTTACTACATTGGCATTGGATGTCTATCATGTGAAGACTAGTTTTTTTAGCCTAAACGCATTACCATGCTGTTTTAATAGACTCTCAAATAAATATAAGTGAAGCATGAGAGTTCAACAATTTCTACAAAATATTACCACCACCGTGCTCTACAAGATATAAGTGAAGCACTAGAGCAAAAACTATTCAACTTATAAGATATAAGTGAAGCACATAGAGTGTTCTAACAATTACTAGGCCATATTTAACTCTCTCAAATAGGTGTGTCCAGTAAGGATGATTGTGACAAACTAAAAATCAAAGACTCAAATTATACAAGACGCTCCAAGCAAAACACATATCATGTGGTGAATAAAAATATAGCTCCAAGTATAGTTACCGATGGATGAAGACGAAAGAGGGGATGCCTTCCCGGAGCATCCCCAAGCTTAGGATTTTGATTATGCTTGAATTTTACTTGGGGTGCCATGGGCATCCCCAAGCTTAGGCCCTTGCTGCTCTTTGTTCCATAGTCCATCAAAGCAATCTCAAAACTTGAAAACTTCACAACACAAAACTTAGACAAAAATTCTCGTGAGCTCCGTTAGTATAAGAAAGCAAACCACTACTCAAAGGTACTGCAATGAATTAATTCTTTGTTTATATTGGTGTTAAACCTACTGTATTCCAACTTCTCTATGGTTCATACCTCCAAATATTACTCATAGAAGCATTGAAATAAGCAAACAACACACGAAAAACAGAATCTGTCAAAAACAGAACAGTCTGTAGTAATCTGCAGGTTTCGCATACTTCTGTAACTCCAAAAAATTCAAACTAAATTGGTAAATGTGAGGAATTTGTCTATTAATCATCTTCAAAAAGAATCAACTAAATAGCACGCTCAAGTAAAATCTGACGACCATTCTAGTGAGCGCTAATGATTCTGTTTTCCACAGCAAGATCACATAAACTTCACACACATCTTCCCAAAGGTTCTACTTGGCACAAACACTAAACAAAACATGAAACCACATCTAAACAGAGGCTAGATGCAATATTTATTCCCTAACAGTAACAAAAACAAAAAATATAAAATCGGGTTGCCTCCCAACAAGCGCTATCATTTTACGCCCCTAGTAGGCACGATACAAGATAGATCTAGGGAATGCCATAGTGATACGATATATCGCGAAAGCTCATCTCATATTCCCTACGTTCAGCAGAAAGCTTCCTTTGTGGCAAGCAAAAGTAATCAAAAGGGCTAAATTTAATAGGACAAAAGTCCCCCACATCAATCTCAGGAGGAATAGTGTAATGCCCCGGATGTAATACTTTCCCTTTTGGGTATATAATATATCTCCGGCTTCAACTATTTCCATTCTGGGTTCTTTGTCTTTCGGGTTTTCGTCGTTTTGTTGTGTGAGTGTGTGGCATTCATTCATATCATATAGACTTGTGCATTGCATTGCATTTGTGTTGTTGGTTGCATCCGGTTCCGCGTGTTTCTTTCCGTTGTCCGTTTCGCGTTCTGGAGCTCCCTCACGTGTCCGTGATGTCCCGTAGGCCTACTTTGGTGTTTTGGCGTGTAATGTTACCGGTGTGCCGCGAGACTTGTCGTGCGTTGTTGTTTTGTTGTGTGCAACCCGCCTCTCAAATCTCGTCGCGTTTGGACTCCGTTTGCTATCCCTTCAGTTATTCGTGTGGGCCCAAAGTGCCTTCACTTTGTGTCCCAGAAACACCCCTACAGCAGGCACTACCATCTCCTAGGCCCATCTAAACTCCCCCCGCGATCGGATCCGTCGGATCGCGATCGGAGGGCTCCTAACACCCCCAAACCCTACCCCTAGCAGATCTGAGATATATAGACCCCCTAGGTTCATTTTTGGGCTTCCCTAACCTCTAGCTCCTCTCTCCCCCTCAATTTCTCAGATCCACCACTCTTCCCACAGCCAGTTGGCTTCTCCCCTCGAAAGCCAGCGCCGCTTCCTTCGCTGGAATCGATCGATCCTCCAGCCCCTTCGATTCCGCTGGTCAACGGCCTCGAAGGCCTCGACTCCCTCCGCAGCGATCGACCGCTCCAGTCCCGCTGCGCCAGGCCTGGACCACTTCATCGACCGAGGCCCAGGCCGATCCCCTCGTTGCCGATCGGTCCAGCGCCCTGGACCACATCCCCGCAGCTGGGCCTCGCTTCATCCTCCGGCCCGTACGCCCTCCCTCCGTCTGCTCGCGAGCCAGCTTCACCGAGCCGCCGGGCCAGCCCCGCGCCAGGCCTTCCTCCGCCAGGCCGCGCCATCGGGCCCGCGCCGCCTTCCGGCCTCTTCGCGCCTCCCGCGGGCCATCGCCTCCCGCGCCGCCGATCCATCTGGCTAGGCCGCCGCCGCCCGAAGGCCTCCTCCAGCCGCCTCCGCCTGGGCCCCGAAGCGGGCCGCCAGATCGCCGCCTCCGCACCACTGGGCCGCCGTCTCCCGTCTCCACTTCGTCCAGCCGGGCCGGATCCAGACCGGGCCCGTGCTCCTTTTTTCCCAGATCTGTGTGAGAGGTTGACCCCTAAAAACCTCTAAGTCCCTGTTGTTTTATTGTCTGATGCATATTTCAACTAAGGATAACTTTGTGTGTGTTTGTCCGATTCGCGCAAATAGCATGTCCAGACGTTCGTGGTGAATAGCACTACGTTTTATCTTTGTGTGTCTTGCATGAAAGAAGTCATCTAGGTGCTTGTTTTTCTGTTGCAATAGTGCTTCGTGATATAATTGCTGCTATGTGATGTTTTTATGTCATCTTTGCCATGTGATATCTTTTAGCTCGTTTGTCCGAATGATGCAAATGACATGTCCACGTGTTCGTCTTGCCATGCTCTACATGTTGTATGTGTTAGGTTGCATGATAGATTTATTCTTGCCATGTTTATCATCGTTGCAAAGTGCCATGTGGCTGTGATGTTGTTTCACTTGTTATGAAATGCCATCTTGTTGAGCTCGTTGCTATCGTTGTGTTTATCTCCATGAAGCATGCTTGTGTGTTTCGGAATCACCATCATGTGTACTTTGATGTGGTGCTTACCACTTGCCATGTTTAGTTTCGAGGTGACTTAAACTTGCTCTTTTAGATGCCATGATGAAATTGCTGTTTTAGGACTTAGTGGTTTTTCACTAAGTCTGAAATCTGTAACGTTCCGATGCCATGTTTGCTTGCTGCTCTAGGACAAACCATGATAGTTTTGGAGTGGATCTTGATTGTTCCTTGTAGTATATATTGTTGGCTTTCCATTCATGTTCTCACATGCTTATTTGAGTGGATGTAGCATGTTTAACTTTTGCTCCAAAGTTTCAATAAAATTCTGCTGCCAGAATTTTATTGTCAAGTTCAATATGTCCAAGCTTATTGCTATTGATCCGTGGCTCCTTTGGGGGTGCACCTTTGGACTTAATTGCTGTAGTATATGTCTAGTTTATGTTCATGTCCTTTGCCATGATGTTTGAGTGCTGTAGCGTAATTATTTTGTGCTCCGAAGTTGCTATGTTGCTGTAATTTTCAGCTTTCGCTCATTTCTTGTTTCGGGCATAACTTTTAGCCCGTAGCTCCGATTTCAGCGAGTCTTATATGAAACTTGATTGATTTTCTGTGTAGATTCACAATATCATATTGTTATCATGTTTTGAGGTGTTTTGCTTGAGTGCTATTTTTCCGTGCTCCGTGTGCATCCTTAGTGCATCCATCATGCATCCATCATTTTTCGAGTGCGCATTTCATCTTGTTGATTTGTGCCTTGTGTGATTGTATTGTTTAGAGCCGGAAGCTGAGACCGAGTACGAGTACGAGCACGAGGTTACCAACGAGGTTGAGCACGAGGACCCTTCTTACGATCCGAACGACTTCTCTTCAGGCAAGATGACCGAACCCTGATAACATTACTATCTTTGCCTATTGCTAGTAGTTCCGCTCTATAGTTTTGCCTCGATGCCCATGTTGTTCTTGTCAGCCTCCTACTTGTAACCATTGCCATGTTTAACCACCCTACCTATATAAACCGTTGCTTGGCTAAGTACGCTTCGCTCAGCCCTTCTTATAGCATTGCTAGTTGCAGGTGAAGTTCGAAGATGCTTGCTTCATGTTGAAGTTTGGTTGGGTTATATCACACTATATAAATGCTTAAAAATGAAATCATCTATATATTGGCAAGGGTGGAAGGCTAAGCCTTTTGCTTGGTGATTTGTTCCACTCATGCTGTTAGGAACCGTATAAACCGGTGTTATGTTCCTTGATTATGCGTTCCTAACACGGTTGGGGTGTATGGGACCCCCTCGATAAACCGCTAAGTGCTAAGTCTTTTCCAGCAAGTCCCATCATTGGTACTATTCGCCTAATAACAAACTAAACTTGCATAGGGAGTAATTAACCATCTTTCTTAATCAACAACCCCGGGCCAGTGCTCCACATGAGCGTTGGTCCGAAACGAGCAGACTGCGGGGCCGCCTTGGGGCAACCCGAGGTATCAGGCATACACCTGTAGGATGACTCATCCGGTCGTGTCCTAAGACTTAGATACGCGCGGCTACTATCCGGGTGTCGACACGTCGAGAGGATTTGCTGGATTAGCCTTACCTTAGTTCGGAGTATCTTGAGCACGGGATTCCGAGGATACTCGGGTCTTCCCACTTTGAAGTTGCGACTCTGCGGATCGTGGGCTTGTAATGGGTCAAGTTGGAACACCCCTGCAGGGTTATGAACTTTCGAAAGCCGTGCCCGCGGTTATGTGGCAGATGGGAGCTTGTTAATATCCGGTTGTAGATAACTTGACACAATGTTTCAATACACTACCAGCGTGCGTTCCGTGACTGTCAATTTCCGAATAGGGATTCGGGAGTTGAACACGGAGGGGTTATGTTTGTTGAGCTTGTATCTAGGATCACTTCGTGATCACTTCTCGTCCGAGGCTTTCTCTTCTCGCTCTCTCTCACGTAAGCTAGTTGCTAGTTGCTGCTGCAGACACTTATCCTTTTCTTCAGCCTTATCCTCTCCCAAGGCTTAAATAGTCTTGTTACCCGGGAACGGGATTGCTGAGTCCTCTGTGGCTCACAGTTACTTCACCACACCAGATGCAGGTCCAGATGTGAGCTATCCAGGTGATGGCACCGAGCTAGACTGGGAGTTCGACGAGGAGCGTAGTCGGTACTATGTTCGTTATCCGGATGATCAGTAGTGGAGACTTCTACTAGGATTCGATCCGACCTGTGGATGTTATTTAAGTTTGGTATCTTGACATTTGGTTTTGCCCTTAGAGGGTTGTGATATTCTTAATGTATGATGTTTGAGACCTATATTGTATTTGTGTGACGTGGCGAGTGTAAGCCAACTATTTATGTTTACAATTCCCCTCTTTTACATGAGATGTGCAAAGATTACCAAACTTGAGATCATTCTAGGATGGACTTATGCCTTTAAGTCGTGCCTCGACACGTAGGAGGTATAGTTCCATCCTGGGCATTACAAGTTGGTATTCACAGCCTTCTCCGACCTAGGAGCCCCCACTGATTGATCGAATCGTTGACGGTCGAGTCTAGGCACACACTGAAAATGTTTTGAGTCCTATATATTATATCGGAGAGTAGGATTTCTTTGCTTCTCATCCCCTTTCTCTCTGGTGAGGACTCCTGACGACTACTCTTGTCTCTTCTATCTTCAAAAATTGCACCAAATTTTTTTTAGGAATCTCGTGAGTATTTTGGGATTGTTTCGATGTTCTTGTGACGAGAGTATTGTTCTCGATGCCTCCTGACATTAGGGGTTGTGGTAGTGTCCCGGGGAGTTGAGCTTCGGGGTATTGTCGTCACAAGCATATCGCGGCAGTACTAAATACTTAAGACGGCCGACATCGAAAATCTCTCCTATACGGCCAGTGGCAAGATAACCCCGACATCACCCAGTACTGGGGAGGTAGTTCGGGAGTATTGCCATAGCTTGTTATAGTGGATGCTTTTCGAAGGTCCGAGGTAAACAGTTTCCGAGAAAGACCGGTTATGTGTTGAAGGATGGATATACCTGGATGTAGGTTTAGAGTTGATTGCGCGGTGCTTCCCGTGTATCCCCAACACCTGATTGCATAACTGGAATCTTTCGGAAATTTATAGGTGGGTTATCCAGTAGATCGTAGGCATTCTTCCAACGGATGCAGGTTAGTGAGTTCGGGGTTCTACATTGAGTGAAGTGGTTTATGACCGATGTTACTATCAGGAGTTGCATCTTAAAGGGTCCTTGGCTATGCTGATCCGGGGATTGCAAAACCTTTTCGTAACGCGTTCATATGCTTTCAGTACAAAGATGTTAGAACGAAACTCCTCTCTTGTGTTTGTTCCCTTCCATACCTTGTTGTTTTCTTATTTTCATTTTTGTTCCCTATGTGGCTTCTCGTGAATATTGATGTTATCATTTAACTGAGAATTTCATTCGTTCCTCTTGTTCGAATGATTTCATTCGTTCCTATTGTTCGAATGATTATTGTGAAGACTTGATGCAATTCATTCCATTGATTCAGCTTATACCTTCTGTCAATCAATTGCTGATTCATGGTCATCTATTTCAGGATGGCTCCGAAAAGGGTTCCCAACGCTAACCCAGAGGCGGAAGAGGTTCCAGAATGTCCTCCTTCCCCTCCTCCTCCGTCTGAGGCTTGGAGAGCGATTATGCAGACTACAACTCAGAACACCCAGATGTTGATGCAGATGATGCAGCAGATGCAAGCTAATCAAGCTAATCAGGGTGTTCCAGGGAATCAAGGCAACTTCTTCAACCAACAGCACCATGCTACTCTCAACCAGTTCTTGGCCAATAATCCAAAAGCTTTCAGTTACTGTGTCGACCCTCTTGATGCTGAAGATTGGTTAACCGACATAAAGAAGCATTTTGAGTGCAGTAACGTGAAGGAAGATGATTATGTGAAGTTTGCAGCCTTCCAACTCAAAGATCAAGCAGCTGATTGGTGGCAGCAGTACAAAGACTCCAGGCCAGGTCAAGTGATCTCTTGGGAGAATTTCTGCAAGGATTTTCGCTCGCACCACATTCCAACAAGTGTCATCGAGGGTATGCGTGAGCAATTCCGCAACCTGAAGCAGGGCTCTATGACAGTCTACCAGTATAATGTCAAGTTCCAAAACCTCGCTCGCTATGCTAAGCAAGACATTCCTGATGCTAAGAGCAAAATCTACCAGTTCCGTGGAGGTCTCAAAGATGAACTTCAACTTGCTCTCACCTTGTTCGAGCCCGATGAATTCGACAAATTCTATAACATGGCTTTGAAACAAGAGGCAGCTCAGCTTAAGATGGAGGCTTCTAAAAAGAGAATTCGAGATGCCGTTCACTCTTCCTCATCGTCTCAGATGGTCTCAAAGCAGCAGAAATTCTGGCTTCCTCCTCCTCCAGTGATTCGAGCTCCTTACAGCAACTCCAACAACTCCAACAGCAACAAGAACTCTAGTGGATGTGGTTTCTCCCACCAACCCAACCCGAGCAACCAGTCGAAGAAGCAGTTTCAGTCTCAAGGCTCCAAGTCAAGTGGCTCTCATTTCCGTCCTCTCTCAGAAGTGGTGTGCAACAAGTGTGGCCAGAAGGGTCATTATGCCAACAGATGTCCGAACCCAAAGCTTCTTCCACCTCCTCCACCTGTGAGTTCAGCTATTGTCAAGCATGATCCAAAGGCAGCAAGGGTCAATCTGATGAATGCAGCTCAAGCGGAGAATTCTTCTGATGTCATTTTGGGTAACCTTCCAGTGAACTCTATCCCTGCTAAAGTGTTATTTGATTCGGGTGCTTCATGTTCTTTCATGTCTCAACCATTTGCATCCAAGTATAATGTTGACGTCCAAAGTCTGCCTCAGAGGTTGCAAGTAATTTCTCCGGGCAAGTGCATGACTTCCAACATTTTTGCTCCGAATGTTTCTATTCGCATGGGTGATTATCGATTTCTGGCTAAACCGGTGATTCTCGGCAATTCTGACATCGACCTCATTCTCGGAATGGATTGGCTTTCTCAGCACGATGCTCACATTGATTGTGCTCAAAAGGAAGTCAAGATGACTCATCCTGATGAAGATGTGATTATCTTTGCCTCCAGGGATAACACTATCAGGCTTTTCTCTCTCAATGATAAGGGCGAAATTAATGCCATATCTCAAATTCCGGTGGTGAACGAATATCAAGACATCTTTCCTGAAGAACTTCCAGGCATGCCTCCACACCGTCAGGTGGAATTCGTTATTGAACTCGAGCCGGGTACTGAGCCAGCATGCCGGCGTCCGTACAAGCTCTCTCCGGATGAATTGAAGGAATTGAAGAAGCAGCTTGATAAACAGGAGAGTATGGGTCTCATTAGGCCTAGTACGTCTCCTTGGGGCTGTGGTGTCTTATTTGTCAAGAAGAAAGATGGCACGAAACGTCTCTGTGTTGATTACCGGCCATTGAACAAGAAGACGATAAAGAACAAGTATCCGCTCCCCAACATCAACGAACTCTTCGAGCAGCTCAAAGGAGCTAAAGTGTTCTCTAAGCTTGACCTCCGAATGTGCTATCATCAAATTCGCATTCGCGAGGAAGACATTCCCAAGACGGCCTTCAGAACGAGCTACGGTTCATACGAGTATACCGTCATGTCCTTTGGTCTCGCCAATGCTCCTCCTACCTTTTCGAGGATGATGCATTACATCTTCAACCCCTATACTGGCGAGTTTGTGCTTGTGTATCTGGATGATATTCTGGTGTTTTCCAAGAATGAAGAAGATCACAAAAAGCATTTACGTCTGGTTCTTGATCGACTCCGAGAGCATAAGTTCTATGCCAAGTTCTCCAAGTGCGAGTTTTGGCTCGATAAGGTTTTGTACCTGGGCCATATCATCTCAGCTGACGGTATTGCGGTTAATCCCGAGAAAGTTGAAGCAATTGTCAACTGGGGAGCTCCTCAGAACGTCAAGCAACTCCGCAGTTTTCTGGGTCTTGCCAGCTATTGCAGAAGGTTCGTTGAGAACTTCTCCAAGATTGCCAAGCCTCTTTCCAACTTGCTTCAGAAGAATGTCAAATACTTTTGGTCTCCAGAGTGTGAAGTGGCATTCAAAACGCTCAAAGAAAAGCTCGTCTCTGCTCCAGTTCTGACTCCTCCAGATGAGTCCAAGCCCTATGAAGTATTCTGTGATGCTTCTCTTCAAGGTCTTGGTGGTGTGCTTATGCAAGATAAGAGAATTGTGGCATACACTTCTCGTCAGCTCAAGCCAAGTGAGAAGAACTATCCCACACATGATCTCGAGCTAGCAGCTGTGGTACGTGCTTTGATTACGTGGAGACATCTGTTGTTGGGCAGAAAGGTCGACATCTTCACTGATCACAAGAGCTTGAAGTACATCTTCACACAGCCGCATCTGAACCTCCGCCAGACTCGTTGGGTTGAAATGATCCAAGAGTACAATCCCAGCATTGAATACACTCCTGGCAAGGCGAATGTGATTGCAGATGCTTTGAGCAGAAAGGCATATTGCAACAGCCTTCTTATCAAGCCGTGCCAGCCTGAGCTTTGTGAAGCATTCAGGAAGCTCAACCTTCAAGTTGTTCCGCAGGGTTTTCTTGCAAATCTTCAGATTGCTCCTACCTTGGAAGATCAGGTCTGTGAGGCCCAACTCAGTGATACCATGGTGAAGAAGGTGAAACATGCTATTGCTAAGGGCATTCCGAAATACAAGTGCTTCCGTGTCGATGAGAGAGATACCTTGTTCTTCGAGGACAGACTCGTTGTTCCCAAAGGTGATCTCGGGAAGCTCATAATGGAAGAAGCTCATGATTCTCTCCTTTCCATTCATCCTGGCAGTTCCAAGATGTATCAAGATCTCGAGCAGTCTTACTGGTGGACACGCATGAAAAGGGAGATTGCCCAATTCGTGAATGAATGTGATGTTTGCAGAAGAGTTAAAGCAGAACATCAACGTCCAGCCGGTCTTCTCCAACCTCTTCCTATTCCCGAGTGGAAGTTCGACCACATTGAAATGGACTTCGTCACTGGTTTTCCTAAATCCAAGCGAGGAAATGATTATATCTTCGTGGTGATTGACAAGCTTACCAAAGTCGCTCACTTCCTGCCAGTCAAAGAATCAATCAATGCAGCTCAATTAGCAGAGTTGTACATTTCCAGAATTGTGTCCTTACATGGCATTCCTCAAGTTATCTCCTCAGACCATGGAAGTTTGTTCACTTCAAGGTTCTGGGACTCCTTTCAGTCCGCCATGGGCACTAAGATCAGGTTCAGCACTGCTTTTCACCCTCACACTAGTGGTCAAGTCGAGCGAGTGAATCAGATTCTAGAAGACATGCTCAGAGCCTGTGTCATATCTTTTGGCATGAAATGGGAAGACTGCCTTCCATTTGCTGAGTTCTCTTACAACAACAGCTTTCAAGCAAGTGCAGGCAAAGCTCCGTTTGAAATCCTCTATGGCAGAAAGTCCCGTACCCCTCTCAACTGGTCTGAGACAGGCGAACGTCAACTTCTTGGCAATGACTTGATCTCAGAAGCCGAAGAAATGTGCAAAGTCATACGTGAGAATCTCAAGGCCGCTCAGTCGCGTCAGAAGAGCTACTATGACGGCAAGCATCATGATTTGGCTTTCAACATTGATGATCACGTTTATCTCCGTGTGTCTCCGATGAAAGGCACCCAAAGATTCGGTATCAAAGGAAAGCTTGCTCCTAGATACGTCGGGCCTTTCAAGATTCTTGGCAAAAGAGGCAATCTAGCCTATCAACTTGAGCTCCCTTCCAACTTCGCCAATGTTCATGATGTGTTCCATGTGTCTCAACTCCGCAAATGCTTCAAGGCACCTGAGCGCATGATTCTGTTTGAAGAGATTGATCTTCAACAAGACCTGTCCTACCGAGAGCACCCAGTTGCAATTCTCGAAGAAACCGAACGCAAGACCCGCAACAAGTCCATCAAATTCTTGAAAGTCAAGTGGTCACATCACACCGACCGAGAGGCTACCTGGGAACGAGAAGATCATCTTTGTTCCGAGTACCCTTCCTTTTTCCAGTCCTAGATCTCGGGACGAGATCTTTTTGTAGTAGAGGAGAGTTTGTAATGCCCCGGATGTAATACTTTCCCTTTTGGGTATATAATATATCTCCGGCTTCATCTATTTCCATTCTGGGTTCTTTGTCTTTCGGGTTTTCGTCGTTTTGTTGTGTGAGTGTGTGGCATTCATTCATATCATATAGACTTGTGCATTGCATTGCATTTGTGTTGTTGGTTGCATCCGGTTCCGCGTGTTTCTTCCCGTTGTCCGTTTCGCGTTCCGGAGCTCCCTCACGTGTCCGTGACGTCCCGTAGGCCTACTTTGGTGTTTGGGCGTGTAACGTTAATGGTGTGCCGCGAGACTTGTCGTGCGTTGTTGTTTTGTTGTGTGCAACCCGCCTCTCAAATCTCGTCGCGTTTGGACTCCGTTTGCTATCCCTTCAGTTATTCGTGTGGGCCCAAAGTGCCTTCACTTTGTGTCCCAGAAACACCAGTGAGGCAGCCACTACCATCTCCTAGGCCCATCTAAACTCCCCCCGCGATCGGATCCGTCGGATCGCGATCGGAGGGCTCCTAACACCCCCAAACCCTACCCCTAGCAGATCTGAGATATATAGACCCCCTAGGTTCATTTTTGGGCTTCCCTAACCTCTAGCTCCTCTCTCCCCCTCAATTTCTCAGATCCACCACTCTTCCCACAGCCAGTTGGCTTCTCCCCTCGAAAGCCAGCGCTGTTTCCTTCGCTGGAATCGATCGATCCTCCAGCCCCTTCGATTCCGCAGGTCAACGGCCTCGAAGGCCTCGACTCCCTCCGCAGCGATCGACCGCTCCAGTCCCGCTCCGCCAGGCCTGGACCACTTCATCGACCGAGGCCCAGGCCGATCCCCTCGTTGCCGATCGGTCCAGCGCCCTGGACCACATCCCCGCAGCTGGGCCTCGCTTCATCCTCCGGCCCGTACGCCCTCCCTCCGTCCGCTCGCGAGCCAGCTTCACCGAGCCGCCGGGCCAGCGCCCCGCGCCAGGCCTTCCTCCGCCAGGCCGCGCCATCGGGCCCGCGCCGCCTTCCGGCCTCTTCGCGCCTCCCGCGGGCCATCGCCTCCTGCACCGCCGATCCATCTGGCTAGGCCGCCGCCGCCCGAAGGCCTCCTCCAGCCGCCTCCGCCTGGGCCCCGAAGCGGGCCGCCATATCGCCGCCTCCGCACCACTGGGCCGCCGTCTCCCGTCTCCACTTCGTCCAGCCGGGCCGGATCCAGACCGGGCCCGTGCTCCTTTTTTTCCCAGATCTGTGTGAGAGGTTGACCCCTAAAAACCTCTAAGTCCCTGTTGTTTTATTGTCTGATGCATATTTCAACTGAGGATAACTTTGTGTGTGTTTGTCCGATTCGCGCAAATAGCATGTCCAGACGTTCGTGGTGAATAGCACTACGTTTTATCTTTTTGTGTCTTGCATGAAAGAAGTCATCTAGGTGCTTGTTTTTCTGTTGTAATAGTGCTTCGTGATATAATTGCTGCTATGTGATGTTTTTATGTCATCTTTGCCATGTGATATCTTTTAGCTCGTTTGTCCGAATGATGCAAATGACATGTCCACGTGTTCGTATTGCCATGCTCTACATGTTGTATGTGTTAGGTTGCATGATAGATTTATTCTTGCCATGTTTATCATCGTTGCAAAGTGCCATGTGGCTGTGATGTTGTTTCACTTGTTATGAAATGCCATGTTGTTGAGCTCGTTGCTATCGTTGTGTTTATCTCCATGAAGCATGCTTGTGTGTTTCGGAATCACCATCATGTGTACTTTGATGTGGTGCTTACCACTTGCCATGTTTAGTTTCGAGGTGACTTAAACTTGATCTTTTAGATGCCATGATGAAATTGTTGTTTTAGGACTTAGTGGTTTTTCACTAAGTCTGAAATCTGTAACGTTCTGATGCCATGTTTGCTTGCTGCTCTAGGACAAACCATGATAGTTTTGGAGTGGATCTTGATTGTTCCTTGTAGTATATATTGTTGGCTTTCCATTCATGTTCTCACATGCTTATTTGAGTGGTTGTAGCATGTTTAACTTTTGCTCCAAAGTTTCAATAAAATTCTGCTGCCAGAATTTTATTGTCAAGTTCAATATGTCCAAGCTTATTGCTATTGATCCGTGGCTCCTTTGGGGGTGCACCTTTGGACTTAATTGCTGTAGTATATGTCTAGTTTATGTTCATGTCCTTTGCCATGATGTTTGAGTGCTGTAGCGTAATTATTTTGTGCTCCGAAGTTGCTATGTTGCTGTAATTTTCAGCTTTCGCTCATTTCTTGTTTCGGGCATAACTTTTAGCCCGTAGCTCCGATTTCAGCGAGTCTTATATGAAACTTGATTGATTTTCTGTGTAGATTCACAATATCATATTGTTATCATGTTTTGAGGTGTTTTGCTTGAGTGCTATTTTTCCGTGCTCCGTGTGCATCCTTAGTGCATCCATCATGCATCCATCATTTTTCGAGTGCGCATTGCATCTTGTTGATTTGTGCCTTGTGTGATTGTATTGTTTAGAGCCGGAAGCTGAGACCGAGTACGAGTACGAGCACGAGGTTACCAACGAGGTTGAGCACGAGGACCCTTCTTACGATCCGAACGACTTCTCTTCAGGCAAGATGACCGAACCCCGATAACATTACTATCTTTGCCTATTGCTAGTAGTTCCGCTCTATAGTTTTGCCTCGATGCCCACGTTCTTCTTGTCAGCCTCCTACTTGTAACCATTGCCATGTTTAACCACCCTACCTATATAAACCGTTGCTTGGCTAAGTACGCTTCGCTCGGCCCTTCTTATAGCATTGCTAGTTGCAGATGAAGTTCGAAGATGCTTGCTTCATGTTGAAGTTTGGTTGGGTTATATCACACTATATAAATGCTTAAAAATGAAATCATCTATATATTGGCAAGGGTGGAAGGCTAAGCCTTTTGCTTGGTGATTTGTTCCACTCATGCCGTTAGGAACCGTATAAACCGGTGTTATGTTCCTTGATTATGCGTTCCTAACACGGTTGGGGTGTATGGGACCCCCTCGATAAACCGCTAAGTGCTAAGTCTTTCCCAGCAAGTCCCATCATTGGTACTATTCGCCCAATAACAAACTAAACTTGCATAGGGAGTAATTAATCCTCTTTCTTAATCAACAACCCCGGGCCAGTGCTCCACATGAGCGTTGGTCCGAAACGAGCAGACTGCGGGGCCGCCTTGGGGCAACCCGAGGTATCTGTCATACACCTGTAGGATGACTCATCCGGTCGTGTCCTGAGACTTAGATACGCGCGGCTACTATCAGAGTGTCGACACGCCGAGAGGATTTGCTAGATTAGCCTTACCTTAGTTCGGAGTATCTTGAGCACGGGATACCGAGGATACTCGGGTCTTCCCACTTTGGAGTTGCTACTCCGCGGATCGTGGGCTTGTAATGGGTCAAGTTGGAACACCCCTGCAGGGTTATGAACTTTCGAAAGCCGTGCCCGCGGTTATGTGGCAGATGGGAGCTTGTTAATATCTGGTTGTAGATAACTTGACACAATGTTTCAATACACTACCAGCGTGCGTTCCGTGACTGTCAATTTCCAAATAGGGATTCGGGAGTTGAACACGGAGGGGTTATGTTTGTTGAGCTTGTAGCTAGGATCACTTCGTGATCACTTCTCGTCCGAGGCTTTCTCTTCTCGCTCTCTCTCACGTAAGCTAGTTGCTAGTTGCTGCTGCAGACACTTATCCTTTTCTTCAGCCTTATCCTCTCCCAAGGCTTAAATAGTCTTGTTACCCGGGAACGGGATTACTGAGTCCTCTGTGGCTCACAGTTACTTCACCACACCAGATGCAGGTCCAGCTGTGAGCTATCCAGGTGATGGCACCGAGCTAGACTGGGAGTTCGACGAGGAGCGTAGTCGGTACTATGTTCGTTATCCGGATGATCAGTAGTGGAGACTTCTACTAGGATTCGATCCGACCTGTGGATGTTATTTAAGTTTGGTATCTTGACATTTGGTTTTGCCCTTAGAGGGTTGTGATATTCTTAATGTATGATGTTTGAGACCTATATTGTATTTGTGTGACGTGGCGAGTGTAAGCCAACTATTTATGTTTACAATTCCCCTCTTTTACATGAGATGTGCAAAGATTACCAAACTTCATATCATTCTAGGATGGACTTATGCCTTTAAGTCGTGCCTCGACACGTAGGAGGTATAGTTCCATCCTGGGCATTACAAGTTGGTATTCAGAGCCTTCTCCGACCTAGGAGCCCCCACTGATTGATCGAATCGTTGACGGTCGAGTCAAGGCACACACTAATTAGTCCTCATGAGCTGCCCTACATGATCAAGGCACATATGTCCATGACCAGTAGCTATGTGATGTTCTCCTCCCGTTCTTGTGCTTCACTAATTAGTCCTCGTGAGCTGCCCTACATGATCAAGGCACATATGTAACCCTTATGCTGTTGCTATGATGAGTTTGCTAGGATCCGATGGATTATGAGATTATGTTCAGATTGTGTTTGAGTAATATATTTGATTCACCTCTTTTATGTTTATGTTCGTAAGTAATTCTTGCATGTTCTCCGTTGTTATTTATTGCTTTGGCCAAGTAGTAGGTAGTGACTCCAAGAGGGAACGTTATGCTTGATTGTGGGTTCATGCCCCTCGATGACTAGTTTGAGTGACAGAAACATGAGTCTAGGGGATGTGCTGTTGCCACAAGGGGGAAAACAACGGTGCTTGTGCCCGTGGGTGCAAGGATTGTTTACTTTACGCAAAGTTCTTTTAACGCAGTTGTCTGTTGCTTTGAGTTTACACTATGGGTGGGAATCGCAACTTAATACCAGCGAGATGTTCTGGATAGATATCTCAAGGTGGATGATTAGTAGTAGATGCAGATGGATTTCGGTCTACTTACCTCGGCGTACCGCCCATGCTTTGAACCTCTACCTTTCTTGCAACTTAGTCAACATTGGTCATGTCAATTGCCCAGCTGTAATTCGTTTACCTCACATAGTAGTTTTATAGTCTTTTGGGAGAGAGACATCACTAGTGAACATCATGAGACTCCGGTCCATATTACCATCATTGATCACATCCGCTATTTACTTTTCTGCATTTTACTTACTATTGCAATTATACCTATCACTATTATCACTTGCATTTGATCCTTTGTAAACTACAAGGCCGGAGGGATTGACAACCTCTCTGTACTCGTTGGGAGTAAAGTTATTTGTATCTGTGTGCAGGTCCACGTTGATTGCTAATATCTGGCGCCGTTAGCAGTTGACACCTTCTTGTTGAAACTGGGAGTCTCAGGGAAAACGATCCTTGGTATTGCCAAGGGGAAACTTCTGCTACACTACATCTCAAACCTTCCACTTGGGGTAACCAACGAGGGGTGAGAAGCCACCTAGCAAAGCAATTTCTGGTGCCATTGCCGGGGACTCCACTCTTCAGGATAGGGGAGTTGCACGCTATCTTTTACCTTTGCTTTTTAGTCTTGTTAGTTTACCTTTCAGTTTTTGCTTTAGTATCCTTTATCAAAAATTTACAAAAAAAAATGTATTTGCTTTTCTGTTAGTAGTCCTTTCTGTTTAGCCAAACATGTTAGGATTTGGTGCTTTGAGGGAATCAGAAGTTCTAGATTTCCATCAAAGGGATGGAGAAAATATGAAGAAGGCATGGGACAGAATTTCTGATGCACATAGGAGAATTATGCCTTGGATACCTATAAAAATTGTGCTTAGAAATTTTTACCATGGTCTTTTTAAATGGTGTAAACACTCTCTTGATATTATAGCCGAGGGAGATTTCCTAGAGTGTGATGAAGCTAGAGCTCTTGAAATTATACATGGTCTATCTAGTTACTTTGTTTATGATCATAACTTTGATACTATCATAGATAGACTTGCTACTATTGAAAAGAGAATGGATGCTCTAGACTTAATGAAGGTAGAGAAACCCAAACCCAATAAGAGAGATATTTTGGAAATAGACAATGATTGGGAGCCTTTTGTTAGGATTAGCATCTCTAATCAAGACTTCCTTGCTTATTGTGATATTGGATTGTCACAGCCCTAGACCAGCCCTTGCCTGCCTTGCTTGGTCCTCAGGTGCATCATGTTTACTTTCACAGAAAATTGAAATGGGGATGCTCAAACCCTAGCACTAAATGATTTTAACTAGGGTCAAATTAAAATCTTTTTCAATGAACCCAAAATGCCCTTGGAAAAGTTCATCATTTTTGGATTGATTAAAAACCTCTGCCAAAAATGTTGCACATATTTCTAGGTCCATTTTGGATTTTTGAATTAAATTATATCTTATTTGCATTTGGGCATTTAAATTTTATATATTATTTAAAATGCTCAAATAATCATAAACTAAATGTTTACTGTTGGATTTATTCTAAACAGTAGCCATGCCTCGTTTCATGATTTATGAATATGTTCTGGTATTTTTATTAAATCAAAACAAAGTCAAAAGAATAGAAAACAGAAACTAAAAGAGAAAAGAGAGAGAGAGTGGAAGTACCTGGGCTTACCTCACCTGGCCTTTACCTGTGTGGCCCATCTGGCCGGCCCAGCCCATGAGGGGCAGGGGGGTCTTCTTCCTCCCGCCAGTCGGACGCACGGCGTGTGCCCGCGGCATGCCGGCACGCCCCGGCCACCTCCTGCTTGCCGCTCTCCCCCACCCCCCCACGCCTGGACGACCCTAGACGACGCCACGCACCTCTCTGCCTCACCCTCTCACTCTCCCTCGCTCTCAGCCCGTCCCCTGGATCTCTCCCTCTCGCCACCGAACGCGCCTGAGAGCGCCGCTCGCCGTAGCCATGACCACCGCCTCCCCCTTTCCCCCCGGACTGGCTCAAAAGCTCCGCCTCGACGCCCCAGACCTCTCCGCCGAGCTACGAGGCACCAGACGCCCCTGGACGCAGTCGTCGCCGCCGTTCCCCTCTTCGGCTGCCGGCGATCCTCGCCGTCGAATTCGCCGTCGTTAGCGCCTCCCCGAGCCTGCTTGTCTGCTCTGCGTGTCCACCGTGAGCTCCCGCGTCCAACCCCTACTTCTCCCTCTCTCGTTGCACTCGCTAGCCCCGATCCCAACCACGGCCGTGAGCTCGCCGCCGCCGTCCGTGGCGCCGCCGTGGCCAGAGCTGCTGTCACGCTCCTTCGAGGCCATGAGCGAGCTCAGCGCACCCCTAGGAGCACGCCGCACCCATCAGCTCATCTCCCCGTGCTCCGTAGCGCCTAACCCGACCGAGCCCGTACTCCGGCCGCCGCCTCGCTCGTCGCCGGCGCTGTTTCCGACCACCCCAGGTCGTACCGCTTGCACCGTTGGATGCGGCCGAGCGCCAGCTTTCCAACGGGACTAACCGCGCCCGAAACCTTCCCTTGTACGCGAAATCCGAGCCACTCCGGCGAGACACCGCCGCGGATTGTGGTCGCCGGCGAGTTACTCCGGCGGGTACTTTTAAATTAGTGCTAATGACCCCCCCCCTGGGTCGATGACAGGTGGATCCAGGGCCCTACAAAATTAGTTTAGTTACTAAACCAGTATTAGTTAACCACCGAGACACTGACATGTGGGCCCATGTGCCTATTTAGTTTAGTTTAATTTTCTGTTAAGTTTAGTTAAGCCTGTTTAACTGTTGTGTCACTGACGTGTGGACCCCACACGTCAGGTTTGACCCGAACAGCCCCTGTTGACCTGATGACGTCAGCATGTGGTCATGCTGACGCAGTAAAGTGTTTCTGGATTTTAAAATAAATCTTAAATGATTTATTTATTTCAGAAAATAGCCAAAACTTGTAAAAATCATATAAAATCAACCGTAGCTCAGATGAAAATAATTTATATATGAAAAATGATCAGAAAAATCCAAGGAATCTGTTTATGGTACTTTCATGCATGTTAGAACAAGTTAAACCAGCTGATCAGGTCAAATCAATTAAATGACAATTAAATAATCACATATGGAGTTTGAATTTGAATCTTTGGTTCAAACCAACTTCATTTAACATGGTTGCTAGTTGCATTAGCTCAATCAACAGCATATTGCCATGTCATGATCATGCATCATATTGTCGCATAGCATTGATTGTGTTTCTTTCTCTGTTGCCGGTGTCTGTCCCCTCTCAGTAGACGTTGTTCCGATGATGTGATCGATGACACCGATGAAGACTCATTGTTATCTTCAGAAGTGCCAGGCAAGCAAAACCCCATTGAGCATTCCGATACAATCCCACTCTCTCGCTCTTGCTCTCTTTTACTGCACTAGGACAACAACGCTTCAATTGTTACCTGCTGCGGTAGTTGAACCCCTTTCCACTGCATGACCCGTCATTGCCACAGTAAATAGTTGAAACCCACTAGTATGAGTAGGAGTTGTTTGAGCCATGTTGTGCCTACTCATTGATGCTTTCTGGTTATGCCTGCTATTTCTTAGAGTTGTGTCAGGTCTGGTTCATCGGGGATGAATTGGAATGTGATGAACATGTCCTACTGTGTATGAGCTAAGTGTGTGAACACGATTTGGTAAAGGTAGCGATGAGAGGCCATGTAGGAGTACATGGTGGGTTGTCTCATTGCAGCCGTCCTCAGGAACTGAGTTCTGTGTTGGTTGGTCCATGAAATAGCTACTACCACACATTGGGATCCTTAATTGACTCTCTCGACTTATTAATCAGCATGATCTCTGTCCAGGAGTTGCAACTAGTTTCTGGTGTTTGTAGTTTACTGGAGGTCGTGCGCAGCGCTGACCCTCGGGGTGGGCTGTGACGCGGCAGGTACGTGGCACGGTGTACCGATTGCCCGTTTGGTGATGCGGGAACCCTGTACACATCGTTTGGGGCCGTGAGTGACACCCCGGCCGGATCTCCCCATGGATGGAACCCAAATAGGCGATAAACCTGGACGAGAGACTTGTGTGGTTAGTCAGGTCGTGGCCGACACCCTCGCTGGGCCTCCGCTTGAAGGTTGCCGAGTAAATGTTGTGTAGACGGCGGTAAGTGGTGAGAGCGTGTGTGAAGAAGTACACCCATGCAGGGTTAAATATAATCTATTCGAATAGCCGTGTCCGCGGAAATGGACTTCTGGGTTGCCTACTACAGTTCATAGACAAGTGAAAGTGGATACTCTAAAAACACGCAAGATAAGCGTGAGTGCTATGGATGGCCTTCTCGTAGGGAGACGGGAGCGGATCCATAGTGGTGTATTGATTGGTGAATATGTGGACTCGTGTGCGCCACCTCAAAAGAGTTACTTGCAGTCGTAGTTCAGGATAGCCACCGAGTCAAAGCTGGCTTGCTGCAGTTAAACTCCACCACCCCTTTGTTGATACCGATGCATATGTAGCTAGTTCTGATGTAAGTCTTGCTGAGTACCTTTGTACTCACGTTTGCTTAATTTATGTTTTGCAGAGAGACTTCAGTCTCGCTAGTGGTTCCGCGTGGACTTCGACGTTTAGCTTGTTACCTCAGCTACGGTCTTGTACCCTTGTAGGATCTTGTAGATAGTCAGGCTTCTCAGCCTTTTTCATTTGTAGTTGTCTGTACTCAGACATGTTATGCTTCTGTTGCCTGTATGCTCTGTATGTTGGGTCATGTGACCTCTGATTGTAATAAATGCTATGATGGCTCTTCTGGGCCTTTATCTATATGACTTGTTGAGTTATGTTGTGATGCCTTGTTGTACAGCACATACTTGCATGTTATGCGTACGTGTAATGTGTATTGCTATGTGTGGGATCCGACACCTAGTTGTTTACCTTTGGTAGCCTACCTTACAGGGAAATGTCTCCTAGTGCTTCCACTAAGCCTTGGTAGCTTGCTACTGCTCCGGAACACTTAGGCTGGCCGGCATGTGTCCTTCTTCGTTCATGTGTCTGTCCCTTAGGGGAAATGTCACGCGTTGTTCCTTTAAGTCCTTGTAGATTGCTACGACTTGGGTTCATACGTTGATGACCGACACGTTCGTTGCTGGGTCATGTATGCTTGTCTCTGTAATTTAGTGCCACTTTTGGTTTATAACTAGTCATGTCGGCCCGGGTTCTCTGTCATATGGATGCTAGCGACACTGTCATATATGTGTGCCAAAATGCGCAAACGGTCCCGGGCCAGGTAAGGTGGCACCCGTGGGGATACCGTGCGTGAGGCCGCAAAGTGATATGATGGGTTACAGGCTAGACCTGTGTGACTTAGGATCGGGGTCCCGACAGCTTTGGTATCAGAGCCTGACTGCCTGTAGGATTAGCAAGCCAAACTGGTCGAAGTCGTGTCTAGAAACTCTTTAGTTATGTAAGGGAATTGTTTGTGGAAGGGAACGTAAGGCTCTTTTTACTCCTTTGCCCTATGACCTTCTGATCTGAGTCACCTTCTTCTTTCTACGGGGATTAAGAACTAGGATTCTCATTCTATTTATCAGGATCACGTTATTGTGGATTCAACCCTCAGCTCAGTTTCTACTACTTCTGTTTGTTCAACTGTTGGTCTCAGAACCTTGACATTATGATGTTAAGTGGATATGCTACCCTTTTGCTTGGATCTCAAAAGTATTTTCGAGCATTTGCAGCCGTTATGCTGTCCGAGTCATCCCAGGTTTCTAAATAGTCTGATGCATCTGCAAACCTTTCCTCCCTGTTTCCGATGTCCTTTTAGGCCAGATTAATCACACTAGTCAGTGTGTTGAGGTACTCTGTTACCTCGACACATGTGTTGGAGTTATTATGACCCTAGCTGTCTTAGAGGATCAACCAGTAATCCAGCAATGCTTTATATTCTCAGTGAGATGATTCTGGCCATTGATCTCGAAAAGCATCCCGTGATGCCATTTAGTTAGTAGGCATTCTACTCCTGGGTTCTTGAACCCGAGCTTCACCCTACTTACTTCATGTTGATAGTATTTGCTCGTCCCTTTAGGATATTAGTAACCCTATGATAGTCCTCGTGGTCCGTGGTATATCCTTCTTCCAAATACCATGAACCATCCTTGGCAGAAGTTCTCCCGAACCAAAAGATCACAACCAGAGTGCTCATGAGTGGTACTCCATTCGTATTGTGACTCTGCCAGTCCTACCTTTCCGCATGGGTTATCCGGAAGAAATATGTGGAACTCGTTCGACATACTAATCTATGCATCCACAACTCAGAAGTTATATGTTCCTTGAGTTGTCTCCTTTTAGTTGTATTATGACCCTCGTCTATCAATTAATAGTCAGGAGTAGTTGTGCACTCATGTTCATCGATGCCTTTTACTCTTGTGATCCGTCAATTCATTCTATCTCGAAATGACTAGGAGAAACAAACTCCAGTACCCTATCCATATCCCGAATTTGGTCAAAGAAGTTGCGCTTCGCAGGTGAAGAATGCTAATCCAGCTTCTAATCTGTTCTATCCTGGAGTATTACCGTCCTTATGTCAAGAATGTCATGGGAATTGCACAACCTCCTATGAACTTTTGATAGGGTGATACTTCTCACCATCATCGTTCATTCCTCGGTCTCCGTGTTGTTGTAACCAGAATACTGACAAGTGAATCGTGATGTGTGAAATCAATACTCCTAGCAATTTCGTTGCTTGGTAGTAAATGGACGACAACCTCATTCTTAGCGTGTTGACTATTGAATCACCATTCTAAGATTGATCGTGCTATCTAGTCCACTTTCTTGGTGCACTCCTTGATTGATGAGTTAGGATTTTGTTAAGTCCTTGCTCATTTGATCATATCGTCTTGCCCTGAAAAGCAAGATTGATCTCGAGCTTAGTAACATATCGGTGGTTCGTGATTTTCGAACATCTTCTCGGAAGTATTACCAGGTTGTTCCCTGACCGCTTTGTTGAGTTCGTGATCAAGTTGGTTCCTTATAAACCACCACTTCTCCAAGAATCTGTTTGGATACCCTGAACTGGTTGGTTAATCTAAAACAATAACTTGGAGAGTTGGAAGATAAAAGCTTGCCAGCTTAGTTCATCTCAAGGGGTATGTTTGCGTGTGTTGAAAATAGATGACATCTTCATCAATTGGTCCCTGTGATCAGTTGTTGGCCCTATTGTCATATCAAAACTTTGATTTGAGTATGGGCTATCATCAAATCAAATCAGAACCAACGATGTTCATAATGTTGTCTTACTCATGGTTGATCCCTCGAGCATACACCATTATATCTTCTGGGTCTGACCAATACTATCACTTGTTCACATAATTATGGAATTCCATCTCCATGGAAATCTGGATGGATTATGGTTGAGCCCATCGACAACTTCCCTACCTTCTCCATGATTTTGTAGGACATTAAGCTAGTGTTGGAAATTTGGTAAGCATTGCCTTCGTGTCCCGTTCATGAGGTATATGTTGGATGAGAGAAGAAACTTTCCCTAATTCATGTGTAGTTGATGTAAGTTGCCACCGTGAGTTGAGAAAGTTTGTTTTGCTTCCTGTGGAATCATCCCAAGTCAGTCATGCATACGTGCGAAGTATTCTGTGGTTTGGAGACTTGCAACCTTCACTCTATATGTATCCCTAGCACCCCAAGCCACTGATTGATTTGTTCAAGGGGAAAAGTTCCATCATAAGAGCTAATCATATGACTTATGTAAGGACTTCGATATCCTAGACGATGGTTCCCAACCAGAACTCGGTAGTGTTTTATCATAAGACTGCTATGTGGTCATGCTTGTCTTGGACAACGTGTTCACAGGTTTGTAGCAGAACCAGCTCATGTTTTGGAGCTTGCTATCGTAGTTCATTCCCGAGAATCTCGCAACGTCGTCTCGACGAATTGTGTTGCAAACTTTCATTTTTCCTTCTAGACTAGATGAGTCTGGAATATCCTGACACCAACCAGAACTGAATCTCAGGCAGATATGATGGTTGGAGCTTTTCCCAAGAACTATAATATTGGTCTCTCGATAACCGGTAAAGTGGATGCCGTGGCCAACACACCCAACCGGAAGACCTATTGTTGTAGAATCTTGATTGAAGAGGTTGGCCACCTCCCCATAAGAACTTCGTAGGATTTACTTCCTAGTTGTTCCTTATGGATTCTTGTCCTCCCGAAGTCCGACCTTTACTTGATGTTCAAGATACCAAACATATCTATGAATGGCTTACGCTAACACACCAAGGAGAACATTAGAAGCGGAGTGCTAAATGTCTCTCGGTTGATCATCCAGATTTCGTCCCCTTGGCCTCGCCAAGGTGAAATCCAAGAAGGTGTTATCTTCCTTTGCATCTGCATCATCCATCATTATTCATCATGGTGGTATGTGACGTTGCCAGGATCCTTGACACGGATATTGGTAAAACCTTGAGGAATATGGGAATACTCAAGTTCTTGAGAGCACGCACAAGCACTAGGTGTTATCCTCGACACTAACCGGGATTGCTTCCAATGTTCTTGATTATATCATACACCCTCAAGAGTAGATTTACTCTCTACTGTTGGGATTCTTCCCAGTTACCAGAATCATTCCCAGCATTTGCATTTTGTTCCGAGCTTGCACCGCCAATGTGCCAATTCTCCATGGGTTACCATTCTCAATCACTGTTGTTCAGGATTATCCTCAGGAGTGGAATTGCCATTGGTCCCATCCATCTCCGATGATAACCAAATCATCCCTTGTGTTGTCTTTAACAAGATAGTCCACATCATCCATTCTGGACGAGTATGTCATTCTTTCGGACTCCGTCAAACGATAGATTGTGTTTGCCTTAGGCTGGTATAGGAAATCTCAATGATCTCTATATCAAAAGTAATTCTTTTTGCCACTTAAAGAAATAATTCTACGAGTCACCTTCCCTAAAGGTGCCCCGTCTGGTGGTATCGTTACCATCACCTTAGGTGTGGAGTTATTGCCGTCAAGTGAATCTTCATCGTTTGTTTCACTCCATCCCCCTGGATGTGTGTTCTGCGTCTCAGCTCAAGAGATGCTTCAATGTCTCACTCCATAAGTTGGTCTTGAGTTCCTCGATCTTAGGGAAGATCTATTTCTTCAGAGTTTGTCTCCGTTATCATCTGGTTGGATGAAGATCTCAAAGCAAGGATGACAAGATCAATATGATGCAATAAATCATTATCTCCGAGAAGGAAATTTGGATCCTGAAGATTGTTCTAGCTTGTGTCCCCTTTGATTTCTTACCCTACGCTTGAATCTCGGGACGAGATTCTTGTTTAGTGGGGGTGAGTTGTCACAGCCCTAGACCAGCCCTTGCCTGCCTTGCTTGGTCCTCAGGTGCATCATGTTTACTTTCACAGAAAATTGAAATGGGGATGCTCAAACCCTAGCACTAAATGATTTTAACTAGGGTCAAATTAAATCTTTTTCAATGAACCCAAAATGCCCTTGGAAAAGTTCATCATTTTTGGATTGATTAAAAACCTCTGCCAAAAATGTTGCACATATTTCTAGGTCCATTTTGGATTTTTGAATTAAATTATATCTTATTTGCATTTGGGCATTTAAATTTTATATATTATTTAAAATGCTCAAATAATCATAAACTAAATGTTTACTATTGGATTTATTCTAAACAGTAGCCATGCCTGGTTTCATGATTTATGAATATGTTCTGGTATTTTTATTAAATCAAAACAAAGTCAAAAGAATAGAAAACAGAAACTAAAAGAGAAAAGAGAGAGAGAGTGGAAGTACCTGGGCTTACCTCACCTGGCCTTTACCTGTGTGGCCCATCTGGCCGGCCCAGCCCATGAGGGCCAGGGGGGTCTTCTTCCTCCCGCCAGTCGGACGCACGGCGTGTGCCCGCGGCACGCCGGCACGCCCCGGCCACCTCCTGCTTGCCGCTCTCCCCCCCCCCCACGCCTGGACGACCCTAGACGACGCCACGCACCTCTCTGCCTCACCCTCTCACTCTCCCTCGCTCTCAGCCCGTCCCCTGGATCTCTCCCTCTCGCCACCGAACGCGTCTGAGAGCGCCGCTCGCCGTAGCCATGACCACCGCCTCCCCCTTTCCCCCTGGACTGGCTCAAAAGCTCCGCCTCGACGCCCCAGACCTCTCCGCCGAGCTACGAGGCACCAGACGCCCCTGGACGCAGTCGTCGCCGCCGTTCCCCTCTTCGGCTGCCGGCGATCCTCGCCGTCGAATTCGCCGTCGTTAGCGCCTCCCCGAGCCTGCTTGTCTGCTCTGCGTGTCCACCGTGAGCTTCCGCGTCCAACCCCTACTTCTCCCTCTCTCGTTGCACTCGCTAGCCCCGATCCCAACCACGGCCGTGAGCTCGTCGCCGCCGTCCGTGGCGCCGCCGTGGCCAGAGCTGCTGTCACGCTCCTTCGAGGCCATGAGCGAGCTCAGCGCACCCCTAGGAGCACGCCGCACCCATCAGCTCATCTCCCTGTGCTCCGTAGCGCCTAACCCGACCGAGCCCGTACTCCGGCCGCCGCCTCGCTCGTCGCCGGTGCTGTTTCCGACCACCCCAGGTCGTACCGCTTGCACCGTTGGATGCGGCCGAGCGCCAGCTTTCCAACGGGACTAACCGCGCCCGAAACCATCCCTTGTACGCGAAATCCGAGCCACTCCGGCGAGACACCGCCGCGGATTGTGGTCGCCGGCGAGTTACTCCGGCGGGTACTTTTAAATTAGTGCTAATGACCCCCCCCCCCCCTGGGTCGATGACAGGTGGATCCAGGGCCCTACAAAATTAGTTTAGTTACTAAACCAGTATTAGTTAACCACCGAGACACTGACATGTGGGCCCATGTGCCTATTTAGTTTACTTTAATTTTCTGTTAAGTTTAGTTAAGCCTGTTTAACTGCTGTGTCACTGACGTGTGGACCCCACACGTCAGGTTTGACCCGAACAGCCCCTGTTGACCTGCTGACGTCAGCATGTGGTCATGATGACGCAGTAAAGTGTTTCTGGATTTTAAAATAAATCTTAAATGATTTATTTATTTCAGAAAATAGCCAAAACTTGTAAAAATCATATAAAATCAATCGTAGCTCAGATGAAAATAATTTATGTATGAAAAATGATCAGAAAAATCCAAGGAATTTGTTTATGGTACTTTCATACATGTTTGAACAAGTTAAACCTGTTGATCAGGACAAATCAATTAAATGACAATTAAATAATCACATATGGAGTTTGAATTTGAATCTTTGGTTCAAACCAACTTCATTTAACATGGTTGCTAGTTGCATTAGCTCAATCAACAGCATATTGCCATGTCATGATCATGCATCATATTGTCGCATTGCATTGATTGTGTTTCTTTGTCTGTTGCCGGTGTCTGTCCCCTCTCAGTAGACGTTGTTCCGACGATGTGATCGATGACACCGATGAAGACTCATTGTTATCTTCAGAAGTGCCAGGCAAGCAAAACCCCATTGAGCATTCCGATACAATCCCACTCTCTCGCTCTTGCTCTCTTTTACTGCATTAGGACAACAACGCTTCAATTGTTACCTGCTGCGGTAGTTGAACCCCTTTCCACTGCATGACCCGTCATTGCCACAGTAAATAGTTGAAACCCACTAGTATGAGTAGGAGTTGTTTGAGCCATGTTGTGCCTACTCTTTGATGCTTTCTGGTTATGCCTGCTATTGCTTAGAGTTGTGTCAGGTCTGGTTCATCGGGGATGAATTGGAATGTGATGAACATGTCCTACTGTGTATGAGCTAAGTGTGTGAACACGATTTGGTAAAGGTAGCGATGAGAGGCCATGTAGGAGTACATGGTGGGTTGTCTCATTGCAGCCGTCCTCAGGAACTGAGTTCTGTGTTGGTTGGTCCATGAAATAGCTACTACCACACATTGGGATCCTTAATTGACTCTCTCGACTTATTAATCAGCATGATCTCTGTCCAGGAGTTGCAACTAGTTTCTGGTGTTTGTAGTTTACTGGAGGTCGTGCGCAGCGCTGACCCTCGGGGTGGGCTGTGACGCGGCAGGTACGTGGCACGGTGTACCGATTGCCCGTTTGGTGATGCGGGAACCCTGTACACATCGTTTGGGGCCGTGAGCGACACCCCGGCCGGATCTCCCCACGGATGGAACCCAAATAGGCGATAAACCTGGACGAGAGACTTGTGTGGTTAGTCAGGTCGTGGCCGACACCCTCGCTGGGCCTCCGCTTGAAGGTTGCCGAGTACATGTCGTGTAGACGGTGGTAAGTGGTGAGAGCGTGTGTGAAGAAGTACACCCCTGCAGGGTTAAATATAATCTATTCGAATAGCCGTGTCCACGGAAATGGACTTCTTCTGGGTTGCCTACTACAGTTCATAGACAAGTGAAAGTGGATACTCTAAAAACACGCAAGATAAGCGTGAGTGCTATGGATGGCCTTCTCGTAGGGAGACGGGAGCGGATCCATAGTGGTGTATTGATTGGTGAATATGTGGACTCGTGTGCGCCACCTCAAAAGAGTTACTTGCAGTCGTAGTTCAGGATAGCCACCGAGTCAAAGTTGGCTTGCTGTAGTCAAACTCCACCACCCCTTTGTTGATACCGATGCATATGTAGCTAGTTCTGATGTAAGTCTTGCTGAGTACCTTTGTACTCACGTTTGCTTAATTTATGTTTTGCAGAGAGACTTCAGTCTCGCTAGTGGTTCCGCGTGGACTTCGACGTTTAGCTTGTTACCTCAGCTACGGTCTTGTACCCTTGTAGGATCTTGTAGATAGTCAGGCTTCTCAGCCTTTTTCATTTGTAGTTGTCTGTACTCAGTCATGTTATGCTTCTGTTGCCTGTATGCTCTGTACGTTGGGTCATGTGACCTCTGATTGTAATAAATGCTATGATGGCTCTTCTGGGCCTTTATCTATATGAGTTGTTGAGTTATGTTGTGATGCCTTGTTGTACAGCACATACTTGCATGTTATGCGTATGTGTAATGTGTATTGCTATGTGTGGGATCCGACACCTAGTTGTTTACCTTTGGTAGCCTACCTTACTGGGAAATGTCTCCTAGTGCTTCCACTGAGCCGTGGTAGCTTGCTACTGCTCCGAAACACTTAGGCTGGCCGGCATGTGTCCTTCTTCGTTCCTGTGTCTGTCCCTTAGGGGAAATGTCACGCGTTGTTCCTTTAAGTCCTTGTAGCTTGCTACGACTTGGGTTCATACGTTGATGACCGACACGTTCATTGCTGGGTCATGTATGCCTGTCTCTGTAATTTAGTGCCACTTTTGGTTTATAACTAGTCATGTCGGCCCGGGTTCTCTGTCATATGGATGCTAGCGACACTATCATATACGTGTGCCAAAATGCGCAACGGTCCCGGGCCAGGTAAGGTGGCACCCGTGGGGATACCGTGCGTGAGGCCGCAAAGTGATATGATGGGTTACAGGCTAGACCTGTGTGACTTAGGATCGGGGTCCCGACATGGATCTATGGTTTCTACTATGCCAAAAATTGTTCATGACTCTTTAAAAATTAACATGGATAGATTACCATCTTATCATGAACACACTAATGGAGATATTTCTGAAATCCAGGGAAGAATAAAAGATGTTCCAGTTAAATTCCTAAAAGGGATTGCAATGGTCGATTTCTTCATCATGGAGCCAAATCAAGGAAATATAGTGCTTGGAAGGGACTTCCTACGAGCAGTTAAGGGCTTCATCGATATAGGTAAGGGACAAATCCGCTTATGCGGGAAGGCAAAAGGTGTGTACCCCTTTCCTAGAAGGAACAAGAATGAACTTGTTGAGGAACCATTTGAAGCAATTTATAGCTCCAATTATTACGATGGTTATTGATTCCTCTATATGCATTATGCCTAGCTTAAAGGCATAAAAGAAAGCGCTTTTGGGAGGCAGACCACATGAATAAAATTTTTATTTTTGCTTTTGTTGTGTCTTGATGTTGTTTACTACAGTAGCATCATCATTGTATCTTTGCTTTTCAATTTTGTGCCAAGTGTAGCCTCTGATTGCTAGAAAGTTCAAAAGTTGTGAGGTGTTGTCCAGAAAACAGATTCTGTCCTTGGATAGAAAAATTCGTATAAAATCACCAGATCATCTTTTTGGTCTGAATTTTTTCGACAGCGTGCTCTATATAATTGTCTTTCGTGCGTCTGTTCTGAGTTTTTTTATTAGAGTTGCAGAAGTGCCCCGAACAAATCATTTACTACCTGCTGTTCTGTTTTTCACAGATTCTGTCCTGTTTTGCCTTTCCTTCATTTTGCAAACCTAGAGCTTGCTTTTTCTTTGCAAAAACCTTTTGGCAATCTTGAGAAACAGTAGAACTTCAAGAATATCTTTATTTCCAGCAAGGAACAATTATTTTATTATGGTTACTAACCTCGCTAATCAGATTATGATGAGTTATGTATGAAGGGAGTTTTCAAGTGTGCGAGGGAAGATGATAAAAAGATTCAGGAGTGTCAAACGCTCAAGCTTGGGGATGCCCCCGTGCACCCCCAAGAAATATTCAAGGAGACTCAAGCGTCTAAGCTTGGGGATGCCCCCGTGCATCCCCTTCTCCATCAACATTATCAGTTCGTCTTTCGTTCCACTATATTTTAATCACTGCATGTGTTATGTGCTATGCTTGGAGCGTCTTGCTTTTAGTTTTCCTTTTAGTTTTCTTTAGCTTTTCATAACGAGTCGGAACTCAGCTTTCTTTATGTGGGAGAGAAACACGCTCCACTTCTACCTAGAACATAACATAGAATTTTCATATCTATCTTTGCTGTGTGTGTTCTTTGTCTTTCAATAGCTACTATCATGCTTAGCTCTTAGTTTTCATGCTTATCTTTTCAAGGAGCTTTTGTTTAGTTGGTTGCTTGAACTCTCTTTAGTTATCATGCTTATCTTATTAAGAGAGTTTGCTTCCGTTGCATTGGTTGATATGTCTATGATAAAGATGCTACGTGCATAATGGCGCTTAATAGTTCATGTTTTCTTATGGTTAGTCTCAAATAGCTGGGGGGTTCCCAATGTGTTATTGGAGTAGCAACATGATTTGTTTGCCTATGATGTGGTATGGTTTAGTAATATCTTCCTTCAAAGAATTTATTTTGATTGACTTGGCGTATGCTCACGCATATTTAAGACTGTAAAGAAAGTCTATCAAGCCTTGATGATCTTTTATTTCTAAGTAGCGATATAGCTTCCATGCCTGATTCAATGTTGCTTTGTCGCTCTGCATGATTATGACCGTCATTGCTCTCTTAGTTGGTCGCTCCCAGTCTTTTGCTAACCTTCGCCTGTACTAAGCGGACTGACTGCTTGTGCATCCACATTCCTTTAATCCAGTTATGCCATATGAGTCCACCATACCTTCCTACATGGTATTTACCTGCCATTCCTAACGGAGACTTGCATGTGCCATCTCGAAATTATTCAAAAAAAAATAAAAAAAAGCATTCCTATTTTGTGCCTCTGTTGTAAGTTCATGAGGAAGTAGTGGTTAATTCATGATCTTTTTAAGTTGGACAAGCTTCACCCCGGGATTGCATGTATAATGTGCAAACCCATAATACGAGAAGGAACTGGCATTGAGTGCGCCCGGCTCAAAAAGATAATATAACAAACAAACCCTCCTTCACGCTTTGTTCATGAGAAATCAGAAAACTTTGGCAGTGATAAACAAAGGAGATTAAGAGGATGAGATCGTCCTCATTCGGGAGCCGTTCCTCGAAACTTGTCCATCTCGAGAAGTGATTGAGTTATCTGCTAGCATTCGTTGACGAAACATGCATGATCTAAAAATAAATTGTTACCTCTGTTTTTAAAAAACAAGAGCTCTGGTACATGTTTTGTCTTTGTTTCCGATTACGGGTTTTCAACCTTGCCAACAAAAGCCACGGTTCGAGAGTCTCCACCTTCTTTTAAAAGCACCAACTACTGAGAGCATGATTGTCATTCTGAGTGTAATGTGCATTGTCCCAAAGTAGCATTGTCTTTTGCATGATTGTGATATCGTTTATTCTGAAATCATTGTATCTAGTCATCACTTAAACCTTGGAGGTGCCCCTGCATTTATGTTTTGCTTCACTAAAGGGGGCAAGCGAGATATCACTTTATCATATTTGCACACCATGCTCATTGCAAATCTTTTTGATGTTTCAATATCATATTGTAAAACTTTCAGTCCTTTGTGATTTTCTCATGAGGCAACTTAATTACTATAGATTCATTGTCTCAGTAAGCTTTTGTCATATGACTATGAAAAATTCCTATATGGTTAATAGCATGTCACCACAGAAATTATTCTTGTTATCATTTACCTACTCGAGGACGAGCAGGAATTAAGCTTGGGGATGTTGATACGTCCAAAATGTATCTATAATTTCTGCTTGCTCCATGCCTCTTTTGGGTGATATTGCTATGTTATTTATACACTTCCATACACTTTTGATCATATTTGGACTAACCTATTAACTCAGTGCACCCCAGTGCCAGTTTCTGTTTTCGGCTGTTTTTGTATTTCAGGTTTTCACATTACGAGAACTGTCAGGAAAAATCCAGAAAAATTATATAAAAAATCAGCGTTCCAAAACCTACCGTGCGCCCGAAGTACAGCCGGGGGGGCCACCAGGGCTCCAGGCGCCCTGGCGGCGCGCCCCCCCTGGGTCGCGCCAGGGGGGCGCCTGGGCCCCCCGAGGCTCCACTGATGCCACCCTTTGGCATATATTTAAAGCGTCTCCCGAAACCCTCGAGACGGGAACTCTTTTTCGCGATCTCATCTCTGTTCTGCCGCCGCCGCCGCTTCCAAGATCGGGAGCACCAGGAGAACTCTTCCCGGCACCCTGTCGGAGGGGAGGATCACCACCGGGAGCTTCTCCACCACCATGGACGCCTCCCGGATGAGTTGTGAGTTGTCTCCCTTGGACCATGGGTCCATGACCAGTAGCTATGTGATGTTCTTCCCGTTCTTGTGCTTCACTAATTAGTCCTCGTGAGCTGCCCTACATGATCGAGGCACATATGTAACCCTTATGTTGTTGCTATGATGAGTTTACTGGGATCCGATGGATTATGAGATTATGTTCAGATTGTGTTTGAGTAATATATTTGATTCACCTCTTTTATGTTTATGTTCGTAAGTAATTCTTGCATGTTCTCCGTTGTTATTTATTGCTTTGGCCAAGTAGTAGGTAGTGACTCCAAGAGGGAACGTTATGCTTGATTGTGGGTTCATGCCCCTCGATGACTAGTTTGAGTGACAGAAACATGAGTCTAGGGGATGTGCTGTTGCCACAAGGGGGAAAACAACGGTGCTTGTGCCCGCGGGTGCAAGGATTGTTTACTTTACGCAAAGTTCTTTTAACGTAGTTGTCTGTTGCTTTGAGTTTACACTATGGGTGGGACTCGCAACTTAATACCAGCATATGTTCTGGATAGATATCTCAAGGTGGATGATTAGTAGTAGATGCAGATGGATTTCGGTCTACTTACCTCGGCGTACCGCCCATGCTTTGAACCTCTACCTTTCTTGCAACTTAGTCAACATTGGTCATGTCAATTGCCCAGCTGTAATTCGTTTACCTCACATAGTAGTTTTATCGTCTTTTGGGAGAGAGACATCACTAGTGAACATCATGAGACTCCGGTCCATATTACCATCATTGATCACATCCGCTATTTACTTTTCTGCATTTTACTTACTATTGCAATTATACATATCACTATTATCACTTGTGTTTGATCCTTTGTAAACTACAAGGCCGGAGGGACTGACAACCTCTCTGTACTCGTTGGGAGCAAAGTTATTTGTATCTGTGTGCAGGTCCACGTTGATTGCTAATATCTGGCGCCGTTAGCAGTTGACACCTTCTTGTTGAAACTGGGAGTCTCAGGGAAAACGATCCTTGGTATTGCCAAGGGAAAACTTCTGCTACACTGCATCTCAAACCTTCCACTTGGGGTAACCAACGAGGGGTGAGAAGCCACCTAGCAAAGGTCATAAGCCTCTGCTCAAGGGAGAAGCCTAACCCATTATTTTGAACAGCAAAATCATCGTTCATCTCAGAAATTCTATCAATCAAGACCTCAATAGGAACCTTTTTTCTAAGGTTTTCATTAAAAGCAACATGATCAGGCGATCGCAACCGCATTATGTCTTCTTGATTGAACAAGATAGCCTCTATGCGAGCTCGACCGGCATCTACCCCGTAGTGAGCAAAGATTTCTTTGGCCGCATTCACAATAAATCTAAATTCATGAGCCAAAAAGATAGTAGATGTACGCTTAACAGAAGAATGCTCAATATTGGAAAACTCTAAAAAGATTCTCTGAATACAGGGATGCATATGGATAAATTGTCTTTCAATTTCTACTATAAGCATGGATACAGCATCCACAAGGCTACTAGTTCTGTGAAGAATAGAGCCACCCATAGTGGGCAAAGCACCGGCACAAGTAAAGAAGTCCTGAAGAACTCCTTTTACAATGGTATTACCACTACCAACCCGGAATTTCTTAATATGTAAAGTGGTAGCTTCATCTGGGGGTTCAACATAGACGTTTCCCTCGACATTACTACCCTTCTCGATAAAATCGTCCCCCATCTCAGACATGAGGGCAATCAGGCAGGCAAGCAGCACACAAGCAACCAAGAAGCAAGCGAACGATAAACACACGGCGGAAGAAGGGCAAATAAAACGGCAAGGGTGAAGTGGGGGAGAGGAAAACGAGAGGCAAAAATGTAATGCGAAGGATAAGGGTTTGTGATAGGTACTTCGTATATGACTTTTGCATAAACCTCCCCGGCAACGGCGCCAGAAATTCTTCTTGCTACTTCTCGAGCTTGCGTTGTATTTTCTCAAAGAGGAAAGGGAGATGCAGCACAATAGCGTAAGTATTTCCCTCAGTTTTTGGGAACCAAGGTATCAATCCAGTAGGAGACCACGCGCGAGTCCCTCGCACCTGCACAAACAAATAAGAACTTCACAACCAACGCGATAAGGGGTTGTCAATCCCTTTACGGCACTTACGAAAGTGAGATCTGATAGAGATGATAGTTTATATTTTTGGTATTTTTGTTTATAAGAACAGAAAATAAAAGTGATAAAAGTAAAGTAGATGTAGATTGATATGTTGAGAATAGACCCGGGGGCCATAGTGTTCTCTAGTGGCTTCTCTCATGATAGCAATATTCTACGGCGGGTAAACAAATTACTGTCGAGCAATTGATAGAAAAGCCAATAATTATGAGACTATCTAGGCATGATCATTGTATATAGGCATCACGTCCGAGACAAGTACACCGAAACGATTCTGCATCTACTACTATTACTCCACTCATCGACCGCTATCCAGCATGCATCTAGTGTATTGAGTTCATAAGAACAGAGTAATGCCATAAGCAAGATGACATGATGTAGAGGGATAAACTCAAGCAATATGATATAAACCCCATCTTTTTATCCTCGATGGCAACAATACAATACGTGCCTTGCTGCCCCTACTGTCATTGGGAAAGGACACCGCAAGATTGAACCCAAAGCCAAGCACTTCTCCCATTGCAAGAACTATAGATCTAGTAGGCCAAACCAAACCAATAATTCGAAGAGACTTGCAAGGATATTATGAGCACACATAAAAAGTTCAGAGAAGAACCAAATTTTCTCATAGATAATCTTGATCATAAACTCACAATTCATCGGATCTTGACAAACACACCGCAAAAAGAGATTACATCGAATAGATCTCCTCGAAGACAGAGGAGAACTTTGCATTGAGATCCAGAGAGAGAGAAGAAGCCATCTAGATACTAGCTATGGACCCGAAGGTCTGTGGTAAACTACCCACAACTCATGGTGAGGGCGATGATGATGATGATGAAGAACTCCATGCTGGATCCCCCTCCGATGGAGCTCCGGAACATGCTCCAAGATGGGATCTCACAGGAACAGAAGGCTACGGCGGTAGAATTAGAGTTTTCTCCCTGTTGCTGATGGTTTCGGGGTACGTAGACTTATATAGGAGGAAGGAGGACACTGGGGGAGTCACCGGGGCCCCACGAGGCAGGGGGCGCGCCCTGGGAAGGGGGGCGCGCCCTCCACCCTCGTGGCTCTTCTGACGTGGTTCTCAAGTTCTCTGTGCGTGATTTTCTCCAAAAATATATCTTGTGAAGGTTTCATTCCGTTTGGGCTCTGTTTGATATTCTTTTTCTCCAAAACCCTGAAACGGGCAAAAACAGCAATCTGGACTGGGCCTTTGGGTTAGTAAATTAGTCCCAAAAATGATATAAAATTGTAAGATAAAGCCCATTAAACATCCAAGACTTCATAAATAATAGCATGGAACAATCAACAATTATAGATACGTTGGAGACGTATCACGCGCGCCTACTCCCCTGGGCGCGCCCCCTGCCCTCGTGGCCGCCTCTCTCGTTTCCTCGCGTGTACTCCAAGTCTTCTATGTTGATATTGTTACAAAAATAACTCTCCCGAAGGTTTCATTCAGTTTGGACTCCATTTGATATTCCTTTTCTGCGAAACACTTAAATAGGCAAAAAAAACAGCAATTTGCATTGGGCCTTGGGTTAGTAGGTTGGTCCCAAAAATAATAAAGAAGTGTATAATAAAGCCCATTAAATATCCAAAACAGAATATATAATAGCATGGAACAATAAAAAAAATATAGATACATTGGAGACGTATCAAGCCTCCCCAAGCTTAGTTCCTGCTCATCCTCAAGTAGGTAAATGATAAAAACAAAAAAAATTGATGTGGAATGCTAACCAACATAATTCTCAATGTAATTTTCTTTATTGTGGCATGAATGTTCAGATCCGAAAGATTTAAAACAAAAGTCTATATTGACATAAGAATAATAATACTTCAAGCATACTATCAAAGCAATCATGTCTCCTCAAAATAACATGGCCAAAGAAAGTTCATCCCTACACAATCATATAGTTAGGCTATGCTCCATCTTCGTCGCACAAAATACTCAAATCATGCACAACCCCGGTTTCAGCCAAGCAATTGTTTCATACTTAATTTTTTTCAAACTTTTTCAACTTTCACGCAATACATGAGCGTGAGCCATGGACATGGCACTATAGGTGGAATAGAGTGGTGGTTGTGGAGAAGACAAAATAGGAAGACGGTCTCACATCAACTAGGCAGATCAATGGGCTATGGAGATGCCCATCAATAGATATCAATGTGAGTGGGTAGGGATTGCCATGCAACGGATGCACTAGAGCTATAAATGTATGAAAGCTCAACAAAAGAAACTAAGTGGGTGTGCATCCAACTTGCTTGCTCACGAAGACCTAGGGCATTTGAGGAAGCCCATCGTTGGAATATACAAGCCAAGTTCTATAATGAAAATTTCCCACTAGTATATGAAAGTGACAAAACAAGAAACTCTCTATCATGAATATCATGGTGCTACTTTGAAGCACAAGTGTGTAAAAAGATAGTAGCATTGTCCCTTTTTTGTTTTTTTTGGGCCTTTCTTTTTTCTTTGGCTTTTATCCTTTTTCTTTTTTTTTCTTTGGGACAATGCTCTAATAATGATGATCATCACCCTTTTATTGATTTACAACTCGATACTAGAACAAAGTATGACTCTATATGAATGCCTCCGGTGGTGTATCGGGATGTGCAATGAATCAAGAGTGACATGTATGAAAAATTATGCATGGTGGCCTAGCCACGAATACGATGTCAACTACATGATCATGCATGGCAATATGACAATGATGAAGCGTGTCATATGAACGGAACGATGGAAAGTTGCATGGAAATATATCTCGGAATGGCTATGGAAATGCCATGATAGGTAGGTATGGTGGTTGTTTTGAGAAAGGTATATGGTGGGTGTATACTACCGGCGAAAGTTGTGCGGTACAAGAGAGGCTAGCAATGGTGGAAGGGTGAGAGTGCGTATAATCCATGGACTCAACATTAGTCATAAAGAACTCACATACTTATTGCAAAAATCTACAAGTCATCAAAACAAAGTACTACACGCATGCTCCTAGAGGAAGGGTTGGTAGGAGTTAACCATCGCGCGATCCCGACCTCCACACAAAGGATGACACTCAATGAAATACCTCATGCTTCAAATTTGTCACACAACGGTTACCATACGTGCATGCTATGGGACTTGCAAACCTCAACACAAGTATTTCTCAAATTCATAATTACTCTACTAGCATGACTCTAATATCACCATACTCATATCTCAAAACAATTATCAAGTATCAAACTTCTAATAATATTCAATGCACTTTTATGAAAGTTTTTACTATACCCATCTTGGATGCCTATCATATTAGGACTAGTTTTATAACCGAAGCACATTACCATGCTGTTCTAAGAGACTCTCAAAAAGATATAAGTGAAGCATGAGAGATCAATAATTTCTACAAAATAAAACCACCACCGTGCTCTAAAAGGTAGAAGTGAAGCACGAGAGCAAAACTATCTAGCTCAAAAGATATAAGTGAAGCGCATAGAGTATTCTAATAAATTCCAATTCATTTGTATCTCTCTCAAAAGGTGTGTCCAGCAAGGATGATTGTGGCAAACTAAAAAGCAAAGAATCGAATCATACATGACGCTCCAAGCAAAACACATATCATGTGGTGAATAAAAATATAGTCTCAAGTAAGGTTACCGATAGATGAAGACGAAAGAGGGGATGCCTTCCCGGGGCATCCCTAAGCTTAGGCTTTTGGTTGTCCTTGAATTTTACCTTGGGGTGCCTTGGGCATCCCCAAGCTTAGGCTTTTGCCACTCTTTGTTCCATAGTCCATCAAATCCTTACCCAAAACTTGAAAACTTCACAACACAAAACTTAGCCAAAAATCTCGTGAGTTCCGTTAGTATAAGAAAACAAAGCACTTCTCAAAGGTACTGTAATGAACTCATTCTTAGTTTATATTGGTGTTAAAACTACTGTATTCCAACTTCTGTTTGATTCATACCCCCCGATACTACTCATAGATTCATCAAAATAAGCAAACAACACATGAAAAACAGAATCTGTCAAAAACAGAACAGACTGTACTAATATGTAACTTTCGAATACTTCTGTAACTATAAAAAAATTGAAATAAATTGGTGGACGTGAGGAATTTTTCTATTAATCATCTGCAAAAAGAGTCAACTAAAAAGCACTCTCCAGTAAAAAATGGTAGCTAATCTCGTGAGCGCTAAAGTTTATGTTTTTTACAACATGATCACATAAACTTCACACAAGTCTTCCCAAAGGTTATACTTGGCACAAACACTAATTAAAACATAAAACCACATCTAAACAGAATCTAGATGCAATATTTATTCCTAAACATAAGCAAAAACAAAGAAAATAAAATTGGATTGCCTCCCAACAAGCGTTATCGTTTAACGCCCCTAGCTAGGCACGGTACAAGAGTAAATCTAGGTATTGCCATCTTTGGCAGGCAATCCATAAGTGTCTCTCATAATAGATTCATAAGGTAATTTGATTTTCTTTCTAGGAAAGTGTTCCATGCCTTTCCTTATCAGAAATTGGAATCTAATATTTCCTTCCTTCATATCAATAATTGCACCAATCATTCTAAGGAAAGGTCTGCCAAGAATAATAGGACATGTAGGATTGCAATCTATATCAAGAACAATGAAATCTACGGGCACATAATTTCTATTTGCAACAATAAGAACATCATTAATCTTTCCCATAGGTTTCTTAATAGTAGAATCCGCAAGATGCAAATTTAAAGAACAATCATCAAGTTCATGGAAACCTAACATACCACACAAAGCTTTTGGAATTGTGGAAACACTTGCACCCAAATCGCACAAAGCTAAGCATTCATGATCTTTAATCTTAATTTTAATAGTAGGTTCCCACTCATCATAAATATTTCTAGGGATAGAAATTTCTAATTCAAGTTTTTCTTCATAAGATCGCATTAAAGCATCAACTATGTGTTTGGTAAAAGCTTTATTTTGACTATAAGCATGAGGAGAATTTAGCACGGATTGCAACAAGGAAATATGATCTATTAAAGAGCAATTTTCATAATTAAATCCCTTAAAATCCAAGATAGTGGGTTCATTACTATGTAAAGTTTTGACCACTTCAATCCCACTTTTAACAATTTTAGCACAAGATCTAAAAACTCTGAATCATTTGTACGCCTTTTAACTAAAGTAAACTCATCTCCAGTCCCATCTTTATCAAGATTCGTACTAGAAAACAAGGATTTAATAGGAGACACATCAATCACTTTCAGATCTTCATCTTTATTATCATGGAAACTAGAAGAACACGCTTTCATAAAGCAATCTCTTATAGCACGCATCCTAGCGGTTCTTTCCTTGCATTCATCAATGGAAATTCTCATGGCTTTGAGAGACTCACTGATATCATGCTTAGGTGGAATAGATCTAGGTTTCAAAGAATCAACATCAAGAGAATTTCTATCCACGTTTCTGAAGGAAATATGCCCTAGAGGCAATAATAAAGTTATTATTTATTTCCTTATATCATGATAAATTTTTATTATTCATGCTAGAATTGTATTAACCAGAAACTTAGTACATGTGTGAATACATAGACAAAACAGAGTGTCCCTAGTATGCCTATACTATACTAGCTCATTGATCAAAGATGGTTATGTTTCCTAGCCATAGACATGAGTTGTCATTTGATCAATGAGATCACATCATTAGGAGAATGATGTGATGGATAAGACCCATCCGTTAGCTTAGCACTATGATCGTTTAGTTTTACTGCTATTGCATTCTTCATGACTTATACATGTTCCTATGACTATGAGATTATGCAACTCCGGAATACCGGAGAAACACCTTGTGTGCTATCAAAAGTCACAACATAACTGGGTGATTATAAAGATGCTCTATAGGTGTCTCTGAAAGTGTTCGTGGTGTTGGCATAGATCAAGAATAGGATTTGTCACTCCAAGTGTCGGAGAGGTATCTCTGGGCCCTCTCGGTAATACACATCATAATAAGCCTTTCAAGCAAATGACTAATGAGTTAGTCACGAGATGATGTATTACGGAACGAGTAAAGAGACTTGCCGGTAACGAGATTGAACTAGGTATTGAGATACCAAGGATCGAATCTCGGGCAAGTAACATATCGATGACAAAGGGAACAACGTATGTTGTTATGCGGTTTGACGGATAAAGATCTTCGTAGAATATGTAGGAGACAATATGAGCATCCAGGTTCCGCTATTGGTTATTGACCGGAGATGAGTCTCGGTCATGTCTACATAGTTCTCGAACCCATAGGGTCCGCACGCTTAACGTTTGATGATGATCGGTATTATGAGTTTATGAGTTTTGATGTACCGAAGGTAGTTCAGAGTCCCGGATGAGATCGGGGACATGACGGGGAGTCTCTAAACGGTCAAGACGTAAAGATCGATATATTGGATGACTATATTCGGACATCGGAAAGGTTCCGAGTGATTCGGGTATTTTTCGGAGTACCGGAGAGTTACGGGAATTCGCCGGGGAGTATATGGGCCTTATTGGGCTTTAGGAGAAAGAGAGAGAGGAGGCTGCGCCCCCCCCCCAATGCTTAGTCTGAATTGGACTATGGGGAGGGGATGCGCCCCCTCCTTCCTTCTCTTCTCTTTTCCCTTTCCTTCTCTCCTACTCCTACTACTTGGAAGGGCTCCTAGTTCTACTAGGAAAGCGGGAATCCTACTGCGAGTGGGAGTAGGACTCCCCTAGGGTGCACCATAGAGAGGGCCGGCCCCTCCCCTCACCTCCTCCTTTATATGCGGGGGTAGAGGCACCCCTTGGACACACAAGTTGATCAAGTTGATCTCTCCCAACCGTGTGCGGTGCCCCTCTCCACAGAAACACACCTCGATCATATCGTTGCAGTGCTTAGGCGAAGCCCTGCGCCGGTAGCTTCATCATCTCCGTCACCACGCCGTCATGCTGACGAAACTCTCCCACGAGGTTCTACTGGATCAAGAGCTCATGGGACATCATCAAGATGAACGTGTGCTGAACGCGGAGGCTTCGTACGTTCGGTGCTTGATCGGTTGGACCGGGAAGAAGTTCGACTACATCAACCACGTCACTAGACGCTTTCGCTCCCGGTCTACGAGGGTATGTAGACACACTCTCCCCTCTCGTTGCTATGCATCTAGAAGATAGATCTTGCGTGATCGTAGGAAAAATTTGAAATACTACGTTCCCCAACAGTTTCTAGCCAACTCATCAATCTTAAGCAATTTTTCTTCAAGCAAAGCATTGAAATTCTTTTGCGAATTCATAAACTCTTTAACACTAGTCTCAAATTCAGAGGGCATCTTACCAAAATTTCCATAAGAGTTATTGCGGGAATTACCATAATTATTAGAGGAATTACTAGGAAAGGGCCTAGGATTAAAGTTTCCTCTATAAGCATTGTTACCAAAATTATTCCTACCAACAAAATTCGCATCCAAAGATTCATTATTATTTTCAATCAATGTGGATAAAGGCATATCATTAGGATCAGAAGAAGCAGTCTTAGTAGCAAATAATTTCATAAGTTCATCCATCTTTCCACTCAAAACACTAATCTCTTCAATAGCATGCACTTTTTTACTAGTAGATCTTTCAGTGTGCCATTGAGAGTAGTTAACCATAATATTATCTAGGAGTTTGGTAGCTTCTCCTAAAGTGATTTCCATGAAAGTGCCCCCCGCGGCCGAATCTAAAAGATTTCTAGAAGCTAAATTCAAGCCGTCATAATTTTTTTGCATGATCATCCGTAAGTTCAAACCATGTGTAGGGAAATTACATATCGTTAATTTCATTCTCTCCCAAGCTTGTGCAACATGCTCATGATCTAGTTGCTTAAAATTCATAATATCGTTTCTGAGAGAGATAATCTTAGCACGAGGAAAATACTTAGAGACAAAGGCATCTTTGTACTTATTCCATGAATCAATACTATTTCTAGGCAAAGAGGAGAACCAAGTTTTAGCACGATCTCTAAGTGAAAACGAAAATAGCTTTAATTTAACAATATCATTATCCGTATCCCTCTTGTTTTGCATATCGCACAAATCAACAACGTTGTTTAGATGGGTAGCGACATCTTCACTAGGAAAGCCAGAAAATTGATCTTTCATGACAAGATTCAACAGAGCGGCATTGATCTCACAAGATTCAGCATCTAAGATAGGAGAAATCGGAGTGCAAATAAAATCATAATTGTTGGCATTGGAAAAGTCACACAATTTGGTATTATCTTGAGCCATAGTGACAAGCAAGCAATCCAACACACAAGCAAACAAGAGGCAAGCGAACGGTAGAACACACGGAAAAAGAAGGGCGAACAAAACGGCAAGGGTGAAGTGGGGGAGAGGAAAGGAGAGGCAAATAATGTAGTGCGAGGGATAAGGGTTTGTGACAGGTACTTGGTATATGACTTTTGCGTAGATCTCTCCAGCAACGACGCCAGAAATTCTTCTTGCTACTTCTCGAGCTTGCGTTGTATTCCCTCGAAGATGAAAGGGTGATGCAGCACAGTAGCGAAAGTATTTCCCTCAGTTTTTAGAACCAAGGTATCAATCCAGTAGGAGACCACGCGCGAGTCCCTCGCACCTGCACAAACAAATAAGAACCTCGCAGCCAACGCGATAAAAAGGGGTTGTCAATCCCTTCTCGGTCACTTACGAGAGTGAGATCTGATAGCTATGATAAGATTTTTTTTTTGTATTTTTGGTATAGAGATAAAGTAAATAAAGCAAATCAGCAACGGCAACAGAAATTGGCAAGTTGATGGGAAAATAATATGATGAGAATAGACCCGGGGGCCATAGGTTTCACTAGTGGCTTCTCTCATGATAGCAGAATTCTACGTTGGGTGAACAAATTACTGTCGAGCAATTGATAGAAAAGCGCATAGTTATGAAAATATCTAGGCATGATCATTGTATATAGGCATCACGTCTGTAACAAGTAGACCAAAACGATTCTGCATCTACTACTATTACTCCACACATCGACCGCTATCCAACATGCATCTAGAGTTAAGTTCATAAGAACAGAGTAACGCCTTAAGCAAGATGACATGATGTAGAGGGATAAACTCAAGCAATATGATATAAACCCCATATTTTTATCCTCGATGGCAACAATACTATATGTTCCTTGCTGCCCGTGCTGTCATTGGGAAAGGACACTGAAAGATTGAACCCAAAGCCAAGCACTTCTCCCATTGCAAGAACTATAGATCTAGTAGGCCAAACCAAACCAATAATTCAGAGACTTGCAAGGATATTATAATCATACATAAAAGATTTCATAAAAGAATCCAATATTGTTCAAAGATAATCTTGATCATAAACCCACAATTCATCGGATCTCGACAAACATACCACAAAAATATTACATCGAATATATCTCCTCGGAGACCGAGGAGAACTTTGTATTGAGATCCAAAGAGAGAGAAGAAGCCATCTAGCTAATAACTATGGACCCGATGGTCTGTGGTAAACTACTCACAACTCATCGGAGGAGCTATGGTGTTGATGTAGAAGCCCTCCGTGATCGATGCCCCCTCCGGCGGAGCTCCGGAACATGCCCCAAGATGGGATCTCACGGGTATAGAAGGTTACGGCAGTGGAATTAGGGTTTCGTGGTGCTCCTCGATGTTTTCAAGGTATGAGGGTATATATAGGCTGAAGAGGCACGTCAGGGGAGCCAGAGGGGGACCACGAGGGTGGGGGCGCGCCTACCCCCCTGGGTGCGCCCCTGCCCTCGTGGCCGCCTCTCTCGTTTCCTCGCGTGTACTCCAAGTCTTCTGTGTTGATATTGTTCCAAAAATAACTCTCCCCAAGGTTTCATTCCGTTTGGACTACGTGTGATATTACTTTTCTGCGAAACACTGAAATAGGCAAAAACAGTAATTTGCACTGGGCCTTGGGTTAGTAGGTTAGTCCCAAAAATAATATAAAAGTGTATAATAAAGCCCATTAAACATCCAAAACAGAATATATAATAGCATGGAACAATAAAAATTATAGATACGTTGGAGACATATCACCAAGCAACGATGATTGTCGACATTAACTTTGCTAAGAAAATTGCCTCAATCATAAATCTTGACCATGAGCCTAGCACGCTCGATGAAAAGGTTAGATTGGAAAGATTGGCATGAGGCAATTACTGCCAAATTATTATCTCTCAACAAAAAGAAGGTGTTTAGACCGGTTCGTCTAACTCCTCCCCACATATGCCATGTTAGCCATAAGTGGATTTTTTGTTCAAAAGAGAGATGAAAATAATAAGGTAGTACGGTACAAAGCAAAGCTCGTCGCTCAAGGGTTCACTCAACGACCAGGTGTCGATTTTGAGGAGACTCATTTCCCATTCATGGATGGGATTACCTTTAGATTATTGATCTCAATGGCAGTAAATATGAACATGAAAATGAAACTAATGGATGTTGTCACTGCTTATCTATATGGTAACTTGGATTCAAACGTGTACATGAAGGTACATGAATGTATCCCTATTCTGAACCATGATAGAGCAAACATGTGTGGACTCACATAGTCTGGTAGGATGTGGTGTAATCTCCTCAGTTGGAAAAGGCAGTGCCTATGAGGCGCTTAAGCATGCCTAGGCGCTAGGCAATGGCCAAACGCCTCGCCTAGGGCATAAATGGTTGTCTAGGCAAGTCAAGCAAGGAATTGTCTACCCAAGCAAGAAATCAGGCCACATAATGTTGTTGCCGCTCCTTGCTGAACCCTAGCTCTACCTCTCTCTCTCTTTGCACCTCGCTCACTGATGACCCACAAGTGTAGGGATCTATCGTAGTCCTTTCGATATGTAAGAGTGTCGAACCCAACGAGGAGCAGAAGGAAATGATAGGCAGTTTTCCGTAAGGTATTTTCTGCAAGCACTGAAATTATAGGTAACAAATAGTTTTGTGATAAGGTAATTGGTAGCAAGTAACAAAAGGTAAAAGTAAATAAGGTGCAGCAAGATGGCCCAATCCTTTTTGTAGCAAAGGACAAGCCTGGACAAACTCTTATATGAAGGAAAGCACTCCCGAGGACACATGGGAATTATCGTCAAGCTAGTTTTCATCATGATCATCTGATTCGCGTTCGGTACTTTGATAATTTGGTATGTGGGTGGACCGGTGCTTGGGTGCTGTCCTTACTTGGACATGCCTCCCACTTATGATTAACCTCTATTGCAAGCATCCGCAACTACAAAAGAAGTATTAAGGTAAACCTAACCATAGCATGAAACATATGGATCCAAATCAGCCCCTTACGAAGCAACGCATAAACTAGGGCTTATGCTTCTGTCACTCTAGAAACCCATCATCTACTTATTACTTCCCAATGCCTTCCTCTAGGCCCAAATAATGGTGAAGTGTCATGTAGTCGACGTCCACATGACACCACTAGAGGAGAGACAACATACATATCATTAAAATATCGAACGAATACCAAATTCACATGACTACTTATAGCAAGACTTCTCCCATGTCCTCAGGAACAAAAGTAACTACTCACAAGACATAATATTGTTCACGATCAGAGGGGTATTAATATGCATAATGGATCTGAACATATGATCTTCCACCAAATAAACCAACTAGCATCAACTACAAGGAGTAATCAACACTACAAGCAACCCACAGGTACCAATCTGAGGTTTGGTTATAAAGATTGGATACAAGAGATGAACTAGGGTTTGAGAGGAGATGGTGATGGTGAAGATGTTGATGAAGATAGCCCTCCCGAAGATGGGAGAGTTGTTGGTGATGACGGCGGTGACGATTTCCCCCTCCCGGAGGGAAGTATCCCCGGCAGAACAGCTCTGCCGGAGCCCTAGATTGGTTTCCGCCAAGGTTCCGCCTCGAGACGGCGGCGTCTGATCCCGAAGCCTCCTTATGATTTTTTTTTCCAGGTCAAAACACCTCATATAAGAGAAGATGGGCATCGGGGGGCCATTGGGGGGCCCACGATACAGGGGGGCGCGCCCCCACCCTCGTGGACAGGTGGTGGCCCCCCTGGTGATCTTCTTTCACCAGATATTTTTTATATTTTCTGAAACGGTGTCCTGTGAAGTTTTGGGGCTTTTTGAGTTGTGCAGAATAGGTTTCCAGAGTTTGCTTCTTTTCCAGCCCAGAATTCCAACTGTCGGCATTCTCCCTCTTGTCCTCAAAGACATACGTATTGTGACATAACATGTAATAACAGCCCATAATGCAATAAATATCAACATATAAGCACGATGCAAAATGGACGTATCAACTCCCCAAAGCTTAGACCTCGCTTGTCCTCAAGCGAAAGCCGATATCAAAAGATATGTCCACATGTTTAGAGATAGAGGTGTCGATAAAAATAAAATACGGACATGAGGGCATCATGATCATTCTCATAACAGCAACATATATATTGTCATATGATTCTTATGCTAAAGTAACAATTCATTCACCATATCAAGCATGAATCATAAACTTCATTGGAAACCAACAAACTATGATCTCGGTCATTGAAGCAATTGCAACTTATCGTAACATCGGAAAGATGCAATATAAGAGCTTTTCAGCAAGCATACATACTCAACTATCATATAGTCTTTCACAATTTCTCACACTCACGCAATACTTATGTTTATGGAGTTTTAATCGGACACAGAGAAAGATAGGGGCTTATGGTATTGCCTCCCAATCTTTTACCTCAAGGGTAATGTCAACAGTAATAGACCATGATAACTTACATCCAAGTGGGTATATATGTCAGGATCTTTCCAACACAATGTGCTTGCCAAAGGATAAAGTGTAAAAAGGAAAGGTGATTTCCACCTTGACTCTTAAGGAAGAATAATAGATAGGCCCTTCGTAGAGGGAAGCAGAGGTTGTCATGTGCTTTTATGGTTGGATGCACAAAGTCTTAGCACGGAAGAATGTCACTTTATATTGCCACTTGTGATAAGGACCTTTATTATGCAGTCCGTCGCTTTTATTACTTCCATATCACAAGATCGTATAAATCTTATTTCCTCCACACTAATAAATCATACATATTTTAGCGAGTTTGCAACATGACAACTTACTTGGAAGGATCTTTCTCAATCCATAGGTAGGTATGGTGGACTCATGGCAAAACTGGGTTTAAGGATGTATGGAAGCACAAGTAGTATCTCTACTTGGTGCAAGGAGTTTTGGCTAGCATGAGGGGGAAAGGCAAGCTCAACATGTTGGATGATCCATGACAATATACTTTATTTTAGATATAAGAAAACATAACCATTATGTTGTCTTCCTTGTCCAACATCAACTCTTTAGCATGTCATATTTTAATGAGTGCTCACAATCATAAAAGATGTCCAAGATAGTATATTTGTATGTGAAGCCTCTCTTCCTTTATTACTTCCTATTAATTGCAACAATGACCAAAACTATGTTTGTCAACCCTCAAAAACTTTTGTTCATCATACTCTGTATATGTGAAGTCATTACTTCCCATAAGATCAATATGATCTCTTGACACTATTTATGTTTTATTTTATTCTATCATGACCAAAGTGAGGAAATCAAGCCCTTGACTCGACACTAATCTTTATTATATAGCTCACGGACTCGATTACAAAGGGTAAAGATCATAAGGCAAAAGCTCACAACTAGATCATGCTAACTTTATTCTACTAGATCAAGATACTACCAAAAGGATCGAACTAGGAAAACGGTAAAGATAGAAGTGATGGTGATACGATACCGGGGTCACTCCCCCAAGCTTGGCAGTTGCCAAGGGGAGTGCCCATACCCATATGATTATGTCTCCTTCTTTGGAGGTGGTGATGATGGCTTCTTCCTTAACTTGCACTTAAGGGCAGAAATTTGCTCCCTTAGGACATTGATCTCCTGCTCAAGGTTTAATATTTTCTTGCATAGTGCCTGCTTGTTTTCCTGCAAGAGGTGAAAAGGGATAAATTCGACTTAGATTTGTTTGCTCTATCGGGGAGGCTTGACTTTTTGAACTCCACATGCATGCCTCCAGGTTGAGGTAGTGGGACTTCGTCTTCATCTGAGCTAGTCTAATCCTTCCCCTTGGAATCACGGTCTTCTTCTTCCTCTGTGGTCCAACCATAAGCTCCCAGTCCCCATAAACCTTAGGGTCAGCAAGGGAATCAGCCACATAGCTTTCTCCATCCGAATCCTGGGATGACATATTGCTTTTATCTGCGACAGAAACAGCTCGAAACAAAAACAAAGGATTTTTGCGTGACACAGAGGTCAAAACCCTCGGGAGTATATATATAATGAATTTTTACCGACCAAAAGGAGTAACATACAAGAAATCGGAGTCCGGGAGGCACACGAGGTGCCCACGAGGCAGGGGCGCGCCCTCCACCCTCGTCGATGCCTCGTGTCTCTTCCGGACTGCCACTTATTTTTCAAATTTTCTAAATATTCCAAAACGGTGAAAAATTGCCATTATAACTGTTTTGGAGTCGGTTTACTTATCGTACCGCATACCTCTTCCTTTTCGGAGTATGAATCATTCTGGAAAGTGTCCCTTATGTATTCCACCGGGGTTACGGTTTCAATAACATTGGTTTCAACATTTATTGGATTACCTGAGATATAATGTTTGATTCTTTGACCGTTCACCACCTTCGGATTTGTGCCTTCAAAGTTGTTGATTTTAATGGCACTAGAATGATAGACCTCCTCGATAACGTAAGGTCCTTCCCACTTAGATAGAAGTTTTCCTGCAAAAAATCTTAAACGAGAGTTGTATAGCAAGACATAATCACCTACGTTAAACTCACGCTTTTGTATCCTTTTGTCATGCCATCTTTTAACTTTTTTTAAACAACTTGGCATTCTCATAGGATCGTGTCCTTCATCTATCAAGAGAGCTAATGTCAAATAACCTCTTCTCACCGGCAAGTTTGAAATCATAATTGAGCTCTTTAATAGCCCAATATGCCTTATGTTCTAGCTCAAGAGGTAAGTGACAAGCTTTTCCATAAACCATCTTATATGGAGACATGCCCATAGGATTTTTGTATCCAGTTCTATAGGCCCATAGTGCATCATCAAGTTTCTTGGACCAATTCTTTCTAGACCTATTAACTGTCTTTTGCAAAATTAATTTCAGCTCTCTATTACTTAGTTCTACTTGACCACTAGTCTGAGGGTGATAAGGGGATGCAAGTCTATGGTTAACATCATATTTGCAAGCATTTTACGGAAAGCATCATGAATAAAGTGTGAACCACCGTCAGTCATTAGGTATCTAGGGACTCCAAACATCGGAAAAATAACTTCTTTAAGCATCTTAATAGAGGTGTTATGATCAGCACTTCTAGTTGGAATACCTTCTACCCACTTAGTAACGTAATCAACAACAACTAGAATATGCATGTACCCATTAGAGGAAGGAAACGGTCCCATATAATCAAAGCCCCAAACATCAAATGGTTCAATAACAAGTGATTAATTCATAGGCATTGCTTGACGTCTACTGATATTACCAGTTCTTTGATATTCATCACAAGATAAGACAAACTTACGGGCATCCTTGAAGAGAGTAGGCCAATAAAAACCGGATTGCAATACCTTATGTGCAGTTCTATCTCCAGCATGGTGTCCTCCATAAGCTTCGGAGTGGCACTTGCGTAGGATCTGTTCCTCTTCATGCTCAGGTACACAACGTCTAATAATACTATCTACTCCTTCTTTATAAAGATGTGGGTCATCCCAGAAGTAATGTCTCAAATCATAGAAGAACTTTTTCTTTTGCTGGTATGTGAAGCTAGGAGGTATAAACTTAGCAACAATATAATTAGCATAATCAGCATACCATGGAGCAGTACGAGAAGTATTTATGACAGCTAATTGTTCATCGGGAAAGCTATCATCAATAGGTTGTGGGTCATCAAGTATATTCTCTAGCCTAGACAGGTTATCTGCAACGGGGTTCTCAGCTCCCTTTCTATCAATAATATGCAAGTCAAACTCTTGCAGCAAGAGAACCCATCTAATAAGTCTAGGTTTAGCATCTTTCTTTTCCATAAGGTATTTGATAGCGGCATGATCAGTGTGAATAGTTACTTTAGAATCAACAATATAAGGTCTAAACTTATCACAAGCAAATACAACTGCTAAAAATTATTTCTCAGTAGTAGCATAATTTCTCTAGGCACTGTCTAGAGTTTTACTAGCATATTAGATAACATTTAACTTCTTATCAACTCTTTGCCCTAGAATAGCACCTACAGCATAATCACTAGCATCGCACATAATCTCAAAAGGTAAATTCCAGTCAGGAGGCTGGACAATAGGTGCAAAGATCAATGCTTTCTTGAGTATTTCAAATGCTTCTAGACAATCATCATCAAAGACAAAAGCAATATCTTTTTGTAAGAGATTAGTCAGAGGCTTGGAGATTTTGGAGAAGTCCTTTATGAACCTCCTATAAAACCCGGCATGACCAAGGAAACTTCGTATACCTTTGATGTCCGTAGGGCACGTCATCTTTTCAATAGCATCAACTTTAGCCTTGCCAACTTCAATACCTCTTTCAGAAATTTTATGTCCCAAGACAATGCCTTCATTAACCATAAAGTGGCACTTCTCCCGATTCAAAACAAGATTAGTGTCTTCACATCTCTTCAAAACTCGATCAAGGATGCTTAAGCAATCATCAAAAGAAGTTCCGTAAATGGAGAAGCCATCCATGAAAACCTCAAAAATCTTTTCACAAAAATCAGATAATATAGCAATCATGCATCTTTGAAAGGTAGCAGGTGCATTACATAAACCAAAAGGCATACATCTATAAACAAAGGTACCGAAAGGACAAGAAAAAGTGGTCGTTTCTTGATCCTCTTTTGACACAGGTATCTGAGAGAAACCAGAATAACCATCTAGAAAGCAAAAATGAGTATATTTGGATAACCTTTCTAGCATTTGATCAATAAAAGGCAAGGGGTAATGATCTTTCTTAGTAGATTTATTTAATTTGCGGAAGTCAATTACCATCCTATAACCTGTAACAATTCTTTGCGGGGTCAATTCATCATTATCATTAGGAACAACAATCATCCTCCCTTCTTAGGGACACGATGGACAGGACTTACCCACTGGCTATCAGCAACTGGATAGATAATACCTACCTCTAGAAGCTTTAGTATTTCCTTCCTTACCACTTCTTTCATCTTAGGATTTAACCATCGTTGATGATCAATAATTGGTTTAGCGTTTTCTTCCAATTTTATCTTGTGTTGGCATAAAGTGGGACTGATGCCCTTAAGATCATCCAGAGTATATCCAATAGCAGCACGGTGCTTCTTCAGAGTTTTTAATAATTTTTCCTCTTCCTGCTCTAAAAGGTTAGCACTAATAATAACAGGATATATCTTCTTTTCATCAAGATAAACATACTTAAGATTATCAGGTAAAGGTTTAAGTTCAAACACGGGATCACCCTTTGGTGGAGGAGGATCCCCTAGAATTTCAACGGGCAAGTTATTTTTCAATATGGGTTCCTGATTAAAGAATATTTCATCTATTTCCCTTCTCTCATTCATATGCATATCATTTTCGTGATCTAGCAAATATTGTTGTAAAGGATCGTTAGGAGGCACAGCAATAGAAGCAAGACCAATAATTTCATCATTACTAGATAATTATTTATCAAGGGGTTGTCTACGAAATTTAGCAAAGTTAAAATCGTGAGACATATCCCCTAAACCAACAGTAACAATATCTTACACACAGTCTATCTTAGCATTAACAGTATTCAAGAAGGGTCTACCAAATATAATGGGACAAAAGTCATCTTGTGCGGAACTAAGAATAAGAAAATCAGCAGGGTATTTAACTTTCCCACACAAAACTTCAACATCTCTAACAATCCCAACTGGTGAAATAGTGTCTCTATTAGCAAGCTTGATAGTAACATCAATCCCTTCTAACTCAACAGGTGCAATATCATGCATAATTTCTTGATATAAGGTGTGAGGGATAATACTCGCATTAGCACCCACATCACATAAACCATGATAGCAATGATCTCCTATTTTAACAGAGATAACCGGCAAGCCTACAATAGGTCTATGTTTATTCCTAGCATCGGGTTTGGCTATTCTAGCAGCTTCCTCTTGGAGGTAAATAACATATCCATCTAAATCTTCAACCAAGAGATCTTTAACCATAGCAACACTAGGTTCGACTTTAATTTGCTCAGAGGGTGTAGGTGTTCTAGTATTACTCTTACGAACCTCAGTTGAAGCTTTAGCATGATCCTTTATTCTAACAGGGAAAGATGGTTTCTCAATAATCAGTAGGAACAATAGGATCAACATTATAAGTGATAGTCTTTTCTTCAACTTTAACAGGTTCAACTACTTTCACTTCAATGGGAGGATGGTATTTAAATCACTTCTCCTTAGGTAGATCAACATGAGTAGCAAATGATTCACAGAAAGAAGCTACTATCTCAGAGTCAAGTCCATATTTAGTGCTAAATTCATGGAAAACATCGGTATCCATAAAATCTTTAACACAATCAAACTTAGGGGTCATACCTGACTCCTTACCTTCATCGAGATCCCAATCTTCAGAGTTGCGTTTAATTCTTTCCAATAAATCCCATTTGAATTCAATAGTCTTCATCATAAAAGATCCAGAACAAGAAGTATCGAGCATGGAGCGATTATCGAGAGAAAGCCGAGCATAGACTCGGCATCTAAGATAGGAGCAATCGGAGTGCTAATAAAATCATTATTGTTGGCATTGGAAAAGTCACACACTTTGGTATTATCTTGAGCCATAGTGACAAGCAAGCAATCCAACACACAAGCAAACAAGAGGCAAGCGAACGGTAAAACACACGGAAAAAGGAGGGCGAATAAAACGGCAAGGATGAAGTGGGAGAGAGGAAAACGAAAGGCAAATAATTTAGTGCGAGGGATAAGAGTTTGTGACAGGTACTTGGTATATGACTTTTGCGTAGATCTCTCCGGCAGCGGCGCCAGAAATTCTTCTTGCTACTTCTCGATCTTGTGTTGTATTCCCTCGAAGAGGAAAGGGTGATGCAGCATAGTAGCGAAAGTATTTCCCTCAGTTTTTGAGAACCAAGGTATCAATCTAGTAGGAGACCACGCGCGAGTCCCTCGCACCTGCACAAACAAATAAGAACCTCACAGCCAACGCGATAAAAGGGGTTGTCAATCCCTTCTCGGTCACTTACGAGAGTGAGATCTTTGGTATTTTTGGTATAGAGATAAAGTAAATAAAGCAAATAAGCAACGACAACAGAATTTGGCAAGTTGATGGGAAAACAATATGATGAGAATAGACCCAGGGGCCATAGGTTTCACTAGTGGCTTCTCTCATGATAGCAGAATTCTACGGTGGGTGAACAAATTACTGTCAAGCAATTGATAGAAAAGTGCATAGTTATGAGAATATCTAGGCACGATCATTGTATATAGGCATCACGTCCGTAACAAGTAGACCGAAACGATTCTGCATCTACTACTATTACGCCACACATCGACCGCTATCCAGCATGCATCTAGAGTATTAAGTTCATAAGAACAAAGTAACGCCTTAAGCAAGATGACATGATGTAGAGGGATAAACTCAAGCAATATGATATAAACCCCATCTTTTTATCCTCGATGAAAACAATACTATATGTGCCTTGCTGCCCCTGCTGTCATTGGGAAAGGACACTGCAAGGTTGAACCCAAAGCCAAGCACTTCTCCCATTGCAAGAACTATAGATCTAGTAGGCCAAATCAAACCAATAATTCAAAGAGACTTGCAAGGATATTATAATCATACATAAAAGATTTCAGAAAAGAATCCAATATTGTTCAAAGATAATCTTGATCGTAAACCCACAATTCATCGGATCTTGACAAACACACCACAAAAAGATTACATTGAATAGATCTCCTCGAAGACCGAGGAGAACTTTGTATTGAGATCCAAAGAGAAAGAAGAAGACATCTGGCTAATAACTATGGACCCGAAGGTCTATGGTAAACTACTCACAACTCATCGGAGGAGCTATGGTGTTCATGTAGAAGCCCTCCGTGATCGATGCCCCCCTCCGGTGGAGCTCCGGAACAGGCTTCAAGATGGGATCTCACGAGTACAGAAGGTTACGGCAGTGGAATTAGGGTTTCGTGGTGCTCCTTGATGTTTTCAGGGTATAAGGGTATATATAGGCTGAAGACGCACGTCAGGGGAGCCAGAGGGGCCCACGAGGGTGGGGGGCGCGCCCCCTGCCCTCTTGGCCGCCTCTCTCATTTCCTCGCGTGTACTCCAAGTCTTTTGTGTTGATATTGTTCCAAAAATAACTCTCCCGAAGGTTTCATTCCGTTTGGACTCCGTTTGATATTCCTTTTCTGCGAAACACTGAAATAGGCAAAAAACAGCAATTTGCACTGGCCTTGGGTTAGTAGGTTAGTCCCAAAAATAATATAAAAGTGTATAATAAAGCCCATTAAATATCCAAAACAGAATATATAATAGCATGGAACAATAAAAAATTATAGATACGTTGGAGACGTATCACCGAGCAACGATGATTGTCGACATTAACTTTGCTAAGAAAATTGCCTCAATCATAAATCTTGACCGTGAGCATAACAAGCTCGCTGAAAAGGTTAGATTGGAAAGATTGGCATGAGGCAATTATTGCGAAATTATTATCTCTCAACAAAAAGAAGGTGTTTAGACCGGTTCGTCTAACTCCTCCCCACATATGCCATGTTAGCCATAAGTGGATTTTTTGTTCAAAAGAGAGATGAAAATAATAAGGTAGTACGGTACAAAGCAAAGCTCGTCGCTCAAGGGTTCACTCAACGACCAGGTGTCGATTTTGAGGAGACTCATTTCCCAGTCATGGATGGGATTACCTTTAGCTAATTGATCGCAATGTCAGTAAATATGAACATGGAAATGGAACTAATGGATGTTGTCACTGCTTACCTATATGGTAACTTGGATTCGTACATGAAGGTACATGAACGTATCCCTATTCCGAACCATGATAGAGCAAACATGTGTGGACTCGCATAGTCTGCTAGGATGTGGTGTAATCTCCTCTGTTGGAAAAGGCAGTGCCTATGAGCCGCTTAAGCACACCTAGGCGCTAGGCAATGGCCAAACGCCTCGCCTAGGGCATAAATGGTGGTCTAGGCAAGGCAAGCAAGGAATTGTCTACCCAAGCAAGAAATCAGGCCACATACTGTTGTTGTCGCTCCTTGCCGAACCCTAGCTCTACCTCTCTCTCTTTGCACCTCGCTCACTCATGACCCACAAGTGTAGGGGATCTATCGTAGTCCTTTCGATAAGTAAGAGTGTCGAACCCAACGAGGAGCAGAAGGAAATGATAGGTAGTTTTCCGTAAGGTATTTTCTGCAAGCACTGAAATTATAGGTAACAGATAGTTTTGTGATAAGGTAATTGGTAGCAAGTAACAAAAGGTAAAAGTAAATAAGGTGCAGCAAGATGGCCCAATCCTTTTTGTAGCAAAGGACAAGCTTGGACAAACTCTTATATGAAGGAAAGCGCTCTCGAGGACACATGGGAATTATCGTCAAGCTAGTTTTCATCACGATCATCTGATTCGCGTTCGGTACTTTGATAATTTGGTATGTGGGTGGACCGGTGCTTGGGTGCTGTCCTTACTTGGACAGGCCTCCCACTTATGATTAACCTCTATTGCAAGCATCCGCAACTACAAAAGAAGTATTAAGTTATACCTAACATAGCATGAAACATATGGATCCAAATGAGCCCCTTACGAAGCAACGCATAAGCTAGGGTTTAAACTTCTGTCACTCTAGCAACCCATCATCTACTTATTACTTCCCAATGCCTTCCTCTAGGCCCAAATAATGGTGAAGTGTCATGTAGTCGACGTTCACATGACACCACTAGAGGAGAGACAACATACATCTCATCAAAATATCGAACGAATACCAAATTCACATGACTGCTTATAGCAAGACTTCTCCCATGTCCTCAGGAACAAAAGTAACTACTCACAAGACATATAGTGTTCATGATCAGAGGGGTATTAATACGCATAATGGATCTGAACATATGATTTTCCACCAAATTGATGAGGACATCACTAACAAGGTTACACCCACAGCCCTAACTGATACATATACAGGACCAATTACTAGAGCTCGCGCACGCCAATTAAATTATCACGTACTTTCATTTCTTGGTAATGATTCTAATGTTCATGAGAATATGATGCTGCCTAAAGTGGATACATTTGTCTTGCTTACAAATGAAGGGCCTAGCTTGGACAAGAAGGATGAACATTGGAGCAAGATCAAGCATGGAGATGATGGCGTGCGCAAGGGGAACAAGAACGGAGTTACAAGTGATGATTTCACGACTTTGAAGCCACCATAATGAGTGCGTGAAGCCTTGGACGAAATATACAAGATGCCACTTCATAAATTTCATCCAGAGGCTATTGTAGGTGCTGCGTCACCTTATTATTGGGCCAGGTCCATGTAATTTCGAAATAGTAAAGTATAGGCTGTTTTTAGAGTCCGTATGTGTGGGGAAACAAGAGTTAGGGTTGTTTTCGGACCCCTCCTCCAAGGGCCACGAAATCCCCCCCTCTTCCCCCATATATACAGCCCTTAGGGCGTCGTTAGACTTTGGGATTTGTTTAGTCAAAAGTTAGCCATTGTAACTTCGTGTACTTTGTTTGTGTCCAACGACCAGACCAAGACCACTTATGGATCCCCACCTTTATCAATACATCATTTATATTTGCAATATTCAGATTGCTTTATCATATTCTTGCTTGTTCTTCGATTGCATGCAGGAATAGACCTTCGTGGTCTGGTTGATCGTGCTCCGGCGTGGTCAGTAACCCCTGGAGATTGGTTTAGCGATTGCTAAGGCGCAACGTCGTGCACGTTTGTAGTCGGGTCGTCAAAGTCGTCTCCACCAAATCGATAGTTATCATCTCATCGAAAGATTGGGCACCTCGCCTCTATCAAGTGATATCTGATTTCCAGGTTGTTCGGTGCGATTTACAGTTTTTCATAGATTAGATCGAGTCTGTTCTTCATACCTACAGTCCACGAAAAAGCCAAAAAAAATTTAGGGTTAGTTCATCATATCTGAACCAGTCTGAGCCATTGCATAATCTTTTTCGTGTTTGCTTAGTTGAATTTGCGGTTGCATTGTCATGTCAAGTTGCTGGTCTTAGCATCTAGTCTTTTAGAGTTTCGAGTTCTGGTCATAAGTTGTCACGCCGCCGCCACAACATCTTCATTGCTACTGCCACATACCACCACCGATCCGTATCCATATACCACCACCAATCCGTATCCATATACCACTACCGCTGCCATATACCACCACCGCTGCCATATTCTACCACCACATATCCACCAGCAATCCGAGTTCTTTTCGTTCTAGATTGGCTTTCGAGATCCATCTAGTTTCGGTTTCGTGTTTCCTTGCCTGAGTAGGTCTCGAAAAAAAATGTCTGGAGACCCCCGGGTAGTTTTTAGGCCAAAATTTCGACAGGTGATTTTTTTCCCTATCCTATTTTTAGGTTTTTCTGAGTCTTTTGAGACACGTGCCATCGTACTATTTTTATACCGCATTTTTTCGTCGTCGCTACCCTGATTCCAAAAAAAATAATCAAAAAAATTTCGCACCTATCATCTTAGTTTGACATGGGAAGAGTTTTGAGACACTCGCCATTATAGTGATTTTC
>LR738712.1:460633872-460681655 GCA_902687465.1 Secale cereale
GGGGGGGGGGGAGGTGCGCAAAAAAAAGAGGCGAAAAAAAATTTAGTGTGTGCTTTCCCCTTGTTTACGTGCAGCGCCGTGATTTTGTTAGTGTTCTAGGCTCGTGTCTCTAGTACGGTCTAGCCTAGGACCAGCACAGTACCGTCGTTGAGCGTTTATTCAACTTTGCATCTCTGAATTGATTATTGCTGACCCTTTTTGCTACCATATTATAAGCCTTCCCAACTCCACATACATCTACGTCGTGCATTTGACTCTCCCTAGTAATGGATTTATTCAAGCTTTGAGAGTTTTGACTACCACGGTTGCGGATCACCACCTGCTGCTGGGTAAGAACTTGTAAGAATTTGAGATTTGCTTGACGGATTTGTGACTCCCCACCACCACCATTTTCTAGTAGTCTGTAGGATCATATTTTTGTGTGTTTCTATTGCTGCTAATCATGCCAGGACCACAAGTCGACGAGACTGATTGGGAGAACATGACGAACAAGGAGTTGCATGATAAATTTCAGCAAATGATGGGTCAACAGGTAGAAGATGTGATGACCAGTTTTGACAACGCACTAGCGAGGATGGATGGCAAGTCAATTGACACCAAGTTGGATGCCAAATTCGCTGAAGTGCTTCTGCGTCTACCTCCACCTGCTGCACCATTGCAACAACAACAACAACAACCTTCATGTCGAGAAATAGCCCTCCGCAAAGCGAGCCGTGTCGCTCTTCAGCCTGGCCAAACTGTTGGGGCTGCTGTTGATACTTCTGTGGCTCCTGCTGCTGCTGAGGAGGAGGATGATTATGCGGGGGATTACAAGGATGAGATTGATCAAAATCAGAACTACGTGCAACAACCAGCACCACACCCACCAGGTCGTCCACATGCAAATAATCGCAATGGTAGGGCTGCACCATACCCTCAGGTACGAGATCATGACCATCTCCCTAAACTGAAATTGAATATTCCACCATTTGAGGGTAGATATGTTCCTAATATATATCTTACTTGGGAGTTAGAAACCGAACAACGTTTTACATGTTTAAAATATCCCGAGGAGAGACGTGTTGCTGGTGCACTTTGTGCTTTCACTAGTTTTGCTTGTGTGTGGTGGTCTGAATATTGTAGATTACATCCGGATAATATTCCAACTACTTGGGCTGCTTTGAAAACTGCTATGCGTACTCATTGGGTTCCACCATATTATCAACGAGAATTACTTCAGAAATTGCAGCATTTAAGACAAGGAAAAAATTCTATAGAGGAATATTATCAGGATTTACAAACTGGCCTGATTAGATGTGGTATTGTTGAGGACAATGAGGCTATGCTTGCACGTTTTATGGGTGGCTTAAATAGAGAGATTCAGACAATTCTAGAGTATAAGGAGTATAATAATATCACTCGTTTATTCCATCTTGCTTCTAAAGCTGAACGTGAAGTGCAGGATCGACAGGCCTTGGCATGAACTAATTTTTCTGCAGGTCGACCTTCATCATGGACACCGCGTGCATCATCTACTTCGACACGTCCGGCTGCACCACCGCCTACTTCATCCGCCACTTCTAGCCGTGATAAAAGCAAACAGGCACCATCACCATCAACCAGGAGTACACCTTCCGGTCCTACGCAGAGCTCTTCTTCATCCATGGCATCCAATGGGCCAACACATGATGTTATATGTCGTCGTTGCACTGGTCGTGGTCACTATGCGAGCAAATGCCCATCGCAGCGTGTCATGATTGCTACTAAAGATGGTGGTTATGAGTCCGCTAGTGACTATGATGAGGAGATTTTGGCTCTTATTACACATGAAGAACAAGGTGGAGATGATTCTGAAAATGAGACGCAATACATGGCTCCTGAAGACGCTGACAGGTATGAATGTTTAGTTGCTCAACGTGTTTTGAGTGTGCATGTCACACAAGTGGAGCAAAATCAGAGGCATAATTTGTTCCATACAAAGGGAGTTGTGAAGGAACGTTCTGTTCATGTCATCATAGATGGAGGGAGTTCCAACAACTTGGCTAGCATGGAGATGGTGGAGAAGCTATCTCTCACCACAAGACCACATCCACATCCTTACTACATCCAATGGTTCAACAGCGGCAAGGTTAAGGTAACACGTTGTAATGCCCAGTATGGGATTATACCTCCTACGTGTCGAGGCACGACTTAAAGGTATAAGCCCATACTAGAATGATCTCAAGTATGGAGTCTTTGCACGACTCATGTAAAAATAGGGATGAAATTGCAAAAGGATAGTTGGCTTACGCTCGCCACGTCACACAATACATTACATAAGCAAATCATCATCCAAATAACATCACAGTCCGACTACGGACGAAGATACAAATGAAAGATACCAAAATACATAAAGCCACAAGGTCCGAATCGCCCCTAGTAGAAGCCACTACTGATCATCGGGATAGTGCACATAGTATCGACTACGTTCTTCATCGAACCCCCAGTACATCTCCGTGCCGTCACCTGAGTAGTTCACCATAGTACCTACATCTGGTGTTGTGTAGAATCTGTGAGCCACGGAGGACTTAGCAATCTCGTTCCCGTGTAGCAAAACTATCTAAGCCTTGGGTGTGGAACAAGGCTGAAGAAAATAAAAGGTTGCAGCTGCACTAGCACTAGCTTACGTGTTTAGAGCGAGAAGAGAAGTGCCACGAGCGTCAAAGTGATCACGAAGTGATCCTATCTATGCACGTCAATCATAACCCCACCGTGTTCACTTCCCGAACCCATTTCGGAAAATGACCGTCACGGTTACTCACGCTGGTAGTGTATTCTGAACATGGTGTCAAGTTTTCTACAACCGGATATTAACAAATTCCCATCTGCCACATAACCGCGGGCACGGCTTTCGAAAGTTCAAAACCCTGCAGGGGTGTCCCAACTTAGCCCATTACAAGCTCACGGTCCGCGGAGTCGCAACTCCAAGGTGGGAAGGCCCGAGTATTCTCGGAATCCCGTGCTCAAGATATTCTGACTAAGGTAAAACTAATCCAGCAAGACCTCCCGGCGTGCCGACACCCTAACAGTAGCCGCACGTATCTAGTCTCAGGCCATGACCGGATGAGCACAGCGTACAGTGACCAAAACCCAAGTTGCCAAGGGGGGTACCGCACACGACTCTAGTTTGGACCAACACTCAAATCGAGCACTGGCCCAGGGGGGTTGATTAATTAATCCTCGGGTTAATTACTCCCTCGGCAAGTTTTAATTGTTAGGCAAATGTAGAACCAAGCTCGGGCCTCGCTGGAAAAGTTTTAGCGCTAAGCGGGTTATCGAGGGGGTCCCATAACCCCAACCGTGTTAGGAACGCATAATCAAGGAACATAACACCGGTTTATATGGTTCCTAGGGCGGCATGAGTGGAACAAATCACCAAGCGAGAGGCTTAGCCTTCCACCCATTGCCAAGTATATATGTGATTTAATTTAAGAGTTTATATAGTGTGATATCCCAACATAACTTCAACATGAAGCAAGAATCTTCAAATCTTCTCCTGCAACTAGCAATGCTATAAGAGGGTTTGAGCGAAGCTTACGTAGCCAAACAAAGGTTTGCTAGGTTGGGTGGTTAGACAGATTCATGGTTACAATAGGAGGCTGACAAACAAACATGGGCATCGAGGCAATGAGCTAAAGAGCGAGACATCTAGCAATAGGCAAAGATAGTAATGATATCTGGGTCAGGTCATCTTGCCTGTCGAGTCATCGATGGGATCATAAGACGGTTCCTCGTACTCAACCTCGGTAGTAACCTCGTTCTCGTTCTCGGTCTCGGCTCCCGGCTCTACTCATCACAAGAACACAATGTGGCACGATATCAAACAAGGTGCAATGCACAATCAACATGATGCAAGAATGATGCATATATGATTCAATACATGTCAAGGGATGAAGCACACAAGAACAACGCAAAACAACAAATTTAAATGAGGCCAGAATCCACATAAAGAAAATCCGGTAAGTCCTCATATGCATATGTTGAAATTGGTCCAGATCTAAACAAACCTTAAGTTAAAGTTGTTAAACAGCAAGTTAACATGCACCATGATGATCTACACAAAATTCTAGTCAATTTTCATATAAAGTTTGTTTAATTCGGAGCTACGGTCTAGAAGATACGAGCAAAACAAGACAAGCATGGCAACGGTGCAAGATGCACTCAAACATCAAGCAAACACACTCCAAACATGTTAACAACTTGATATTATGATTCTACATGCAAAATCACACAAGTTTCATATAGGACACGCTCAAAACAGAGCAACGGTTCAACACATACACACGAAACAAGAAACAATGCAAAGCTGAAATTAACAGCCACATAGCAACTTTGGAGCAAGAAATGTATACTCTACAGCACTCAAACATGGTGACAAGAAGCATGGACATGAATTAGACATATCCTACAGCAATCAACTCCATTGGATCAACTCCATAGGAGGCATGGATCAATAGCAACAAGCTACGCCAAATTGATCATGCTGTTAAAAACCTGACAGTTATAATTTATAGCAACTTGAGGGCACTAAATAAATAAGCTAAAGCAATCCATATGAGCAAGTGAAGGCATGGATGGATAGACAATAACATGGACAACAAGGAATGACCATTGGCCACTCCAAAACTAGCATGGACTTGCCTAGGGCATCAAGCAAACATAGCATCAGGTTATGACAGATTCCAGACTTAGTAGAATTTTCACTAAGTATAAAACAGTTATGTTGGCAAGGCATGTTTACAAGCATGTTTAAGTCACCTCAAGGCATATCATGGAAAATGGTTTGCACCACAGCCAAGACCATATGATGGGGATTCTAAAACATATTAACATGTGACATGGGGACAAGCACATCAATAGAAACGAGCACTTCAAATCAGCAACTAATAACATGTTTCGTAACTTAACAACCACATGCACTTTTGCAACCAAGTTTAACATGGCAATAAAAACCCTAACAAGGATGCTACAGCAACCAACATGTAGAGCATCTCACAAGGAACATTTTGACATATCATTTGCTTCATTTGGATAAACATGCACCAAGTTATCATATCTCAAGCATGGCATGAAAATAACAAGTTACGGCAATTTATAACAAGTAGCACTCTTGTCAAGAATATTAGGACATCTAGATGATCTCAAACAAGCAGGCCAAAATGAAACAAAATGCAGTGCACATCACCACGATCATTTTGATATATCATATGCACAAAACGGATCTACGAGCACAAAGTTACGGGCATGCAAAGGAGGCAACAAAATGTTACAGATCTAGGACTTCGAGAAAAATCAACTCCGCAAAAAGTCAACGCGGGACGGAGGGATTCTGGGAAGGGGTTATCCGGGCGTTTGGATCGGGGACCGGTGGATCTCGTCCCGATCCGGAGGTTCGCCGGAGAAGATGGCCGGAGGCGAGGAAGATGGCCGGAGATGGACGGAGGCGACCAAAGACGGCGGGATTCCGGCGAGGCGGAGGTCGGCCGTAGGCGGAGGAGGCCGGCGGCGGGGCGGTTGGCGGCGCCCGCGCCCGGCGGCGGCGGCGCGCCCTTGGTGGCTGGCGACGGTGCTTGCTGCGCGCAGCGGCGGGGGTAAAGGCCGGCGGCGGCGGTGCGGTGCTTTTTCCGGCGGAGGCGCGGCGGTTTCCGGCGATGGCGGCGGCGAAGTCCGGCGAGCTCGGCGCGGCGGTCCGGCGAGGCTCCGGCGGCCGGCGCGGTGATTACAGTGAGGTGGCGGCGGTGGAGTGGGATGAGGTGGCGCGCCCAATGGGGGGTCGCCACGTGGCGGCGGGGATGACGTGGCGGCGGGGATGACGTGGCGGCCTCCGATTGGTTGGAGTGAGGTGGCCGCGGGTCGGACGTGTCCGGCGCGCGGAGCGTGAGGAAAATTAGGGTTGCACCGGGATTTCGGGGATGGGGACTGTTTTATAGTTTCTGGGAGCTAGGAAACTCCAAATGAGGAGCGGTTTTCGGCCACGCGATCACAATTCGATGACCGAGATGATGGGAGTGGTTATTCTGGGTTAGTGGGCTATTGTGGAGGGGGTCTTGGGCCTCAAAGAAGAGATTCTTTTAGCCCACTAGGTTAACCGTTGGAGTACCAAACGAACTCCAAACGCGACAAAACTTGACAGGCGGCCTACACATACCGAAACAACATCGCACGACAAGTCTCACGTCATTCCGGAAACGTTACACGGCCACACACGAAAGAAGGACTCGGGGATGCCAGGGGCACGTGTGAGAGCGTCGGATCTCGAAACGGACAACGGGAAGAGACGAGTGGGACTGCATGCAAGTGACAACACGAATGCAATGCAATGCACATGACAACATGACATGGATGGAAAGCACACACGCACACGACAAAACAAAGAAACCCGAAATGAAGAAGATCCCGGAAAGGGATTGATGAAGCCAAAGTTTATATAATGTCATATTTGGAAAGTGTTACATCTGGGGCATTACAAACTCTCCTCTACTACGAAAAGATCTCGTCCCGAGATCTAGGATTGGAAGAAGGAAGGATACTCGGAACGAAGGTGATCTTCTCGTTCCCACGTAGCTTCTCGGTCGGTATGGTGTGGCCACTTAACTTTCAAGAACTTGATTGACTTGTTGCGGGTCGTGCGCTCGGTTTCTTCAAGAATAGCAACGGGGTGCTCATGGTAAGACAAGTTTTGTTGAAGATCAATCTCCTCGAACGAAATGGTGCATTCAGGTGTCTTGAAGCACTTGTGGAGTTGAGACCCATGAAACACGTCATGAACATTTGCAAAGTTGGATGGAAGCTCGAGTTGATAGGCTAGATCGCCTCTTTTGCCAAGGATCTTGAAAGGGCACACATATCTAGGAGCAAGCTTTCCTTTGATACCGAATCTTTGGGTTCCTTTCATAGGAGAAACACGGAGATAGACATGATCCCCAATGTTGAAGGCCAAATCACGATGCTTGTCATCATAGTAGCTCTTTTGACGCGACTGAGCGGCCTTGAGATTCTCACATATGACTTTGCACATTTCTTCGGCTTCTGAGATCAAGTCATTGCCAAGAAGTTGACGTTCACCAGTCTCGGACCAGTTGAGAGGGGTACGGCACTTTCTGCCATAGAGGATTTCAAACGGAGCTTTGCCGGCACTTGCTTGGAAACTGTTGTTGTAAGAGAACTCGGCAAACGGGAGACAATCTTCCCACTTCATGCCAAAAGAGATGACACAAGCTCTGAGCATGTCTTCGAGGATCTGGTTCACTCTTTCGACTTGACCACTAGTCTGAGGGTGAAACGCAGTGCTAAAACGGATCTTAGTGCCCATGGCTGACTGAAAGGAGTCCCAGAACTTGGATGTGAACAAACTTCCATGGTTTGAGGAGATAACTTGAGGAATGTCATGTAACGACACAATTCTGGAAGTATACAACTCTGCCAGCTGAGCTGCATTGATGGATTCTTTGACTGGAAGGAAGTGAGCTACTTTGGTTAGCTTGTCAATCACAACAAAGATAGCATTATTCCCCTTCTTGGACTTGGGAAACCCAGTGACGAAATCCATTTCAATGTGGTCGAATTTCCACTCGGGAATAGGAAGAGGTTGGAGGAGACCGGCTGGACGTTGATGCTCTGCCTTCACTCTTCTGCAGACATTACATTCATTCACGAATTGGGCAATCTCCCTTTTCATGCGAGTCCACCAGTAAGATTGCTTGAGGTATTGGTACATCTTGGAACTTCCGGGATGAATCGAGAGGAGGGAGTCATGTGCTTCGTTCATTATGAGCTTCCTGAGATCACCCTTGGGAACCACAAGTCTGTCCTCAAAGAACAAAGTGTCTTTCTCATCAACGTGATAGCCCTTGTATTTGGGAGTACCCTTTGCAATACCATGTTTCACTTTCTGCACCATAGCATCACTGAGCTGGGCCTCACGGATCTGATCTTCCAAGGTAGGAGCAACTTGAAGATTTGCAAGAAAGCCTTGCGGAACAACTTGGAGGTTGAGCTTCATGAATGCTTCACAAAGCTCAGGCTGAAACGGATTGATAAGGAGACTGTTGCAATATGCCTTTCTGCTCAAGGCATGTACATTGGCCTTGCCAGGTGTGTATTCGATGCTTGGATCATACTCTTGGATCATCTCAACCCAACGAGTCTGGCGAAGGTTCAGGTTCGGCTGTGTGAAGATGTACTTCAAGCTCTTGTGATCGGTGAAGATGTCCACTTTTATGCCCAACAGAAGGTGTCTCCACGTGATCAAGGCGTGTACCACTGCTGCTAGCTTGAGATCATGTGTGGGGTTGTTCTTCTCACTTGGCTTCAATTGACGATAAGTGTATGCCACAATTTTCTTGTCTTGCATGAGAACACCACCAAGTCCTTGAAGAGAAGAATCATAGAATACTTCGTAGGGCTTGGACTCATCCGGAGGAGTAAGAACCGGAGCTGAGATGAGCTTTTCTTTGAGTGTTTTGAATGCCACATCACAATCCGGAGACTAGTTGTACTTGACATTCTTCTGCAGCAAGTTGGAGAGAGGCTTGGCAATCTTGGAGAAGTTCTCAATGAACCTTTTGCAATAGCTAGCGAGACCAAGGAAGCTTCGGAGTTGCTTGACGTTTTGAGGGGGTTCCTAGTTGACAATCGCTTCAACTTTCTCGGGGTTGATAGAAATACCCTCAGCAAAAATGATATGGCCAAGATATAATACTTTATCGAGCCAGAATTCACACTTGGAGAACTTGGCATAGAACTTGTGTTCACGGAGTCTGTCGAGAACCAAACGGAGGTGCTTTTCATGATCCTCTTCATTCTTGGAGAATACCAAGATGTCATCCAGATAGACGAGCACAAATTCGTTGGTGTAGGGGTTGAATATGTAGTGCATCATCCTCGAGAAGGTGGGTGGAGCATTTGCGAGGCCAAAAGACATGACTGTGTATTCATAGGAGCCGTAGCTTGTTCTGAATGCAGTCTTATGAATATCTTCTTCATGGATACGGATCTGGTGATAACCCATCCGGAGATCGAGCTTTGAGAACACTTTTGCTCCTTTGAGCTGCTCGAACAATTCATTGATGTTGGGGAGCGGATACTTGTTCTTTATTGTCTTCTTGTTCAATGGCCGGTAATCAACGCAAAGGCGCTCCGTGCCATCCTTCTTCTTGACAAATAAGACACCACAGCCCCAAGGTGAAGTGCTAGGCCTGATTAGACCCATACGCTCTTGCTCATCGAGTTGTTTCTTCGGCTCCTTCAACTCATCAGGGGAGAGCTTGTACGGACGCCGACATGCTGGCTCGGTATCGGGCTCGAGTTCAATGACGAATTCAACTTGACGATGTGGAGGCATGCCTAGAAGCTCTTCAGGGAAAACATCTTCATATTCATTGACCACCGGAATCTGAGAGATAGCATTAATCTAGCCCTTGTCATTGAGAGAGAATAGCCTAATTGTGTTATCTCGAGAGGCGAAGATAATCACGTCTTCGCTAGGATGAGTAAGCTTGACTTCCTTATTTGCACAATCAATGTGAGCATCATGCTTGGAGAGCCAATCCATCCCAAGAATAAGGTCAATGTCGGAGTTGCCGAGAATAACCGAAGAAACCAGAAAACGGTAATCACCCATATAAATAGATACATCCGGAGCAAAGTTGTTGGAGTTCATTAGCAAACCCGGAGAAAGCACAGACATTGGTCTAGGAAAAGCTTGCAATGGCATATCATGTGACAATGCAAAAGGTCTTGACATGAAAGAATGTGATGCACCTGAATCAAACAAGACTTTTGCGGGAATAGAGTTAACTGGAAGGTTACCAAGTATCACATCTGAAGAATTCTCTGCTTGAGCTGCATTCATCAGATTCACTCTTGCTGACTTGGGGTTGTGCTTGACAATAGCAATGCTGACAGGTGGAGGGGGCGGAAGGCGCCTTGGGTTTGGGCACTTGTTAGCATAATGACCCTTCTGAGAGCACTTGTTGCAAACCACTTCTGAGAGAGGACGATGATAAGGAGCACTTGACTTCGAAGCTTGAAAGTGATTCTTTGACTGATTGCTTGGGTTGGGTGGGTGGGAGAAACCACGGCCACCAGAATGCTTGTTGTTGTTGTTGGAAGGTCGGATCACTGGAGGAGGTGGAAGCCAAAACTTCTGCTGCTTTGCGACCACTTGGGAAGAAGAGGAGGAGTGAACGGCATCTCTGATCCTCTTTTTGGAAGCTTCCATCTTGAGCTGGGCTGCCTCTTGCTTAAGTGCCATGTTATAGAATTGATCAAATTCATTAGGCTCGAACAAGGTGAGAGCTAGTTGGAGTTCATCCTTCAGACCACCACGGAACTGATATATCTTGCTCTTGGCATCTGGGATGTCTTTCTTGGCATAGCGGGCAAGGTTCTCGAACTTGACATTATATTGATAAACAGTCATTGAGCCTTGCTTCAGGTTGCGGAATTGCTCACGCATACCCTCGATGACACTTGTTGGAATGTGGTGGGAGCAAAAATCCTTGCAAAAGTCAGCCCACGAGATTTCACGTCCTTCTCTGGAATCTTTGTACTGCTGCCACCAATCAGCGGCTTGGTCCTTGAGTTGGAAGGCGGCAAACTTCACATAGTCCTCAGGTCTCACATTACTGCACTCGAAATGCTTCTTGATATCTGTTATCCAGTCTTCAGCATCTAGAGGGTCCACACAGTAACTGAATACCTTCGGTTGATTTGCCAGGAACTGGTTGAGTGTAGCAAAGTGAGGTTGGTTGAACAAATTACCTTGGCCTTAGTTCCCATGAGCACCTTGATTTGCTTGAATGTTCTGCATCATTTGCATAAGCATCTGGGTGTTCTGGTTCGTCGCTTGCATAATTGCTCTCCAGGCCTCAGACGGAGGAGGATGGGAAGGAGGACGATCAGGAACTTCTTCACCCTCTGGGTTAGCGTTGGGAACCCTTTTAGGAGCCATCCTGAATGAGATGACAACTATTAGCCATTGATTGAGAAAATATATAAGCTAAATCAGCGGCTAGAAATTGCAACATAAGTCTTCACAATAACATTCGAACAAGATGAACGAATGTAATCCACAGTTTAATGATACAAAAATCTTCTCGAGAAGCCACTTGGGAGAACAAAAGGTAAATAAAAACAACAAGGAGCAGATAGAACAAATACAAGATAGAAGCTTCGTTCGACATATTCGTGCTGAAAGCTTATGGAACGTGTTACAAAAGGGTTTTGCAATCCCCGGATCAGCATAGCCAAGGACCCTTTAAGATGCAGCTCCCGATCGGAACAAACGCCCATAAAACTACTTCACTCAATGTAGAACCCCGAACGCCATATCATGCATTCGTTGGAAGAATGCCTATGAACTACTAGATGAACCCACCTATTAATTTCCGAAAGTTTCCAGTTATGCAATCAGGTGTTGGGGATACAGGGGAAGCATCACGCACTCAACTCTAATCCTACATCCAGCTGTATCCATCCTTCAACACATAACCAGTTATTTCCGAAAACCATCTACCTCGGACCTTCGAAACGCATCTACTATACAAGCTATGGCAATACTCCCGAACTACCTCCCCAGTACTGGGTGATGTCGGGGTTATCTTGCCACTAACCGCATAGGAGAGTTTTCAATGTCGGCCGTCTTAAGTATTTCAGAACTGTTGTGATATATTTGTGACGACAACACCTCGGAGCTCAACTCCCCAGGACACTGCCACAACCCCTAAATGACAAGAGGCATCGAGAACAATGTTCTCGTCACAAAGACATCAGAACAATCCAAACAATACCCGCGTGATCCTAAAAAAATTGTGAAATTTTGAGAGTAGAAGAGACAAGTAATCGTCAGGAGTCCTCACCGGAGTGAAAAGAGATGAGGAGCAAAAGAAATCCTACTCTCCGATATATATAGGACTCAAAACATTGTTAAGTGTGTGCCTAGACTCAACCGTCAATGATTCGATCAATCAGTGGGGGCTTCTAGGTCGGAGAAGGCTCTGATACCAACTTGTAATGCCCAGTATGGGATTATACCTCCTACGTGTCGAGGCACGACTTAAAGGTATAAGCCCATACTAGAATTATCTCAAATATGGTGTCTATGCACGACTCATGTAAAAATAGGGATGAAATTGCAAAAGGATAGTTGGCTTACACTCGCCACGACACACAATACATTACATAAGCAAATCATCATCCAAATAACATCACAGTCCGACTACGGACGAAGATCCAAATGAAAGATACCAAAATACATAAAGCCACAAGGTCCGAATCACCCCTAGTAGAAGCCACTACTGATCATCGGGATAGTGCACATAGTATCGACTACGTTCTTCATCGAACTCCCAGTACAGCTCCGTGCCGTCACCTGAGTAGTTCACCATAGTACCTGCATTTGGTGTTGTGTAGAATCTGTGAGCCATGGAGGACTCAGCAATCCCGTTCCCGGGTAGCAAAACTATCTAAGCCTTGGGTGTGGAACAAGGCTGAAGAAAATAAAAGGTTGTAGGTGCACTAGAACTAGCTTACGTTTTTAGAGCGAGAAGAGAAGTGGCACGAGCATCAAAGTGATCACGAAGTGATCGTATCTAAGCATGTCAATCTTAACCCACCGTGTTCACTTCCCGAACCCATTTCGGAAAATGACCGTCACGGTTACTCACGCTGGTAGTGTATTCTGAATATGGTGTCAAGTTTTCTACAATCGGATATTAACAAATTCCCATCTGCCACATAACCGTGGGCACGGCTTTCGAAAGTTCAAAACCCTGCAGTGGTGTCCCAACTTAGCCCATTACAAGCTCACGATCCGCAGAGTCGCAACTCCAAGGTGGGAAGGCCCGAGTATTCTCGGAATCCCGTGCTCAGTATATTCCGACTAAGGTAAAACTAATCTAGCAAGACCTCCCGGCTTGCCGACACCCTGACAGTCGCGCGTATCTAGTCTCAGGCCACGATCGGATGAGCACATCGTACAATGACCAAAACCCAAGTTGCCAAGGGGGGTACCGCACACGACTCTAGTTTGGACCAACACTCAAATCGAGCACTAGCCCAGGGGGGGTTGATTAATTAATCCTCGTATTAATTACTCCCTCGGCAAGTTTTAGTTGTTAGGCAAATGTAGAACCAAGGTCGGGCCTCGCTGGAAAAGTTTTAGCGCTAAGCGGGTTATCGAGGGGGTCCCATAACCCCAACCGTGTTAGGAACGCATAATCAAGGAACATAACACCGGTTTATACGGTTCCTAGGGCGGCATGAGTGGAACAAATCACCAAGCGAGAGGCTTAGCCTTCCACCCATTGCCAAGTATATATGTGATTTAATTTAAGAGTTTATATAGTGTGATATCCCAACATAACTTCAACATGAAGCAAGAATCTTCAAATCTTCTCCTGCAACTAGCAATGCTATAAGAGGGGTTGAGCGAAGCTTATGTAGCCAAACAAAGGTTTGCTAGGTTGGGTGGTTAGATAGATTCATGGTTACAACAGGAGGCTGACAAACAAACATGGGCATCGAGGCAATGAGCTAAAGAGCAAGACATCTAGCAATAGGCAAAGATAGTAATGATATCTGGGTCAGGTCATCTTGCCTGTCGAGTCATCGATGGGATTATAAGACGGTTCCTCGTACTCAACCTCGGTAGTAACCTCGTTCTCGTTCTCGGTCTCGGCTCCCGGCTCTACTCATCACAAGAACACAATGTGGCACGATATCAAACAAGGTGCAATGCACAATCAACATGATGCAAGAATGATGCATATATGATTCAATACATGTCAAGGGATGAAGCACACAAGAACAACGCAAAACAACAAGTTTAAATGAGGCCAGAATCCACATAAAGAAAATCCGGTAAGTCCTCATATGCATATGTTGAAATTGGTCCAGATCTATACAAACCTTAAGTTAAAGTTGTTAAACGGCAAGTTAACATACACCATGATGATCTACACAAAATTCTAGTCAAGTTTCATATAAAGTTTGTTTAATTCGGAGCTACGGTCTAGAAGATACGAGCAAAACAAGACAAGCATGGCAACGGTGCAAGATGCACTCAAACATCAAGCAAACACACTCCAAACATGTTAACAACATTATATTATGATTCTACATGCAAAATCACACAAGTTTCATATAGGCACGCTCAAAACGGAGCAACGGTTCAACACATACACACGAAACAAGAAACAATGCAAAGCTGAAATTAACAGCCACATAGCAACTTTGGAGCAAGAAATATATACTCTACAGCACTCAAACATGGTTACAAGAAGCATGGACATGAAGTAGACATATCCTACAGCAATCAACTCCATTGGAGCAACTTCATAGGAGGCATGGATCAATAGCAACAAGCTACGCCAAATTGATCATGCTGTTAAAAACCTGACAATTATAATTTATAGCAACTTGAGGGCACTAAATAAATAAGCTACAGCAAGCCATATGAGCAAGTGAAGGCATGGATGGATAGACAATAACATGGACAACAAGGAATGACCATTGGCCACTCCAAAACTAGCATGGACTTGCCTAGGGCATCAAGCAAACATAGCATCAGGTTATGACAGATTCCAGACTTAGTAGAATTTTCACTAAGTATAAAACAGTTATGTTGGCAAGGCATGTTTACAAGCATGTTTAAGTCACCTCAAGGCATATCATGGAAAATGGTTTGCACCACAGCAAATACCATATGATGGGGATTCTAAAACATATTAACATGTGACATGGGGACAAACAAATCAATAGCAACGAGCACTTCAAATCAGCAACTATTAACATGTTTCGTAACTTAACAGCCACATGCACTTTTGCAACCAAGTTTAACATGGCAATAAAAACCCTAACAAGGATGCTACAGCAACCAACATGTAGAGCATCTCACAAGGAACATTTTGACATATCATTTGCTTCATTTGGATAAACATGCACCAAGTTATCATATCTCAAGCATGGCATGAAAATAACAAGTTACAACAGTTTATAACAAGTAGCACTCTTGTCACGAATATTAGGACATCTAGATGATCTCAAACAAGCAGGCCACAATGGAACAAAATGTAGTGCACATCACCACGATCATTTTGATATATCATATGCACAAAACGGATCTACGAGAACAAAGTTACGGGCATGCAAAGGAGGCAACAAAATGTTACAGATCTGGGTCTTAGAGAAAAATCACCTCCGCGAAAAGTCAACGCGGGACGGAGGGATTTCGGGACGGGGATATCCGGGCGTTTGGATCGGGGACCGGTGGATCTCGTCCCGATCCGGAGGTTCGCCGGAGAAGATGGACGGAGGCGAGGAAGATGGCCGGAGATGGCCGGAGGCGACCGGAGACCGCGGGATTCCGGCGAGGCGGAGGTCGGACGTAGGCGGAGGAGGCCGGCGGCGGGGCGGTTGGCGGCGCCCGCACTAGGCGGCGGCGGCGGCGCGCCCGTGGTGGCCGGTGGCGATGCTTGCTGCGCGCGGCGGCGGGGGTAAAGGCCGCCGGTGGCGGCGCGTGTAGAAGGCCCGGCGGCGCGGTGGTTTTCAGGCGGAGGCACGGCGGTTTCCGGCGAGGTCGGCGATGGCGGCGACGAAGTCCGGCGAGCACGCCGCGGCGGTCCGGCGAGGCTCCGGCGGCCGGCGCGGTGGTTACGGTGAGGTGGCGGCGGTGGAGTGGGATGAGGTGGCGCGTCCAATGGGGGGTCGCCATGTGGTGGCGGGGATGACGTGGCGGCCTTCGATTGGTTGGAGTGAGGTGGCCGCAGGTCGGACGTGTCCGGCGGCTGCGCGGACGTGTCCGGCGCGCGGAGCGGGAGGAAAATTAGGGTTGCACCGGGATTTCGGGGATGGGGACTGTTTTATAGTTTCTGGGAGCTAGGAAACTCCAAATGAGGAGCGGTTTTCGGCCACGCGATCACAATTCGACGACCGAGGTGATGGGAGTGGTTTAGCTGGGTTAGTGGGCTGTTGTGGAGGGGGTCTTGGGCCTCAAAGAAGAGGTTCTTTTAGCCCACTAGGTTAACCGTTGGAGTACCAAACGAACTCCAAACGTGACGAAACTTGACAGGCGGCCTACACGTACCAAAACAACATCGCACGACAAGTCTCACGTCATTCCGGAAACATTACATGGCCACGCACGAAAGAAGGACTCGGGGATGCCACGGGCACGTGTGAGAGCGTCGGATCTTGAAACGAACAACGGGAAGAGACGAGTGGGACCGGATGCAAGTGACAACACGAATGCAATGCAATGCACATGAAAACATGACATGGATGAAAAGCACACATGCACACGACAAAATGAAGAAACCCGGAATGAAGAAGAGCCCGGAAAGGAATTGATGAAGCCAAAGTTTATATAATGCCATATTTGGAAAGTGTTACATCTGGGGCATTACACACGTACTGTTCGTGTGCATTTTAGTATCTCTACATATGATGATTATGTTGATTGTGATGTGGTACCTATGAAAGCATGTTCCTTATTACTTGGTAGACCATGACAATTTGATTAAAAAAAATTGTACACCATGGTAGAAACAATCAATATACTCTTATTCATAAGAATAAAAATATTGCTTTGCTTCCTACGACTCCTGATTCCATTTTGAAAGATGATATTAATAGAGCTAATAAAGCAAAATAGGAGAAAAATAAGAGTGAAAATCAGATTGTGGCAAAAGAATTTGAGCAACAAATGAAGCCTAATAATAAACCATCTAATGTTGCTTCTGAAATTAAATTGAAAAGTGCATGTTTACTTGCCACCAAATATGATATTGATGAGCTAGATTTTAGCAAATCTGTTTGCTATGCTTTTGTGTGCAAAGAGGCATTATTTTCATTCGAGGACGTGCCTTCCTCTTTGCCCCTGCTGTCACTAACATTTTGCAGGAGTTTGCCGATGTCTTTCCACAAGACGTACCACCGGGATTACCACCTATTCGAGGGATTGAGCATCAGATTGACTTAATTCACGGTGCATCGCTACCCAACCGCGCACCATATCGTACCAATCCAGAGGAGACGAAGGAGATTATACGTCAAGTACAGGAGCTACTCGACAAAGGTTATATACGCGAATCTCTTAGTCCTTGTGATGTTCCTATTATTCTAGTGCCGAAAAAGGATGGTACATCGCGTATGTGTGTTGATTGTAGAGGCATTAATAATATTACTATTCGTTATCGTCATCCTATTCCTAGGCTAGATGATATGCTTGATGAATTGAGTGGCTCTACAATATTCTCCAAAGTTGATTTGCGTGGTGGATACCATCAAATTCGTATGAAATTGGGAGATGAATGGAAAACATCATTTAAAACTAAGTTTGGATTATATGAGTGGTTAGTCATGCCTTTTGGGTTAACTAATGCACCTAGTACTTTCATGAGATTAATGAATGAAGTTTTACGTGCTTTCATTGGACGATTTGTGGTAGTTTACTTGATGATATATTGATTTATAGTAGATCTTTGGAGGAACATTTGGAACATTTATGTGCTGTTTTTATTGCTCTATGTGATGCATGTTTGTTTGGTAACCTTGGAAAGTGCATCTTTTGCACCGATCGAGTATCTTTTCTTGGCTATGTTGTTACTACACAGGGAATTGAGGTTGATAAAGCCAAGATTGAAGCTATTGAGAGTTGGCTGCAGCCCAAAACGGTCACACACGTGAGGAGTTTCCTTGGCCTCGCTGGATTCTATAGGCATTTTGTGAGAGATTTCAGTACCATTGTTGCACCTATCAATGAGCTTACAAAGAAGGATGTGCCTTTTCTTTGGGGTACTGCACAGGAAGTAGCATTCACGGTATTGAAAGATAAGTTGACACATGCTCCTTTACTCCAACTTCCTAATTTTAATAAAACTTTTGAGCTTGAATGTGATGCTAGTGGAATTGGGTTAGGAGGTGTGTTATTACAAGATGATAAACCTGTTGCATACTTTTCTAAAAAATTGAGTGGGCCTAGTCTGAATTATTCTACTTATGATAAGGAATTATATGCTCTTGTTCGGACTTTGGAAACATGGCAACATTATTTATGGCCCAAAGAATTTGTTATACATTCTGATCATGAATCTTTGAAGCACATTAAAAGTCAAGAAAAACTGAACCGTAGACATGCTAAATGGGCTGAATTCATAGAGACTTTCCCTTATGTTATTAAACACAAGAAGGGAAAAGAAAATGTTATTGTTGATGCATTGTCTCGTCGTTATACTATGCTTTCACAACTTGACTTTAAAATATTTGGTTTGGAGACCATCAAAGATCAATATGTGCATGATGCTGAATTTAAAGACGTATTGCAGAATTGCAAAGAAGGGAGAACATGGAACAAGTTCGTCGTTAATGATGGATTTGTGTTTCGTGCTAACAAGCTATGCATTCCAGCTAGCTCTGTTCGTCTTTTGTTGTTGTAGGAGGCGCATGGAGGAGGATTAATGCGACACTTTGACGTGAAGAAGACGGAGGACGTACTTGCTACACATTTCTTTTGGCCAAAGATGAGACGGGATGTTGAGCATTTTGTTGCTCGCTGCACTACATGTCAAAAAGCTAAGTCACGACTCAATCCTCATGGTTTATATATGCCTTTGCCTGTCCCTAGTGTTCCTTGGGAAGATATATCTATGGACTTTGTTTTGGGTTTACCTCGAACAAAGAAGGGGAGGGATAGCATATTTGTTGTCGTGGATAGGTTCTCGAAGATGGCACACTTTATACCATGTCATAAAAGCGATGATGCTGCTAATGTTGCTGATTTGTTCTTTCGTGAAATTATTCGCTTGCATGGTGTGCCAAATACTATTGTTTCAGATCGTGATACTAAATTTCTTAGCCACATTTGGAGATGTTTATGGGCTAAGTTAGGGACTAAACTTCTTTTTAGTACTACTTGTCACCCCCAAACTGATGGACAAACTGAAGTAGTCAATAGAACTTTGTCTACTATGCTTAGGGCTGTTTTGAAGAATAACAAGAAAATGTGGGAAGAATGCTTGCCTCTAGGGCTGGATTAATGAGCTACTCAGCTCGTTAAGCTCGTACTCGTTAAGCTCGTGCTCGTTAAGGCTCGGCTTGTTAAGCTCATTAAGATTAACGAGCAGAAAACCCTGCTCGGCTCGGTTCGTTTAAAACTCGTTAAGCTCGTGAGCGCTCGCTAGCTCGTTAACAAATTTTGATGTGTTACGGTCCACACGATAAGCATGTAGATTTGGTTTTTAAAAAGGAAGATGGTGACTATAAAATAAAATGCACTATTTTGTTGCCTCCTATGTTTATTAGATTGAGTGGATGGGACAAGGTGCTACGAAAGTTTTGTGAGGTAAGATGAAAATATGTGTTATGTTGTTACTAACGAGCTTAACGAGCTACTCGTGAAACTCGTTAGCTCGTTCGTTAAGCTCATTAAGCTTAACGAGCTGAAATCAATGATTGGCTCTGTTCATTAAGAAGCGAGCCACGAGCTTAACGAGCCAAACTATTGAGCGTTCATTAAGCTCGCGAGCTTCGAGCTTTTGGTCCAGCCCTACTTGCCTCATATTGAATTTGCTTATAATCGTTCGTTGCATTCTACTACTAAGATGTGCCCTTTTGAAATTGTCTATGGTTTCCTACCTCGTGCACCTATTGATTTGTTGCCTCTTCCATCTTCGGAGAAGGTTAATTTTGATGCTAAACAACGTGCTGAATTGATCTTAAAAATGCATGAGTTAACTAAGGAAAATATTGAGCGCATGAATGCTAAATATAAACTTGTTGGAGATAAGGGTAGAAAACGTGTTGTCTTTGCACCTAGAGATCTTGTTTGGTTACATTTGCGTAAGGATAGGTTTCCTAATTTGCGCAAGTCAAAGCTAATGCCACGTGCTGATGGTCCTTTTAAGGTGTTAGAGAAAATAAATGATAATGCATATAAACTTGAGTTACCTGCAGATTTTGGGGTTAGTCCCACATTTAACATTGCATATTTGAAGCCTTACTTGGGTGAGGAAGATGAGCTTCTGTCGAGGACGACTTCAATTCAAGAAGGGGAGGATGATGAGGACATCACTAACAAGGTTACTGTTGGAAATATGCCCTAGAGGCAATAATAAAAGTATTATTATTATATTTCCTTGTTCATGATAATCGTCTGTTATTCATGCTTGAATTGTATTGTACAGAAACAGCGATACATGTGTGAATACATAGACCACAATGAGTCCCTGGTAAGCCTCTAGTTACCAGTTCGTTGATCAACAGATGGTCACGGTTTCCTGACCATGGACATAGGATGTCAGTGATAATGGGATCACATCATTAGGAGAATGATGTGATGGACAAGACCCAATCCTGAGCATAGCACGAGATCGTATAGTTTGTAATGCATAAGCTTTTCGGTGTCAAGTATTTATTCCTTAGACCATGAGGTTGTACAACTCCCGGATACCGTAGGAATACTTTGGGTGTGCCAAACGTCACAACGTAACTGGGTGGCTATAAAGGTACGCATCGGGTATCTCCGAAAGTGTCTGTTGAGTTGGTACGAACCGAGACTGGGATGTTGTCACTCCGTATGACGGAGAGGTACCTCTGGGCCCACTCGGTAAGACATCATCATAAATGAGCTCAAGGTGACTAAGGAGTTAGTCACGGGATGATGGATTACGGAACGAGTAAAGAGACTTGCCATAACGAGATTGAACAAGGTATCGGGAATACTGATGATCGAATCTCGGACAAGTACCGTACCGATGGACAAAGGGAATAACATACGGGATTGAGTGAATCCTTGACACGGTGGTTCATCCGATGAAGATCATCGAGGAACACGTGGGAACCAACATGGGTATCCAGATCCCGCTGTTGGTTATTGACCGGAGAGTGGTCTCGGTCATGTCTACGTGTCTCCCGAACCCGTAGGGTCTACACACTTAAGGTTCGGTAACGCTAGGGTCATAGAGATACATGCACATGGAAACCCGAAAGTTGTTCGGAGTCCCGGATGAGATCCCGGGCGTCACAAGGAGTTCCGGAATGGTCCGGAGGTAAAGAATGATGTATAGGAAGTCAGGTTTCGGCCATCGGGTGATCTCCGGGGGTCACCGGGAGTGTCCTGGGACCACCGGAGGGGTCCCGAGGGTCCACCGGGTGGGGCCACCCATCCCGGTGGGGCCCCTAGGCTGCGTGGGGGAAGTGGCCAGCCCCTGGTGGGCTGGCGCACCACATGGGCCCCCTCCCCATGCGCCTAGGGTTGAAACCCTAGGGGGAGGGGGCGCCCCCCTTGCCTTGGGGGGCAAGATTGCCTCCCCGGCCGCCGCCCCCCTGCAGATCCCATCTACAGGGCATGGCGCACCCCCCCGCCCCCCTATATATATGTGGGGGTGGAGAGGGCAGCCGCACCCAAGTCTCTGGCGCCTCTCCTCCTCCCGTCACACCTCATACTCCCTCCGTGGGGCGCCAGCGAAGCCCTGCAGGATTCTTCACTGCATCCACCACCACGCCGTCGTGCAGCTGGATCTCCGACGACCTCTCCTCCCCCCTTGCTAGATCAAGAAGGAGGTGACGTTGCTGTACCAGACGTGTGTTGAACGCGGAGGTGCCGTCCGTTCGGCGCTAGATCATCGGTGACGAAGAACGCGAAGAGTACGACTACTTCATCCACGCTTCTTCGAAAGCTTCCGCTCGCGATCTACAAAACGGTATGTAGATGCACTCTCATATGCTCGTTGCTAGATGTCTCCTTAGATGGATCTTGGTGAAAGCGTAGAAATTTTTTGAATTCTGCTACGTTCCCCAACAGTGGCATCTGAGCTAGGTCTTATGCGTAGCATCTTGCACGAGTAGAACACAAAGCAGTTGTGGGCGTTTGAGTTTGTTGAATCTTCTTGCCGTTACTAGTCTAATCTTGATTCGGCGGTATTGTGGGATGAAGCGGCCCGGACCGACTACACGTACGCTTACGTGAGACTGGTTCCATCGACAGACATGCACTAGTTGCATAAGGTGGCTGGCAGGTGTCTGTCTCTCCTACTTTAGTCGGATCGGATTCGATGAATAGGGTCCTTATGAAGGGTAAATAGAAATTGACAAATCACGTTGTGGTTTTGGCGTAGGTAAGAAACGTTCTTGCTAGAAAACCTATAGAAGCCACGTAAAAACTTGCAACAACAATTAGAGGACGTCTAACTTGTTTTTGCAGCATGTGCTATGTGACGTGGTATGGCCAAAAGAAGATGTGATGAATGATATATGTGATGTATGAGATTGATCATGTTCTTGTAATAGGGAATCACGACTTGCATGTCGATGAACTTGACAACCGACAGGAGCCATAGGAGTTATCTTAATTATTGTATGACCTGCGTGTCACTCAATAAACGCTACGTAATTACTTTACTTTATTGCTAAACGTTAGCCATAGTAGTAGAAGTAATAGTTGGCGTGACGACTTCTTCAAGACACGATGATGGAGATCATGATGATGAAGATCATGGTGTCGAGCCGGTGACAAGATGATCATGGTGCCCCGAAGATGGAGATCCTAGGAGCAAGATGATATTGGCCATATCATGTCATTTTAATTGATTGCATGTGATGTTTATCATGTTTATGCATCTTGTTTACTTAGAACGACGGTAGTAAATAAGATGATCTCTCACTAAAATTTCAAGAATTGTGTTCCCCCTAACTGTGCATCGTTGCTAAAGTTCGTTGTTCCGAAGCACCACGTGATGATCGGGTGTGATAGGTTCTAACGTTCGCATACAACGGGTGTAAGCCAGATCTACACACGCAATACACTTAGGGTTCACTTGACGAGCCTAGCATGTACAGACATGGCCTTGGAACACGGAAGACCGAAAGGTCGAACACGAGTCGTATAGAAGATACGATCAACATGAAGATGTTCACCGTTGATGACTAGTCCGTCTCACGTGATGATCGGACACGGGCTAGTCGATCCGGATCGTGTATCACTTAGATGACTAGAGAGATGTCACTCTGAGTGGGAATTCATTAAAATTTGATTAAGATGAACTTAATTATCATGAACTTAGTCTAAATTCTTTACAATATCTCTTGTAGATCAAATGGCCCACGCTCAAGTTTCCCTCAACTTCAACGCGTTCCTAGAGAAAACCAAGCTGAAAGACGATGGTAGCAACTATACGGATTGGGTCCGTAACCTGAGGATTATTCTCATAGCTGCCAAGAGATCATATGTCCTTGAAGCACCGCTAGGTGATGCACCCAGTCCCGATGCGACCCAAGACGTTTTGAACGTCTGGCAGTCGCGTAGTGATGATTACTCCCTGGTTCAGTGGGGCATGCTTTACAGCTTAGAGTCGGGGCTCCAAAAACGTTTTGAGAACCACGGAGCATATGAGATGTTCGAAGAGCTGAAAATGGTTTTCCAAGCTCATGCCCGAGTCGAGAGATATGACGTCTCCGACGCATTCTACAGCTGTAAGATGGAGGAAAACAGTTCTGTCAGTGAGCACATCTTCAAGATTTCTGGATTGCACAACCGCTAGTCTCAGCTGGGAATGAATCTCCCAGATGAAGCGGTCGTTGATAGAATCCTCCAGTTGCTCCCACCAAGCTTCAAGAGCTTCGTGTTAAATTTCAATATGCAGGGGATGGAGAAGTCCATTCCCGAGGTATATTCGATGCTGAAATCAGCGGAGGTGGACATCAAGAAAGAACATCAAGTGTTGATGGTCAATAAAACCACTAAGTTCAAGAAAGGCAAGGGTAATAAGAACTTCAAGAAGGACGGCAAGGGAGTTGCCGCGCCCGGTAAGCCTGTTGCCGGGAAGAAGCCAAAGTATGGACCCAAGCCTGAGACAGAGTGCTTTTATTGCAAGGGAACGGGTCACTGGAAGCGGAACTGCCCCAAATACTTAGCAGACAAGAAGGCCGGCAACGTCAAAGGTATATGTGATATACATGTTATTGATGTGTACCTTACCAGCGCTCGTAGTAGCTCCTGGGTATTTTATACCGGTGCGGTTGCTCACATTTGTAACTCAAAACAGGAGTTGCGGAATAAGCGGAGACTGCGAAGGATGAGGTGACGATGCGCGTTGGGAATGGTTCCAAGGTCGATGTGATCGCCGTCGGCACGCTACCTCTACATCTACCCTCGGGATTAGTTTTAAACCTTAATAATTGTTATTTAGTACCAGCTTTGAGCATGAACATTGTATCTGGATCTCGTCTTATGCGAGATAGCTAGTCTTTCAAATCGGAGAATAATGGTTGTTCTATTTATTTGAGAGATATGTTTTATGGTCATGCCCCGCTGGTCAATGGTTTATTTTTGATGAATCTCGAACGTGATGATACACATATTCATAGTGTAGATGCCAAAAGATGTAAAGTTGATAATGATAGTCCCACAAACTTGTGGCATTGCCGCCTTGGTCATATTGGTGTCAAACGTATGAAGAAGCTCCATTCAGATGGACTTCTAGAGTCTCTTGATTATGAATCATTTGACACGTGCGAACCATGCCTATTGGGCAAGATGACCAAGACTCCGTTCTCCGGAACAATGGAGCGAGCAACCAACTTATTGGAAATCATACATACCGATGTGTGCGGTCCAATGAGTGTTGAGGCTCGTGGAGGCTATCGTTATGTTCTCACCCTCACAGATGACTTGAGTAGATACGGGTATATCTATTTGATGAAACACAAGTCTGAGACCTTTGAAAATTTCAAGGAATTTCAGAATGAGGTTGAGAATCAACGTGACAGAAAAATAAAGTTCTTACGATCAGATCGTGGGGGTGAATATTTAAGTCATGAATTTGGCATGCACCTTAGGAACTGTGGAATTGTTTCACAATTGACACCGCCCGGAACACCTCAACGTAACGGTGTGTCCGAACGTCGAAATCGTACTCTGTTGGACATGGTGCGATCTATGATGTCCCTCACCGATTTACCACTATCTTTTTGGGGTTATGCTTTAGAGACTACCGCATTCACTTTAAATAGGGCTATGTCGAAATCCGTTGAGACGACTCCGTATGAACTTTGGTTTGGCAAGAAACCGAAGCTGTCGTTTCTAAAAGTTTGGGGTTACGATGCTTATGTCAAGAAACTTCAACCTGAAAAGCTCGAACCCAAATCGGAAAAATGCGTCTTCATAGGATACCCAAAGGAAACGATTGGGTACACCTTCTACCACAGATCCGAAGGCAAAGTCTTTGTTGCCAAGAATGGATGCTTTTTGGAGAAAGAGTTTCTCTCGAAAGAAGTGAGTGGGAGGAAAGTAGAACTTGATGAGGTGACAGTCACCCCTCCTGAAAGTAGCGCAACGCAGGAAATTGTTCCTGAGGTGCCTGCATCGACAAGGGAGGAAATTGATGATAATGATCATGAAGAAACATATCAAGTTACTACTGAACTTCGAAGGTCCACGAGGGCACGTTCCGCACCAGAGTGGTACAGCAACCCTGTCCTGGAAATCATGTTGTTAGACAACGGTGAACCTTCGAACTATGAAGAAGCGATGGCGGGCTCGGATTCCAATAAATGGCTTGGAGCCATGAAATCCAAGATAGAATCCATGTATGAAAACAAAGTATGGACTTTGGTGGACTTGCCTGATGATAGGCACGCCATAGAAAAAAATGGATATTTAAGAAGAAGACAGACGCGGATGGTAATGTGACCATCTATAAGGCTTGGCTTGTCGCTAAGGGTTATCGACAAGTTCAAGGGATTGACTACGACGAGACTTTCTCTCCCGTAGCGATGCTGAAGTCAGTCAGAATCATGTTAGCTATTGCCGCATTCTATGATTATGAGATATGGCAAATGGACGTCAAAACAGCATTCCTTAATGGCTTCCTCAAGGAAGAGTTGTATATGAAGCAGCCGGAAGGTTTTGTCGATCCAAAGAACGCTAACAAGGTATGCAAGCTCCAGCGCTCGATTTACGGGCTGGTGCAAGCATCTCGGAGTTGGAATATTTGCTTTAATGATGTGATCAAAGCGTTTGGATTTATACAGACTTATGGAGAAGCCTGTATTTACAAGAAAGTGAGTGGGAGCTCTGTGGCATTTCTCATATTATATGTGGGTGACATATTGCTGATGGGAAATGATATAGAATTCTTGGAAAATGTAAAGGCCTACTTGAATAAGAGTTTTTCAATGAAGGACCTTGTAGAAGCTGCTTACATATTAGGCATCAAAATCTATAGAGATAGATCAAGACGCCTCATTGGTCTTTCACAAAGCACATACCTTGATAAGATATTGAAAAAGTTCAATATGGATCAGTCCAAGAAGGGGTTCTTGCCTGTTTTACAAGGTATGCGATTGAGCAAGGCTCAGTCGCCGACCACGGCAGAAGATAGAGAAAAGATGAGTGTCATTCCCTATGCCTCGGCCATAGGTTCTATCATGTATGCCATGCTGTGTACCTTGCCATGTATATTTTGAACGGAGGGGCAGTCAGCTGGTGCAGTTGCAAGCAAAGCATCATGGCGGCATCTACATGTGAAGCGGAGTACATAGTTGCTTCCGAAGCAGCGCAGGAAGGAGTCTGGATGAAGGAGTTCATCACCGACCTATGAGTCATTCCAAGCGCGTCAAGCCCGATGACTCTCTTTTGTGACAACACTGGTGCTATTGCTATTACCAAGGAGCCCAGGTTTCACAAGAAGACCAAGCACATCAAGCGCCGTTTCAACTCCATCCGGAATTATGTTCAAGATGGAGATATAGATATTTGTAAAGTGCATACGGATCTGAATGCCGCAGACCCGTTGACAAAACCTCTTCCACGGGCAAAACATGATCAACACCAGAACTCTATGGGTGTTCGATTCATCACAATGTAACTAGATTATTGACTCTAGTGCAAGTGGGAGACTGTTGGAAATATGCCCTAGAGGCAATAATAAAAGTATTATTATTATATTTCCTTGTTCATGATAATCGTCTGTTATTCATGCTTGAATTGTATTATACGGAACAACGATACATGTGTGAATACATAGACCACAATGAGTCCCTGGTAAGCCTCTAGTTACCAGTTCGTTGATCAACAGATGGTCACGGTTTCCTGACCATGGACATAGGATGTCAGTGATAACGGGATCACATCATTAGGAGAATGATGTGATGGACAAGACCCAATCCTGAACATAGCACGAGATCGTATAGTTCGTAATGCATAAGCTTTTCGGTGTCAAGTATTTATTCCTTAGACCATGAGGTTGTACAACTCCCGGATACCGTAGGAATACTTTGGGTGTGCCAAACGTCACAACGTAACTGGGTGGCTATAAAGGTACGCATCGGGTATCTCCGAAAGTGTCTGTTGAGTTGGTACGAACCGAGACTGGGATGTTGTCACTCCGTATGTCGGAGAGGTACCTCTGGGCCCACTCGGTAAGACATCATCATAAATGAGCTCAAGGTGACTAAGGAGTTAGTCACGGGATGATGGATTACGGAACGAGTAAAGAGACTTGCCATAACGAGATTGAACAAGGTATCGGGAATACTGACGATCGAATCTCGGACAAGTACCGTACCGATGGACAAAGGGAATAACATACGGGACTGAGTGAATCCTTGACACGGTGGTTCATCCGATGAAGATCATCGAGGAACACGTGGGAACCAACATGGGTATCCATATCCCGCTGTTGGTTATTGACCGGAGAGTGGTCTCGGTCATGTCTACGTGTCTTCCGAACCCGTAGGGTCTACACACTTAAGGTTCGGTAACGCTAGGGTCGTAGAGATACATGCACGTGGAAACCCGAAAGTTGTTCGAAGTCCCGGATGAGATCCCGGACGTCACGAGGAGTTCCTGAATGGTCCGGAGGTAAAGAATGATGTATAGGAAGTCAGGTTTCGGCCATCGGGTGATCTCCGGGGGTCACCGGGAGTGTCCCGGGACCACCGGAGGGGTCCCGGGGGTCCACCGGGTGGGGCCACCCATCCCGGTGGGGCCCCTAGGCTGCGTGGGGGAAGTGGCCAGCCCCTGGTGGGCTGGCGCACCACATGGGCCCCCCTTCCCATGCGCTTAGGGATGAAACCCTAGGGGGAGGGGGCGCCCCCTTGCCTTGGGGGGCAAGATTGCCTCCCTGACCGCCGCCCCCCTGCAGATCCCATCTGCAGGGCATGGCGCACCCCCCTGGCCCCCTATATATATGTGGGAGGGAGAGGGAAGCCGCACCCCAGTCTCTGGCGCCTCTCCCCCTCCCGTCACACCTCATACTCCCTTCGCAGGGCGCCGGCGAAGCCCTGCAGGATTCTCCACTGCATCCACCACCACGCCGTCGTGCAGCTGGATCTCCGACGACCTCTCCTCCCCCCTTGCTGGATCAAGAAGGAGGTGACGTTGCTGTACTGGACGTGTGTTGAACGCGGAGGTGCCGTCCGTTCGGCGCTAGATCATCGGTGACGAAGAACGCGAAGAGTACGACTACTTCATCCACGCTTCTTCGAAAGCTTCCGCTCGCGATCTACAAAACGGTATGTAGATGCACTCTCATATGCTCGTTGCTAGATGTCTCCTTAGATGGATCTTGGTGAAAGCGTAGAAATTTTTTGAATTCTGCTACGTTCCCCAACAGTTACACCCACAGCCCCAACTGATACATATACAGGACCAATTACTAGAGCTCGCGCACGCCAATTAAATTATCAGGTACTTTTGTTTCTTGGTAATGATTCTAATGTTCATGAGAATATGATGTTGCCTAAATTGGATACATTTGTCTTGCTTACAAATGAAGGGCCTAGCTTGGACAAGAAGGATGAACATTGGAGCAAGATCAAGCATGGAGATGATGGCGTGCGCAAGGGAAACAAGAACATAGTTACAAGTGATGATTTCAGGACTTTGAAGCCACCATAATGAGTGCGTGAAGCCTTGGACGAAATATACAAGATGCCACTTCATAAATTTTGTCCAGAGGCTATTGTAGGTGCCGCGTCACCTTATTATTGGGCCAGGCCCATGTAATTTCGAAATAGTAAAGTATAGGCTGTTTTTAGAGTCCGTATGTGTGGGGAAACAAGAGTTAGGGTTGTTTTCGGACCCCTCCTCCAAGGGCCACGAAATTCCCCCCTTTTCCCTCATATATACAGCCCTTAGGGCATCGTTTAGACTTTGGGATTTGTTTAGTCAAAAGTTAGCCATTGCAACTTCGTGTACTTTGTTTGTGTCCAACGACAAGACCAAGACCACTTATGGATCCCCACCTTTATCAATACATCATTTATATTTGCAATATTCAGATTGCTTTATCATATTCTTGCTTGTTCTTCGATTGCATGCAGGAATATACCTTCGTGGTCAGGATGATCGTGCTCCGGCGTGGTCAGTAACCCCTGGAGATTGGTTTAGCGATTGCTAAGGCGCAACGTCGTGCACGTTTGTAGTCGGATCGTCAAAGTCGTCTCCACCAAATCGATAGTTATCATCTCATCGAAAGATCGGGCCCCTCGCCTCTATCACAAATAAACCAACTAGCATCAACTACAAGGAGTAATCAACACTACTAGCAACCCACATGTACCAATCTGAGGTTTGGGTACAAAGATTGGATACAAGAGATGAACTAGGGTTTGAGAGGAGATGGTGCTGGTGAAGATGTTGATGAAGATAGCCCTCCCCAAGATGGGAGAGTTGTTGGTGATGATGGCGGTGACGATTTCCCCCTCCCGGAGGGAAGTATCCCTGGCAGAATAGCTTTGCCGGAGCCCTAGATTGATTTCTGCCAAGGTTCCGCCTCGAGACGGTGGCGTCTGGTCCCGAAAGCCTCCTTATGATTTTTTCCACGTCAAAACACCTCATATAGGAGAAGATGGGCATCGGGGGGCCATTGGGGGCCCCACAAGGCAGGGGCGCACCCAGAGAGGGGGGCGCGCCCCCCACCCTCGTGGATAGGTGGTGGCCCTCCTGGTGATCTTCTTTCGCCAGATATTTTTTATATTTTCTGAAACGGTGTCCTATGAAGTTTCGGGGCTTTTTGAGTTGTGCAGAATAGGTTTCCAAAGTTCGCTTCTTTTCCAGCCCAGAATTCCAGCTGCCGGCATTCTCCCTCTTCATGTAAACCTTGTAAAATAAGAGAGAAAGGCATAAGTATTGTGACATAACGTGTAATAACAGCCCATAATGCAATAAATATCAACATATACGCATGATGCAAAATGGACGTATCACTTACTCTTTGATCTCAAACAACATAAGAGGAAGGAGGAAGGAGAAGTAGAAAGTGGACACAACAAGCTTTTACCCGGCGCATGTACGCCGCTGGCCGCACGAACATCCGCTTGGTTTCTTTCCTGCGCACAAACTCAGCCACGGACTACAACAAGTACACGGAGGGCCTTTTATACCCAAGCTACACACACCAGGCTAGCTACCACACGCAAGCACCCACGCACTGACTTGGCTTGCCGCTGCACTCGTCCACCACTCACAGTACTACTCACACAAGCTAACTAATTCCGCCATGCATGCAACTAGACGCAGCGCCCGCCGCCGAGCTCCACGCGCACGTACGCGATCTCCTGGAGACTCGGCGTGAGCCGCCTGCTCTTCCGCTGCTTCAGCCCAGCCCCGATGCCCACTTCACCACGCCCCCGCGCTCCTCAGCTCCCGCGCCCGCCGCGCAGGCACGCCAACGGGACGCGACTGATTCCAGCGCCTGGCGCGGCCACAACTCGCGCGTCCGTCTAACCAACTCACACACACATGACTCCGCAGCGGACCCAACGCTCCCGACACGCCCGGTGCGCGCCCATACACGCGCTTGACGTGCCCGACCCATCACCGCGGCTTATTCCGACCAACACATACTGCACTGATATGCCAAACGGCTTATATTCCAATGGCACTAGCCGGTAATTAACTTATTTATATACTCCAAATAATATCAACACCCATATAATAATCATATATATACTACGAGTAAAAACTATATTACCGCCTAAGCCGCGCCTAGGGCGCTTAGGCACTGCCTAGGCACTAGGCGAAGTGCGACCGCCTCGCTTACGCCTATAGCTTTTTCCAACCTTGGTAATCTCCTAAGAAATTTCCTTCATCAATAGGGCTACACGAGCAATAAAGATTGCCTATGTGTTTTATACGGCGAACCCAAGATGGATTCTATATAATCTTGGTGTACATGGACGATTCGAACATAATTGGTACACCTGAGGATATTGAGGAAGCGAGTTCCTACCTAATGTCGGAATTCGAGATGAAGGATTTGGATAAAATCATGTTCTATCTGGGTCTACAACTTGATTATTCCCCTGTTGGGATTCTAGTGCACTAGTCGATCTACACCCAGAAGGTGTTGGAAATGTTTGGATTTAACAAGACATATCCTTCTAAGACCCCGATGATCGGCAGATCTTTGATAAGTACCCATTTGTTAGATGATAACGAGAAAAACGAGACACAAGAGACACGGATTTAACGTGGAAACCCTTGCGGGAGAAAATCACGGACGCACGAAGGCGCAATCACTATGAGGAGGAGTATTACAAGCACGAGATGACAGACCCTCTACGTGCTAATCTGGTGGAGCTCTCTCTCACATCTATTCTATGACTAGCTGGTACTATATAAAGGGGCAAACAACTCTCTTTCTTGATGGACACGAAACAGAGTTGTAGTCATGCTACGTATAGCACGGTTGGCATGCTGTAGTCCGGCAGGACTCCATCTGTAGTACAACACTTGTATGGGATTCGAAACACAATAAAACAACACTCCACCTTGAGACGAAATCCCTTACAATAATCATAGATAGCATCAACTCCTCAATTAAAGTCATCACAAGTAAACCTTGTGCCTGGAAACGTCCATAGGACTAATAAACTTCTCATGAAGTCATATTGAGCAAATCAATCAGTAGGTCGTCCAGAAAACAGCACAACTATCAACAAAGCAGACTAACAAAACTTGGTCTCCCAATAAAAGTCTGAGTCTGTGCCACTGACCTCAAAAACTGAAACTGCTCAATCATCAAATGACATAAGTCATCATATCTCCTGTGGTGCTTGAACGAGCGCATAACTCATAGTGCAACATCTTGGTGCACATCGCATTGTGAAGAACTCATCTCACGTAATCTGAACGTGCTTCAAAACAGAAAGCACAAACCTCAGCAAACAATACTCATGCAAGAGCACATGGTACGGATGGCATCGCGTGCACCCAAAAAAATTGCCGACTTGTAGTGGTTAATGAAAAATCCATGACATGGTCATAAACTGTCCTTTTAGAACAACTGTCGGATGAAGGAACCATATTAACATGCAACGGAGTTTCAACTCTGCAATAGACCCCTCTTGAAAGAGCAAAGGCAACTGAATTACACTTGAAACTTAACAGCGCTAAATGTTGTAGTATCTAGCAGAAACAAATCAATCTCCTTCTTACACCTCAACTCCTCCATACCCCTTTTTTTTCTCTTGATAACTGAATGTGTTCTTCAAATAACTGCAGCAATATTGCATCCATTATCCCGACGGGCCATAATCCCCAAAACTCCACCTTGAAGAAAAACTGAGTGCATCCTGATAATCGGCTTACGCCATCAATGCTCGCATCTCGACTTGCCATAGGGTAAACTTTGTGTAATGATCCAGCAGTGGAACATCGTACTTCATGGATGCCACGAGTAGATTAAATCTGTGTACACAAAGTAGTACAAGCCGGTAGAAAATTCTTGATAGAATAATTTGCGGATCAGACGAACAGAGTAAATAGCACCTGGTATGTCTTTGGGTTGATGTAGCAATTAGCGGGGAAAAGAGAAAACTAGTAGCTTCAGTGAGTAGTACTCCAAAAAATCAATCGGACCACGTAGCTTGTGAAGTAGTACAAGCAGTACCACCGATGGAACTTGTCTTCACGTGAAGTAGAATACGGCGACTCGGTGGATCGCTGCTCCACGATTTGGCTTCGCGGTGAAAACAACTGGTGGCTGCCTCGGGACTTGAAGCGTACAGCAAAAATACTAGGCTGCAGCGGAACAGCCGTTGCCCGCGATTAGACGGGGCGACGCGGCGGAAGTTTGACTCGGCCTCGGATGACTGATGGCATAGGAAATCTTGTCAGTCTCGGCTTCCACGACGGCTGCTCCAGAATCGATCTGGTTTCAGGTCGCATCAGCGGCGGCGCAAAGGACGCCGCAACCCTAACCTCTCATCTCAAATCTCGTTTCAGGCCTAAGGAAGAGGGGGGGGGGAATTCTGGGACCAGAGTTTCCTCACCTGAGTGCAGTTGGAGCACTCATGTACCTTGCAAATTGTACACGACTGGACATTGTGTTGGCCGTCAATTTGTTTGCTAGGTACAATTCTGAGCCTACCAAAAGACATTGGAAAGGCGTTAAGGACATCTCCCGTTACCTGTACGGGACCAAAGGTCTTGGCATGTTTTAGAAGAAATCAAGACCTATCTCTTATAGGCTATGCTGACGTTGGGTGTCTGTTGGACCCACATACTTCTAAGTCATAGAATGGATATGTTTTCCTTTGTGGTGCGGAACCGTGTTTTCCTGGAAATCTTCCAAGAGTCTTGTATTGACTTGCACAAACCACTTGGACATCATAGCACTATGCGAAGCATCATGAGAGTGTGTATAGCTTCAGCGGATGATCGGCCACATTCAGCATACATGTTGGCTGAGCACCGTACAAACCCCTACCATTATCTTTGAAGATAATACTAATTGTGTTGCACACATTCAGCTGTGTTATGTGAAGAGTAACCTCACAAAGCATATTAGTCCCAAGTTCTTCTATGACATGAGTTGCAACAGTTGAACGAGGTGAGAGTTTTGCATACTAAGTCCCGTGACAATCTTGCTGATATGTACACTAAATCATTACCGGCATCAACCTTAGAGAGGTGTGTGCATGGAATCGATATGGTGAGACTTAGAGAGATGCAAGATTCAGGGGGAGAAACTTCACAAACTCGTCATTAAAATCTCGATGATGATCGAGTACTCAACTTGATGGTTGAGTGGATTGTACTCTTTTTTCCTTGAGTGAGTTTTCATGATGTTTCTCACACGAGGTTTTTGACGAGGCAATTCGTGCAATGCAACAATGTATACTATGCGCTCTTTCTCCATATTTTTTCCACTTGGTTTTTCGAAGTTTTGAGGCATGGATATACGGATAACTGCCCAAGGGGAGTGTTGGGAAACTTGGGCCTTAGATGGAACAAGTCATTGGCCCATTATAGATCAAGTCCCTCCACTTAACGTTAAAGTGAGCACTTATCCCTCCACCCCTAGTTATATAAAGAGGAGAGCGCCCTGTGTACATATAATTGATGTTGATTAATAAAGAAAGACTCTCCTCTAGTTCTCTGTGTCAATTTACTCTTTGTACCTCCCGGCTCCGCAACCCTGGACCGGACTCGCCGGCATGAGTTGCGGAACAAAAACAATGAGTTGGCCTTAGAGCATCTCCAGCCGTTCGGCCCCTAGGGACGCCCAAATAGCACCGCCTGGGGGTGACCTGGCAAAAACCGCGCCTTGGGGGCGTTTCCCCCAATCGCCGACCCCCTCACGACTCTTTTTCATTTATCAACCCCCAACACCGCGCACTTCCCCTCACCGGGCCCACTGGTCGGCGTCCCATTGCCCCTAGCGCACCCTCGCTCGCCTCCTACCTCACCGACGCCACCGGTCGGTTGAACACACATAACGAAAATGATACATAGATAGTTCATCACAGCAAAGACTATTAAAGATCAACTACTCGTAGTTTTTCGGCTCCGACTCGGTAATGTCCTCCTCCGACGTCTACAAGTAGACGTCAGCATACCGCTCGTCCTCGGAGTCCCAGAACGACGCTTCTCCTAGCTTCATGTTCAATTGAGCGGCCTGCTTCCGCTCATGCTTGTCCTCCCGATAGGCGGCTCGCTCCTTCCTCCTCGCCTCCCTCTTCGTCCTCCATTGCCTGTAAAACCGGCGCTCGTTGATGATGTTCTGCGGGAAGCGTTCGTGCCACTCCGCTATGGCTTCCACTCCCATCTCCGCGATGGCGAGGCGACACTGGCGCCTCCGGTTGTCACGACGATCCTCGTCGGTGAAAATCCGCGAGAGATGCGCGAGATCCTGCGCCCGCTGGCTCGTCGACACGTCGGGGAAATTCATATCCCGACGAGGCCGCCGAAGGCGCCACATCGCCGTGTCGTACATGCCGGCCGCCTCCTCTGCGGTGTCGAAGGTGCCGAGACTGAGTCGTTTTTCGCCAAACGAGATTTCGGAGGAGAAGACGCCGGAGCGGCGCTCGTAGACTCCGCGAAAATCAGCAGTGCATCGACATGGTGGCATAGAGGCGAGAAAGAGAGGAGGCAGGAGCGTCGGCCGGCGGAGAGGAGAGGGGAAGTGTGCGTCCGCCGGCGGGGTGGGGGGTGGGGTCAGTTTTTTATAGCCGCGGATGGGCGACGTCCGCGTGGCCGCCGTGTGTACGCGTGGTGGGAGAGGGCGGGACGTGCGTCGCCGCGCCTTCACTGCGCCGCCCATGAGGCATCAATGGATGCTGACCGGTGCGCGCCGCAGCTTTGGCATTGATTCCCACGTGGGAACCGAGGCGATGAGGATGATGAAGAGACGAGAAGCACCGAGTCGCTGACTCGACGGGCCCACGGTTAGTTCACGTCAAAACCATTTCGCCCGACGTCCCCGAGCGCCCCCAGCGCCGAGTTCGGCCTGGGTCCGTCGGCGTCAAATTTGATCCGAGCCGATGTAACATGGGCTTCTGAGGCCGCGGCTGGGCCGATTTTTGGACGCTGGCGTGAAAAAAATGTTTGGGGGGGACGTGTTGGGGACGCGGCTGGAGATGCTCTTAGGTGTGCAGGATCATTTTTTTGAGCATCAGTACAGACGCAAGCGCTCATATACACGCGCATACACTCACTCCTATAAACGCAGACACGCACACCCTACCCATATGAGCACCTCCGAGAGACTGAGTCGACATATCATCTTGAGATTTACGAAGTCACCGTAGACGCATCGTCGTCGACGGGAACATCTTCTTCCACTGAAAGCGCATCGTCGGAAATTGTGAAATAAATCCAGGAATAATGCAAGCATCAGGATTTGAACCCTCGTGGGTTGAGGATACCACTGTCCACCTAACCATCTCAACCACATGTCGATTTGCGTGTGCAGGATGATTTCTAAGGGCATCTCCAGCCGCGCCCCCTCCCGAGGCGTTTTTTTGCGTTGGCGCCGAAAAAACGGGCCAGTCGCGCCCCAAGGAGCCCGATTTTTGCCGGCCTGGGACGAAAACAGCGCCGGCGGACCCAGGCCGAACCCGGCGCGCTGGGGGGCGCCCGGGGGCGTCGGGACGAACTGTTTTGGCGCAAAAAAGCCGCGTGCCAGCCGCGTCGGCGACACGGCGGCTCGTCTTCCCCCAACTGCCTCGGTTCCCGTGGGGAATCAATGGCAAGGCTGCCGCCGGCCAGCCTTGCCATTGATTCCTCACGGGCGGCGCGTTACGGGACGGCGCGCCGACGCCTCCCCTCCCTCGCACGCGTACACACGGGCGCGGAGCGGCTATAAAGCCGGCGGTCTCACTCGCCTATGCCCACACCAGACTCGCCCCTCGCCGCTGCCCAGCCCCTCTCTCCGTCTCCGCCTTCCTCTCCCGAGCGCCGCCGCCAGCCCCTCTCTCTCCCTCTCTACCACCGCCGAGCCCGTCGCCATGGCAGAGCGCTTCCCTGGAGACGAGGCGGCGGCCAACGGCTTCGGCCGCCGTTCGCTTCGCGAACAGGAGTCATGGCTCCTGTTCCAGGCGAACATCCCGGCCCCGCCGGACATGCGCGCCGGACCGACGGGGTGGCGGCTCAGCGACGGGGGAGTGCCCGTTCCCCCGTTGCCCGACGCCGTGGCGAAGCCCAAGTACTTCGCCGAGGAGGTCGAGGTCGTGCGCGCCTCCCTGACCGACGCCGAGCGCTCCCTCCCCCAGTACACCGCCGACAATCACGCGGCTTGGGCGGCGTACTTCCAGTGCCGCCAGCAGCAGCGCCTGGCGTCCACCAACGGCGCGCCGGTGGTCGGCGGCGTGAAGAACAGCGAGGGGCGCCACCTGTGGTGGGGCGTCCCCGACCGTACGCTGGAGGGCGTGCTGGCGTACCTCAACGGCGGCAACAATCCGCCGTTGACCTATCCTGCGACGGGGGCTGCCCCGTCGCAACACCGACGCGCATGGGCGCCAAGGAGGTTCGCCTCCTCCTCGTCTTCGTCCTCTCGCTCTTCTTCTCACTCCTCCGGTACTCCGGCGCTTCACGGCGTCAAGGCTGAGCCCGCGGCGGAGACGCCACTCGGTCGGCGCACTCGCAGCGTCGGCATCGTCATCAACGAGGGCGGCCGGCGCGCCTCCTCGTCGGCTCCTCCGCGCTTCGTCAAGCCAAAGATGGAGCCGGGGCTGGCGCCGGTGAAGACGGAGCCGGGCCTGGCGCCGGTGAAGGCGGAGTTCGACGACGACGCGGCCCTGGAATGGGCGCGCCAGGAATCCATTGCGATGGAGAAGGCGCGCCGGGAGAAGGAGAAGGAGCGCCAGCGCGCCGCCCTGCACCGCTTCGAGGAGCGCCGACGCGGCCGCGATGAAGACAGGGTCGTCGTCTTATGCGACAGCGACGACGACGACGCGCCGCCGCCAGTCCGCCATGGCGACGCCGGGCAGGGCTCCAGCAGGGGCGCCTGCGTCAAGGAGCAGAAGGCCGCTGACGACGATGGCGATGACGACTTCAGCCCGTTTCTTTTTTAGATTAGGTTAATGTAATGAAAATGCGCGAATTTCACCAAAATTAGCCATATTTGGCCGAAATTTAACTAGTTTTTATCATAACTTCGCCGAATGATCTTTCTTTTTTTATTTTAATACGCGTCTGGGGCGGCCCTAGGACCGACGGCTGGGGACCGACTCGCCCCTGATCATTTTTTATGCTGGCTCATCCATCCCCAGACGGCGCTTTTAGACGCCCCTGAAGGCAACAGCTCGAGATGCTCTCTAACAGCAGGCAGACGCACACACGCAAAAAGAAAAGAACTTCCCGTGTCACGGAACGGAAGGCGAGCGAATACCCCACCTGCTTCCCGCCCGAACCCCAAACTCCCCGCCGGCAGTCACGCCTTTGGACGGTGATGTCGGCGGCCGCCGTCGATGGCCCTCCCTCGTCGCAGCAACCCCCACGGCCCACCGTGGAATCTATCCTCCAACTCGCCTCCCGCGACCCCTCAGCCACGGTCCCCCTCCTACCCGCTCTCCCGCCAGACGCCCTCGCCGACCTCCTCTGCTCCCTCTCCGCCGCCTCCCCCCCGAACCACCTCTCTCTCCTCCCAGCCCTGCTCTCCCTCTCCCCAAACCCCTCGGCCGCCTCCGCTGCCTTCTCCTCCCTCCTGAACGCGCCCAGCTGGCCGTCTCCGACCCTCCTCGCCGTCGCCTCCCTCCTGCGCGACCTCCCCGCGTCATTCCGATCCCGCGTTCCCGACTGCCTATCTAAGGTTCTCTCCCTCTTCCCCAACGCCGATGTCCAGGACCTCCCCGCACTCGCCTATCAGCTCCTCCTCCTCGCCTCCAAGCCGCTCCACCCCCGGCTCGTCCTCGCCGGCCTCCTCCGCTTCTTCGGCGCCCGCGTGCGCGCCCCGCCGTCCATCGCACGGCAGGTCGAGGGCACCGTGCTGATGCACGTCGCCTTCGCGGTTAAGCAGGACCCTGCACTGGCAAGGGAAGTGGTAGCCGCCGTCAAGGCCAATGTCGCGGGTGTGCTCAACGGATTCGCCGTGGCGGTACTGCTGTCCGTGGCACGCGTGCGGAGGTTTAATGACGGTGCCGTGGGCGTGCTCCGGGACGCTGCCACTACATCACGCCGGGATTATCGGATGTCGAGGTGAGGGCATTGTTGTCTAATTGGGATGTATTTAGCGTACATATTTGCTCTGAGATGTACTATTTAGCATAGATATTTGTTCTGATTGGCTGGTTTCGTAACCAATGTCTTGTAGGCGTTGCAAGTGGTTGCCAGATCGCCTCAAAGAGGAAAGTGTGGAGGCTGCTCATTGTGTTGAGAAGGCACTACTGAAAGCCGTGAGGAATTTGTATTTTGAATCTGTGATGATCAGAATACCCTACCTTGGATTCTTATTTCTCTTTGGGATTGTAAATTGGGCCTAATATGCAGGTCGCTGAGAGCATTGGTGGGAGGGAGCATGTCGTTCCAAGCATTGTTCAGGTAGGTTTTCTCCTGTTAGAAGTCTCAAATGGTGATCCAGGGGAGGAAGATGGTCCAGACGAAGGGGTTATGAGCACTGAAGAAATAGGTGTTAATATGCTCAAGTCGTTGTTTGAGACCCACGAAATAGCACGCACTGAGGTATGATCTAGGCGGTCTGATATTTTTGTTGGGGAGTCAATTATAATTAGCTGCTTGATTCGTTTAATATGACATAGCATGTTTCCATTGGTTTACTTTTTCCCCCATTGGTTTACTTGAGGTCAGATAATTGAACAATGCAAGTTCCGGATCCTCTCAGCAAAGCCCCAGCAAAGTGCACCAGTTCTTCGGTAAGAGAAGCTTGAAATCCTGTTAAAAGCTTGTGGAGTATACTTTCTTTTTAGTAAATTCTGTCTTTTTCTACAGGTTGCTTGGATGCTTAGTTCGGAGTCATCCGTTTCCAATGCTAGAATACATTGCACACCTGAAGGAGTTGCTGGACTATTTTTCCTTCATGAATGACAAGATATCGACGGGTCTGATCAATTGCATCTTGCCACTCACTAAGTTCAACCGTGATCTCAAGGTCTGCGACCTTCACAGTATTCCATGGTTTTGTGGTTGTAAACCGGGTTATGATGATTGTGGTGGAATCAATTTTCAGGATTACATAATATTGGTAGTAAGGAAGGCCATGTTCAAGCGGGAGGATGCTGTCCGTATTGCCGCTACAAATGCTATAGTTGAGCTGATTGTAACAGAGAGCGAGTATAGGAAAAATGAAGCCAATCCTTTTCAAGACTCATCAAGTCAACCGAGCTCTAGCCAGCAACCTGAAATACATCGAGAGGTTGGTGTGGAACTCTTTCAAGAATTAAGTGGATTGCTTCGCAGATGTCTTTCACAGCAGGTATCTTACAGATATACTGTGCCACCTATTTGTTCTATCCTTCATCTATAGCAATGCAGATATAGTTCCTGACATAGCTACTCTGCTATTACAGGCTAGAGTCAAAACGGTTTTGTACGAGGGTCTCATTCGAATTGTTACCTCCGATCCAGATGTTGCAAATGATGTCCTTGATTTTCTGTGGCCCCACTTCCTAAACTATTACATAGAGGTAAAACTACCAAAGAGATTCTTGTGTCCACTTCTGTCCACTTGATACTGTAGATTCGCTCAAGTACATTCTTTTAGCAAGCCAAATGAAGTTGTTCTTATGGGATGCTGTTGCCTGAATTGCTTCAGAATGCAGAATGCCCCCTTAAAATGGATTCATGCTTTAAAGTTGAGAATGCCAAAGTATGTATGGTGGAACCTTTGGATTGCCTACTGTCATGTGTTTCGTGCATTCTTCTAGCTCAACAAAATAGTAAATGTCACCGACCACGTGATGCATATTGGAAGTGTTTTGGTTTTGCCCCTTCCCAGGATAATGAGGTTTGCTCTTTCCTCATTTTGAAATCCTTAACTAATTGGTTTAAGTATAATATATTCCGAATTTATGCTACTGTCAGGTTGGAAGATCCTCATCAAGGGACTTGTTCATGAAAGGATTATCAAATATCCAAAAGTATTTGAGGAAATGCCTCACAGAAGGTTTGTGATAAAGGCATCGCGTTGGTGCTTAACCCTATTATGTTATATGACACATGTTTTTATGCTTACAATTTGCTGTTGATTTATAACAGATCAACGAGGACAGACCCAAGAAGCTGGTTCTGCTTATTCATCTTTGGAGATAGTCCAGTGTCATAACGTTTTTATGCCTGGAATCGTTGAGGTTTTTGTTGATTTTGCCGCTTCAAAACTAGCGGAAGCTGCTGATGAACCGAAGGAGAAGTTAGAAAAAGAAATACTGGAGCTCATTGATGCTCACAGTGGCTTTGAGAGGAAAACAAGCAAGAGCAGGGAGAAAGTTGCACGAAGAAGAGGCGATTCAAGAGGTGCTACAGATAGGCAGACTAATGAACCTAAGGAAAATTCAAATGCTTCTTTGCTGAAATTACATGAAAAGAGGTTTTTTTTTATGAATTCAAGTTTGTATGAGCTTGTAGTGATGTGTGCCAAACAGTGCCATGCTGATAAATATGATAAAGGCAGCCAGTGTCCTAGCCAATCTAAATTGAATCAGAGCTCTAGTCTATTATCATTTGTACTGAAAGCCTGTCTTGAGATGTTCAGATCACTTGCAGCTAAGGCAAGTGATCTGGCCATTGGAAATCTAAGAAGAACGCGGTATGAAGATGTAAAAAACTTAGTGCAACCAATTGTGAAGCTCATATGGTGGCTTATGTTAGATTCAGAGCAAGAGAATGGTGGATTCAAGAAGAACACAACCCAAGGGAAGAAAACATTTGAAAACCAAAAGGATCAGTTATATCTGGCATTGACATGCTTTAAAGAACTTTTTAAACTAAGTGTATCAGAAGACCGTTCTAGTGACATTATTGATCTTCTGATATCTTCGGCTCCTTCAAATATAGAGGATATGATGGAAGCTGACCAGCTTCTTGACAATGACACTACTGTAACTGAGAATCCAGAAAAAAGAGGCGCTCATGTGTTTCTGAACATATTGAAGATGTTATATGCCAGAGCCCTTTCCCAATCCCTTTCACGTGAATCTGAGGTAAGCCTAATGGTAATCTGAGTAGGACAGCACCATATGATGGATTGTATTTCTACTGTATTACATTATTATAACTCTGATGCTCAGTTGCACCTATTTAGCATAATAAGCATAATGCACAGTAGATGCTTCTGCTTCTGCACGGTTCATTTCATTGGAAATATTTGCACATGCTCCTAGTTTACATGTCACTTGTTGGCCTGCTTATGTTATTTTGGGCGGAAGTTGTGCCACAGTTCAGTTCTACTCCCTCCATTCCAAAATAATTGAAGTTATACATTTGTAAGTCAAACTTGCTTAAGTTTGAGTTTGACTAACTCTATAGAAAAATGTGCTAAGATTTATAACACCAACACATAGTAAAAAAAAATATTTCATAAAGAATCTCATGAGACTAATTTGATGTTCTAGATTTAATAAATTTTCTGTAGACTTGGTCAAACTTAAACAAATTTGACTTAGGACAAACCTAGAACATCAATTATTTTGGAACGGAGGTAGTAGATGATATAGATTAGTTGACATTTTCATATTCTAGATAACTTATCCGTCCGAGTGATTTGGTTTTCTTTGTTTTAGGTATGTGCAGGTATGTCATGCCAGATACCATGTTATAAGTTTCAAACAAAAAAGATACCATGTTATGCGTTAATAAATAACTATCCACAAAATAATCCTCATTGAAGATACAAGTGAATAATTTAATCTTAATGGTTTTCTTTGGTAGATAATCTAAAGTTCTCTCGCAAATGGAAAAACTGAAGTTCATGTTCATTTCTGCAGGCTGTATCTGAACTGATTTTTGGCATATCAAGGAAACTGCATCCTGATCAGAGGCATCTTGTGGGACATTGGGCTGCAGGCTTATGTAGAAAGAATACTGTCGAAAGCCCAACCACCGCACAAGAGATGGTAAAACTCGCTGTCCATCTTATGACAACTCCAGATGACATGATTCTTGTGCATGAGATGACAACAGAGTTGAATAAATTAATAGCCTCCGGAGACGAGGAGTCTGTAGATTCTTCCGAGACATTTCTCATTGTCAATTGTAAAACAAAAAATTCACTTGTTGCTGTCTTCCTTCACATGGTTGAGTCATCTCTTATTGAACTGGAATGGGGTCTTGGTAAGCTTAAGGCAATGCTCACATTAGGTTATGGCTCTTCTAATGTTGATGAGGATCAGCCAGCAGATGAAAGGACACAAAGAATGTTTCTGGAGGAAGCACTCTACTCAAGATCAACATCAGTAGTTCATGTCCTTTCGTCTTTCACACATATGAGCCTTAAGGGTAGGTTGAATAAGTATCATAAAACGCCTATTGTTACATTCCTCTATTCAGTCTGATTTTACCTTTGCATACTCAGATTCTCAGGCAGAGCAGTTTCTGAAACTGACTGCAAAGTTCTACAAGCTCTTGGCTCGCATCTCAAAGTCTCAGATTGCACCTAAGGGCTACAAGCAGTTCATACCAGGTCTCAAATTTCAGAAAATGGCGGAAGTAACTTGCAGGATGCTTACTGCTCCACTTTACAATTTTGTCTTTACACTTCAAGAGGTCTGTGGCACTCTATAAATACACCGTCCACGCTTATGGCTCCTGTGACCTCAGTTTAAAGGCTTCTTGTTTTCTCTTTTACTTTCTTATGTGTTACAGAGTGAGCAACCACACAAAAAAGGAATCCTCGCGAAGATTAAAAGGGAGAGCAAATGCATTCCCGATCTTATTTTCCAGGTGGAGGATTATGAGAAGTACCTAATCCAGTTAAGCAAACTCACAAAGGTGAACCTTTTGAGGCATGCCAAGCGTAGCGTAGCAAGAGATTTTCGGATACAACCAAAGGAGAAAGCTGCAGAAGAAGAACGTGAAGGGGATTCTCCTCCAGCGAGTGCCGCATCACCTGAGAGTGACCCTGAGGAGGATGCAGAGGAAGGTCCAGATGTTCCCGCTGATGAAAACCTGCAGGCAAGTGCACAACATGATGACGCTGTCCACGATTCTGAATCCGACGGAGAAGAGGAGGAAGTATTAGTACACAGGAAGAGAGCTAATGCAAACCAAATTGTCCATGATTCTGAATCTGATGGAGAAGAGGATGAAGTATTGGCACGCAGGAAGAGAGGTAAGACAAACCAGATGGTCCAAGATTCTGAGTCTGATGGAGAAGAGGAGGAAATGTTAGCACGGAGGAAGAGAGCCAAGACAAACCAAATCGTCCAAGATTCCGAATCTGATGAAGATGCTGAAGGCGAGTGAATTTTCTGTATGCAGCAATCAGAAAGCATAAGTCATACTCGTAGGAAATATAGAGCAATACTCGTAGATAGTTTTGAACTGTTTCTGTTGGTTAACCTGTTGATTTTAGACGATATGTAAGATGTAATCGCAATCATTGTGCTCTTGCTCTTGGTTACATTTTTCTCGTGAATTTTAACATGAATCATATTTCCTTTGGAGCTAGACATATACTCTCTCCGTTTCCAAATATTTGTCTTTCTAGACATTTCAAATGGACAACAACATACGAATGTATGTAGACATATTTTAGTGTAGATTCACTCATTTTGCTTTGTATGTAGTTACTTGTTGAAATCTCTAGAAAGACAAATACCCCCTCCGTCCCAAAATAAGTGTCTCAACTTTATACTAACTCTAGTATAAAGTTGTATGAAGGCAAGACATTTATTTTGGTTCGAAGGGAGTATTTAGGAACAGAGGAAGTACTACTGTACTATGTTGGCAATCTTTGATGACTGAACTTAGTCCTTCCCGTCTTGGTGTACTTCATTCAGTGCCAAGAAGAGCTTCCTGTATTGAAACGACTTGAGGTATTGGCTGTTGACGGGGCAGCATATTGTCCAAGCGCAAAGTGCAGCGATCCATGTCTAGCACCCTATCAAGGTAGCTGATGTTTTTTTTTCAGAGGATGCTACGGATCATCCGGTTGATACGCGCGAGAAATCAACCGGTTCGGTAACCACCCGATTAGTCCATCCGCGCGTGTCTTCAGCCGTACGATCCGCTGAGTAAGTCTGCCCCGCTCAGTCTTCTTTCTTCACGTGGTGCAGGGACGTGGGGGCACTATGGACCACTCGTCACGTGAGTTGCAGCCATCAAGATTTAAGTTATTTATTTTCCGTATGACTGGACGTTGTTGTGCAACAACTTGAGTATCTCCACGGTACCCAACTTGCTACTTCGAATTCTGTCAAGAATACAAACGTTGTATTATTTTGGGTCTTGCAACAAGTTTATTATGATCGTACCCTACTAGGCTGCTACAGACATCGATACGCATGAGTTGCATTACATCAAAGTGGCGGCGGCTCGACCGCTTCAACGCGTGCTGCAATGGAGGCCCGGTCGCTTCAGGCATGTTTCAACAGCCGCGACATGGCACAACGGCATGCTTCGCACAACGGCGGTGTGCATTGACGACCGCGATAATGCTGCGTCGGCAACCGGTCTGCTTCGATGATGTTGCGATGACATGCTTTGACGGTTGTGGTGATGCTAGGACGACAACCTGGCTGCGTCAATGATGTTGTGATGGCGTGCTTCAACGACTACGGTGGGTGCTACGGTGGGTGCTTCGACAGGAGCAACGATGCTACGATAGCAACCCCCAGCTGCTTCAACGATATTTGCGATGACATTCTTCAACGGCCGCGGTGATGGCCCGACGGCATGCTTCACACAGCTGCGGTGTGCCTTGATGGCCTCGGCGATGCTGCTACGGCAGCCTGGCTACTTTAATGATGTTGCGATGGAATGCTTCGACGAGTGCGGAAGGTGCTTCGACAGGAGCGGCGATGCTACAATAGCAACCCGACCACTTTAACGATGTTACGACGACATGCTTCAATGGCCACAACAATGGCGCGGCGGTGCGACGGCGTGCTTCGCACAACAGTGGTGTGCTTTGACGGCTGCGACAATGTGGCGACGGCAGCCCATATTCTTCGATTATGTTGTGATGACATGCTTTGACGGCAACAGTGTGCTTTGACATTTGCGGTGATGCTATGACGGCAACCTGGCTACTTCAATGACGTTGGGATGGCATGCTTCAACGTCCGCGACACGTGCTTCGATCGGAGCGGCAATGCTACGATAGCAACCCGTCTAGTTCGATGATGTTGCGACGTCGTTCAACGACGCCCGCGGTGGGTGCTTCGAGTGCGTGGCGATTCTACGATAGCAACCCGGCTGATTCGATGATGTTCCGATGTTGTTCTTCGACGGCCGTGTTGCGTGCTTTGACAACTGTGGCGATGCTACGATAGCAACCCGACTGATTCGACGATGTTGCGACTTCGTTCTTCAATGACCGTGGCGGGTTCTTCGACGGACGTGGCGATGCTACGACCAATAGCAGCGGCGGCATGCTTCAAACGGTCGCGGGGATACTGCGACGACGTGCTTTGATGCCCACGATGATGCTGCGGCGGAGGCCCAACAACTTCGATGATGTTGCGACATCGTTCTTCAATGACCGCGGCAGGTTCTTCGACGGCCGTGGCGATGCTACGACCAATAGCAGCGGCGGCATGCTTCAAACGGTTGCGGGGATACTGCGACGACGTGCTTTGATGCCCACGATGATGCTGCGGCGGAGGCCCAACAACTTCGATGATATTGCGACGTCGTTCTTCAATGACCGCGGTGGGTTCTTCGACGCCCGTGGCGATGCTACGACCAATAGCAGCGGCGGCATGCTTCAAACGGTCGCGGGGATACTGTGACGACGTGCTTTGATGCCCACGATGATGCTGCGGCGGAGGCCCAACAACTTCAATGATGTTTTAATGACGCCCTTCACGGCGATGGCGGTGCTGCAATTGTGGCACGGTTGCTTCAGCGTTGCTGCGACGGCAACTTTCGTGCTCCAATGATATTTGGATGGGATAATTCAACAGCCACGGCGCCAAGGACGCTACTCCAAACATTGCTATATCCAAGCAACCATGACTCCATCAGCTTGCTAGTACCAAATCCAACAAAACATCCACGATCAATGTCGAGAAGATGGTGTTGGAAGCTTCATTTGGTGCTTGTTACGTGGGTCATCTTGAGAATTTTTAAGAAGGCATCCTAGTTCAGCTAAAGCCTTGTTTAACTTGTGAAATCGAGGTCCTATCGGCCGGTTCAGCTGTGACAGAAGAACCTGTGCGTCGGGTTCTGATAGCTGGATATATAAAGTAAAAAGGAACAGTTAAGTCGCGGAACCACTTGCTTTTAAGGCGAGCAGGCTAATTTCACGTGATAGACAGAGAGGCGCTCCACACGCGCCCGACGCCACACGATCGTCTACGATCAGACGGCAGCTGACGCGGCTTACGAAGCTAAAAATCATCCGACAGATTTTAAACATTTTCCTTTTTTTTCCCTTCAAACAATAGCGGTAGCTGATGTTTCTGATGGGCAAAGCATAGTCTGCAGTTGCGCACACTCGGCAACATCTAATCCAAGACACCGGACCGGACACAACACAGGTTCCCGATCTGGTGCTGGTGGCAAATTTGACTATTTTGACCTGTTGTGGCAACCAATTCACAAAATGAACTGCCCGCGAAACAATTTCACAGCCGTAACCCTTTTGTGTAGCGCCCGCCACGACGGCGCTGCACCCTACTGTGCAGCGCCTGCCTTAGAGGCGTTGCACGCCTGTCCACCGTGGCAGTCCCCTGGCCCGCACCCGGCCGTGCAACGCCTCCCACTCAGGCGCCACACATTGTAATGCTCAGCGCCCCCGAGCCAGGCGCTGCACTACCACTTATAACAGAACCTTCTGTTGTTCTCTGGAGAGATACAAGCATGTGCAGCGCCTGCCACAGAGGCGTTGCATTGCAACGCCTCTGTGGCAGGCGCTGCACATGCC
>LR738712.1:460681907-460695613 GCA_902687465.1 Secale cereale
ATGCAGGCGTTGCACTGTACAGTGCAGCGCCTCTGTGGCAGGCGCCACACATGTGATGAATAGTAGAACAAATATAGTTATAGAGACAAGTTCGACAAATGTCAACAATAGAGACAAGTTCAACACATATAAAAATAGAGACAAGTTCAACGCATATAAAAATAGAGACAAGTTCAACACATATAGAAATAGAGACTAGTTCAACACATATAGAAATAGGACAAGTTCAACACATATAAAAATAGAGACACAAGTCCGACATAGCGTTCGACATTACAAAAAGAGACACATATAGAAATATGACTAGTTCCTTCCGCGCTTGCTAGCTCCTGCCGCCCTCTTCACACATGTCTTCTTGACCTTCCTAGGAAGAGGAACCCGCTCCGGCTCCGGCTCCGCCTCCTCATCCTCATCGTCATCCAAGTAGTCATCCAAAGCCGCCATCCGCGAGGTTTCGACCGCCCTTTTGCCTTTCTGGGTAAAGTCATCGGGTGTGTATTTCTTGTATTCCCTCCTAGGCTTTAACTTGATTGCAGAACGAGGCTTGTACTTCCTCAAGACCATATCGTCAGGAGCCTATGCATCAACAAAAGTTAAGGAAAGACCGTGTGTGAGCATGTAGTTAGCAATGCAACAACAACCGTACCGTGAGCATGTAGTTAGCAATGCCATACCTCTTGGGTGACCACACCAACATCCTCATCATCCAAAGGATTACCATCGCCAGAAATGGGATCTGATGGTGTCGCCGACCCAGAACATTCTGGTGATACGTACTCGGGGTCACGACAACCGAAAAGATTAGATAGCCGCCTTAACTTTTGGCCCTGGCGCTGCAACATGAACAAGTGAATGAGAGAACGAACGTGCAAACACATGTTAAGTGCTAGTTTGAAGGAGATGTGAACCTTAAGGAATGCTCGCAGGGCACCTTCCCCATCGTCTTTGCCAGCCGGTTGTTTCCAATATACTATTGGTCTCATCGGCTGCTTTCTTGATCTGGGCACGCTATGAACACAAATGATATTAACGTGTTAGGCAAGCGAAGATGTAAATAGTGCGAATGGAAAAGAGTAAAGGGCAAATACCACAAAGTTCATCATTGGGCCTGCAGGGATCACTGAGTTTCCTTTACGAACTAATGAGTTGTACTCGTGCTGGGCTATCTCATCGAATACGGTGGGATCTTCCAAAATATCTTCAGCATACGCCGGCTTGCATACCTCCACACGGGTTCTTGCAAGGAACCATGTGAGATAGTTGTTGAACGCCAACGGGCTGTGCTCACGAAGCGGGGCTCCTTTGTTGCGCCTAGCTTGATCAACAGCATACTGCCACTGCACAACATACTTCCTGTGATGCTTGGCCCAGTCCTTGATCTTGCGCTGCTTTTTCCTATCCAACCTGGAAGTTATAAACATACTATTAGAACCAACGATGAGGCCGACAAGCAGCTAGGTGCTCAAGGTTAGTTATATCTTACGCGTGTAGCAGTCGGTCCGTGTCCTCCCATTCCGGCGGGAATGTCTGGAACAAACCAAACTGGCGGTACACCCGATGTGGCAGGTGAACCTCGACCGCCCAGTTGCATATGAGTGGACACCGCATATGCCAGAGATCCCTATCCCTAGTGCACATCGGATTCAGCGCGAACTCAATAGGGTCCCCAAAACTCTCTCCGCTGCCATACGGTTCCCATACAACCTGCAAAAGGGGATAAAATGCAAAATTGATATCTAGTTAAGATATAAGCATGATAAAAACTTATGCAATATCGACTAACCTGCTCAGCCGTGATGGCATCCATCTCGCTCCTGTAGAGCTTGTACATGACCGATGGATCATCCGTCATCTCATTTAACACATCCCACTTGTAAGCCCAAGTGGGGAGCCGTAGTGGGTCCTGTTTCTCGTCCCAAGGCTCGTACTTCACGGTCTTCGGACGTCCAACCGGCAAACGCTCCCAGCTCCGTATGGAAAGAGCGAGCAAACAACCACCGATACCTCCAGATAGCCTGCAACTGGCTTCGTCCAACTGCACATAAAAAAGAACATGATCGTATTAAAAGCAAGATCGCATTTAGCATGTACAAATAAGGTGAAATATGAACAACTTCATACCTGTCTATACAAGTAAGCCAGTGTCGCCGAACCCCAACTCCATTTGCTATCGAAGACGGTCAACGCCTTCAGCCACATCCATGGAGCATTCTTGCATGTGCCATCAGCAAGCAAAGTCCTGGATATAACATACCACATGTAGACACGAGCATGTGTCCTCACCGTGTCCTCATCAGCCTCCAAAGGGCAAGTACCAAAGTGCGTAGTAATCCAGGTGTAAGGGGCACCGGCTGCGACTCTTTCCTTCTTCTTGCCTTCAGCTTCTGGTTCCTGAGGCTCTGGAGGAACCATGCCGATAAGGGCTTGCATCTGCTGGCGCCACCCTTCTGAATCAGTGCTCATACATAAAGGACTGCCATCGATAGGAAGACCGGTGATCATTGCTATATCCTGAAGCGTCACCGTCATCTCCCCGGTCCGCACATGGAAACTGTGCGTCTCCGGCCTCCAGTGATCAATGAGCGCGGTGAGTGCCGCAGCATTGTTGGGTGGCGTCGACCGGCTGATCAACTGAATGAAAGGGAGAAGTCCTGCCTCCCTAACATACGGTGTGTAGCGCTCATCATAGCGCATCCTTTCAAGGTTGACTCTGTGAGCCCGAAGCTTCAGAGGTGCAAGTTCCTACTAGCAAAACAAATAAATCATTAAATATGGGGTATGTGTTTGAAAATTAACGGAATAATTAACAACGGCAAATTTCATTATTACCCATTGATCCACGGACATAGCGTAAGACCGGTGTTGTTTGTCCCAGTGATCATCGAGAAGCCACTCCATCATCCTAACCATTTGATTTTTTTTGAAAAAAGGTATTCAACACGATGTAGGTTTCCAACATAGAAGAGTTTCCAACATAATGTAGGTTTCCATCTAAAATAACATCTAACTCATCTAAAATAACATCCTAACTCATCTAAAATAACATCTAATACCATCTAACATAATGTAGGTTTCTATCTAAAATAACATCTAACTCATCTAAAATAACATCTAATACCATCTAACATAATGTAGGTTTCCAACATAGAAGAGTTTTTTCAATACATACTAACTAACTAAGCCTACTTCAATACTAACTACACTAACATCATCCTCCCCCTCCCCTAAATTCATCTAACTCATCTAACTAAACTAACACTACTTGAATACTAACTACACTAACATAATCTAATACCATCTAATACCATCTAATACCATCTAATACCAACTAACATCTAATACCATCTAACATAATCATCTACAAATCACAAATCCCACATATGCAATATTCTAATCTAATCTAAAAAGAATTACACAAATCTTCCAAAAAAGAGAAAATGTATGGATAGAAAGAAGGGGATCGGAGGAGTGTACCTTGTAGGATCGAAGGGGGAAGAAATCCACGGACAAAAGCTTCAGATCTGAGGGTTTTTGGGATTGAGATTGCGAAGGGGGGAGGAGAGGATGCAGCAGCCGCAAGGGTTAACTGCAAGGGTGGGGATTGGGCCTGCGTGCGGCGAAGGGATAAGTGGTAGTGCAGCGCCTAGCTCGGGGGCGTTGCACATTACAATGTGTGGCGCCTGAGTGGGAGGCGTTGCACGGCCGGGTGCGGGCCAGGGGACTGCCACGGTGGACAGGCGTGCAACGCCTCCAAGGCAGGCGCTGCACAGAAGGGTGCAGCGCCGTCGTGGCAGGCGCTACACAAAAGGGTTACGGCTGTGAATTAGTTTCCCGAGCAGTTCATTATGTGAATTGGTTGCCACAACAGGTCAAAATAGTCAAATTTGCCGGTGCTGGTGTGCACAAACTCATTCGAGTCGACCCTATATAAGCCTCATTCTTTCGACTCGCCCGCAAAACCCTAGAACCACCCCGCCGCCGCCCCCGCCATGGTAACATATCTCCCGGCCTGCCCGTTCGACGCTAATCTATCTAATCGTGAACCCGATCTGACCCATCTCATCTCCTATCTCGTGGCAGGGTATCGACCTCGTCGCCGGCGGCCGTAACAAGAGGACTAAGCGCACCGCGCCAAAGTCGGACGATGTCTACCTCAAGCTTCTGGTGAAGGTAAGCCACACGTTCACCTCGATCCGGTGGACCTCCTCCCCATTTCCTGCCCAAATTTCTGAATTTTGAGTAGCGTCTCATCCCCGATCCGTGTGCGTCCAGCTCTACCGCTTCCTTGTGAGGAGGACCAAGAGCCAGTTGAATGCCGTGATCCTGAAGCGCCTCTTCATGAGCAAAACCATCCGCCCGCCGCTCTCGCTTTGTCGCCTCGTCAAGTTCATGGACAGCAAGGTCTCTGTTCGTTTGCTTTGGTGTTCATTGATGCGTGATCAGGCTCGTTTCGTTACCTCTGCTTGATTGACCCTGTATGGCTTTGCAATTGTGGAAGTGCAGGACAACCAAATCGCTGTGGTCGTGGGTACCATAACTGACGACAAGAGAGTTTACGAGGTGCCGGCGATCAAGGTGGCAGCTCTCAGGTTCACTGAGACGGCAAGGGCCCGCATTGTGAATGCCGGTGGAGAATGCCTCACCTTTGACCAGCTGGCTCTTCGTTCTCCTCTTGGCCAGAACACGGTAATTTCTGCTGCCCACTTATGTTCTCATCCTCACTCGTCACTAAGTTTGTGTACATACGAGCATTGCTATGGATTACAACGTTTTCTATACTTAATAATGCCAAACCGGTGATCCACAGGGAATATATTTGTTACTAGACTTATTTTTGTTGTTGTTGGCCCTTTTCTGACCGTCCTATTTCAGATCCTGTTGCATAATGAGATTTAATATTGCGAAATTTGAACTCAACTTGCCATCTCAGCCATATAAAACATCTTATGGTTCTACTTTTTCTATTTTATTCATTCAGTCTCGCTTGATCCTGCGAAGGTGGAAGTACCTGTATCACCATGGTGCTACTGTCTTGCAAGTAGGAGATAGGCTGATGTGCTCAGACATAGTTTTAATCTCTATGACTCCAGTGGAAGTATGATTGTTTCTTGAGTACTGTTTGTTTCCCTTTCTTCTGAGCATATTGGTGTCTGCACAGTGCTACCCCCAGGCTTGTAAGATCACAATCCTATGAAGAAGAAACGCCCAATTTCTGTGCTTAGAGATCTAGTATCCCATTTGGTGCAGGTCATGTTACTTGTGATAGTGGTCTGTGTCAACGTAATTGATACTTCTATATCTCATCTCTTGTCCATGTAGTTGCAAAATTTGCATTGGATTGATGGCAGCGGCCACATCTTACCTGCGTTTCTGATAATCTGTGAAGCACAAGGGAAAACAATAGTTGAATTTCTTCAGATGAACTAATACATCCATTATTACTCTTCCTCTTTTTATTCTTTAAGATTTATTATCTTTGTATGTGCCCTGGTTTAATGCGGCAGTGATGATACAAACCTTCAGCTTGCATGCCAGTTCTGCTTCTGAGAATTCATGACTGAGAAAGCTGAGATAGATCTGAGCCTTGAACCAGCACATCTTTCTAGGATCATTAATGATTTTGACACTTGCATTAGTTATGTTCTTCTTGGGAACCTTAAACTCTGGACCAAGGAGGCTTAGCTGGTGCATAAATCTATATGGTTGTCTTACCAGCCCATTGCACTATTATGATTGCTTTGGTGCCAAATGATCTAACCGAAATTCTGTTCTTTTGTCTCTGTACATAATGGTAGGTTGCTTCTTCTGGTTTCCATCAGTCAAATGTTCTAACAACACTAGCTCTCTCCTTTTTCTCCTTGAATGATTTAGTTTCAATATTTCAATATTTATTGTGTTCTTGGAAGAACAGCATACGATGCACACTCTCGTGGTGCATGCTGTATGCAGTGTGGACCAATACTCTGCTTATTGGTTGATCCCACTATTGGCATCATGATTTTGTTGTATGAATGTTTTCTGCTTGCTTAAGTGGTGTGTGGTTTATAGTCGAGTATGTACTATGGTAATACTTGAAAATGCATGCACTGCGTATTATGCTACTCTCAATCTGTTGACAAATACTGCTTATTCTCCGGTGCTCTGAATATTGTGATTCTATTGTACAAATGTATTTGTGCATTGCATTTTGCATTTTCAGCTATTGATGCAATCAAAACCTACCCTTTAGGCATGATTTATTTTAGTGCATATTCTTTTGGGTTGTGATGTTTCAGCCTTGATGTTTGAATGCTTGTCTAGTATTGTCTCACTTTTGCGACCATGTATTTCCCCTATTGTGTGTAGTTTTCATGTCTGTACACACTATTGCGCTGTAAAAATTCCTATTTGTTTCATAATGTTGTTCCTGTTCTTCAAGATATTGCGCTTCTAAATATGCAAATATATGTCATTGCATATTACTCCTCTGCTGTTGGTTATGTACCAAGCAAATCATCAAAAATTACAATTGTCTTACCAGGTTCTCCTGAGGGGTCCTAAGAACGCCCGTGAGGCAGTGAGGCACTTCGGTAAGGCTCCTGGTGTGCCGCACAGCCATACCAAGCCTTATGTCCGCTCGAAGGGAAGGAAGTTTGAGAAGGCAAGAGGAAGGAGGAACAGCAGAGGCTTCAAGGTCTAGTTTGTTTCTTGGTATTCATGTGCTACACAGCTCTTGTTGGAGTCTGAGAGTTATGTTATTATTAAGTGCTAGGATCTTCTAAATTTTGTTTGAACGTCATGCACTGTACAAGAAATTTACATCTGTTTTTCCGGAGACTGTTTAACCTCTCTCAAGGAAATCTTTCAAGTATCTGATCCTATTGAGTGAAGTACTCCCTCCCCCCTGTCCCAATAATGTAAGAGGTTTTTTGACACTACGTTTTACATTACGGGACCGAGTGGGAATGATGGATTGTTTGGCTGCCTGCCGTCCTGTGTCGATTGGGTTGTGGACTAGAGCCACTTTCTCCGTCCTGTTGCATTAGGAGTTGGTTTCATGCGTGGTGTTTGTTTGGCAGCACATGAGGCAAAAATGCTGGCTTTTGGTTGCTCATGGCCTCAACGGGCGGTACCAAATCAAGGCCGTTTCAATCCTACTACTTCCTCTGTCCCATAATTTAAGAGTGTTTTTTATACTAATGACAATATGTCACATGCCAAATACTAACAAATGACAATTATAACCCTTGATATGAATTAAGGGCGGAAGTTTGATGATGGGAAGTTCATCATCTTCAAGTTTAGTTTTTTGTGTAAGGGCATGTATGCCTCACATGCCATGCATGATAGGATATCAGGTAAAGTAGGTTTGGATAGGCCATCTCGACTGTAACATATAAGGCTAGAGTGTTTGATTATCTTTTCGGTACAACTTACCATCAAGGATATTGATCCCATCAGGTCTACTCGTGTTGATGTGGGTAAGAATGTTTGCATCATGGGGTGATCCTTCCTAACCAGCTAACACACATGTGAACTCGAGATCAAAATCAACAGCAACATACAAATTCTGTCTGGTGTAGTGCTTTGTACTCCTATATGTTGCAGCAGCCTGTGACCTTGGCATTCTACCAGTCACATGAGTACCATCAATTGTGCCGATACAATCTTGTGATGGCGTGCAAACTATTATGATCCACAACAATACAATCATGTCATGCATAAACTAACAATTAGTGTTGCTCACCTTGAAATATTAGATACCATCTTCCACTTGGTTGTATCTTCGAAGGAGTTTGATCAGTTAGTGGCTTGATAATTGGTGCCAAAACTATGTCAAAAATGATATAAACATAGCATGAAAGAACAAAAAATTATAGACATGTTTAAGACATATCATTTGCCTCCAAGATGAAGACACGGTGTGTCAGATTCAGGGCTCCGTAGACCCAAGAAAGGTTCGAACTCCGGGGCGTGTGCGAAGAACTCAACCTCCCTAGCCAACCAGTTCGTCACCCCTATGGCCTAGTGTCGTGGTTCTAAGTTTGACAGTAAGAATAGGGGGTACGTAGGAGGAGGCAAGATCCTAGCTACATGAGATTGTACACAAGGTGTTTACGAGTTCAGGCCCTTCTCGGAGGAAGTAACAGCCCTACGTCTCGGTGCCCGGAGGCTGTCGACTGGAATATGTATGTGTGTGCATGTTACAAGGGGTGCGAACCCTTGTACCAGAGGGGGGGGGGGGTTGGCTTATATAGAGTGCACCCGGACCCCAGCCATCCCCACGTTACAAAGGGTTCAATGTACATTAAGGCATGACGTTACTGATAACGCCTGTAATAAAGGATAGTAAAGGCCGTCATCACCATGGATTGAATGTACGACCGTTGATGGTCTTAAGGGACCTTTGACCTTTGGGGGTCGAGTGGTTTTTGTATGGTTGAGTGTCTTCGTCCTTCCGAGTGAAGTTGAGTCATCCGAGTGAGGGTATGCCGTCGAGTGAATTCTCTCTTGGGCCATATCAGTCGGCTGCTTCTGTCATCTTTGAATTGTCTTTGAGCTTCTAGGGTAGTGACCTTGGGTGGTGTATCTAGGTCAGGCCTATGACCCCACCCTAGGTCTGTGGCATTGTCAGTAGCCCCCGAATGGATTGAGGTCCGAGTGAAGAAGAGGGTTGAGGTCGCTCTTGGTCCAAGTTCGATGTCCCTGGGAATCTCCCTTGAACCCGGGGATCGGGTTGGCCCTTCAACCTCAACTTAGTCGCCTTAATCGATTCAAGAGCCGCCGAGTAAACTTGCATGTGTAGTCCGTCGAGTGAATTTTCACGCATAGTCCCGAGCATCGGCGGGGCGCGCGACCTTCGACGCGATTGACTGCCTCTGGCCTCTGGATTTTGCGGGATTTGAATTTCAGGGAAGCGCGCGGGACGGGGTGTGTCGAGGTAATCGGATCGGATATGCTCGGACGCCTCGATTTCCGCACCGCCTTTTTCGCCACGTATCGGGCGCGCGTCTGTTGCAGGATTTGATAGGATTGCCTGGGTCCACCCGTCAGCCACTCGACCAGTGCGCTATAAAGGAGCACCGTGGCCGAGGCGAAGGCACTGTGCGCCCAATCTCCGCTTCTTCTTCCTCTGCACCTCCGCTGCGCCTTCCCCCCGCTCCCCACCGCTCTGCCCGCGCGCGGCTCGCCCTCATGGGCAAGGACAAGACGGCGGCCCTGGAGCGCTCGAAGAAAGCGGCGGCGACGGGGAAGGGAAAGAAAATCAATCGGGGATCGTCGTCGAGGACCGGGTTCCCGCCTTGTTGGATCTAGGGGACTGGATCAAGTCCACGATGCAGGCTGATGACATGGAGGAGCTGGTGGAGGAGGGTCTGATCGCTCGCGATTCTTGGCCGTTGCCGGAGGACGAGCTCGAGCCACAGCCGCAAGAGGGCGAGTGCGTTCTCCTCGCGACTCACGTCGACCGAGGTTTCTCCGTGCCTCCACATCATTTCTTTCGCGGTTTCTTGACTTTCTACAGTGCCCAGCTGCACCATTTCAGCCCCAACACCATCACATACCTTGCCGCCTTCGTTTCTTTGTGTGAGAACTTTCTAGGGTGCCGACCGTATTGGGGCTTGTTTAAGCACATTTTCACTTGTCGCTCCCAAACTGTTAAGAAAGAAAATCCGAGTGACGAGAAGACGCACGTGATCCAAATGTGTGGTGGTTTGGGTATTCAGACTAGGGGTGGGAGCACTTTCCCTGCCATGGTCCTTCCTGAGTCGGTCCGAGGATGGCAGTCGACTTGGTTTTACTGCAAAGACGTCCCGACTCTCGGTCAGTCGACCGGACTCCCTCCGTTTTCCTTAGATCGAGTCGGCCAGCCACCTACGCTGCTTGTGAGTCGGGCTGAAAAGGCAGAGGTGGATATGCTGGTGGAGCGGGTGGTCTAGTTGGTCCGCAACGGGGTCACTAGGATGGATCTGCTGGAGGTGTTCCTCAAACGGCGGATCCAGCATCTCCAAGCTCGGGACCATCCGATGTGGATGTACTCGGGTGTCGACGACACTTGTCGGGTCCACCCAGAGGAAGCCGCCGAGAAGACGATGGAACAGTGCCTGAAGTGCATGACCGGGAACAAGGATAATCCTCGGGGGACCGGGAGAGTCCTCCCGTTCGACGCAGACCACGAACCAGACAAGGTTCGGCCCTAGTTTTCGAGTGAATTCTCTGATTCTTCCTTGTAGTGTTGAGAATCTGATTGGTATTCGATCGTTTCTTCTCTTTGTAGATTTTTACTGAAATGTATTCGGTGCCCAACGGCGAGCAGATTCAGGAGGGGGAGGAGGGCGTAGGCAAGGCTTCCGACTGGAAGTCCGATGAGGAGACCGCGGAGGAGAGCGAGGACTCCAGCAGCGGCGAAGAACTCAAGTCGCCGCCCCGCATCGAGAAGCGCTCCAAGCAGACCCACAACCCAGAGAACGTGCGTGCAGGACAGGCCCCTCTAGCTCTCAGGTGGAGAAGCGCACTCAGACGTCCACCCCAAATCCGACTAAGAAGGCTCCGAAATAGCCCAAGGTCGTCGCCTCCAAGCCTCGGAAGGCCTTGCCAAAGATCAAAGTGGATGTTCCGATTGCTTCCACGTAAGTGTCGCTCTGCTTTGCTTCCCTCTTGTTCCAAAAGTCTGATTGGCCTTTGTCGACTCATCAGTCTATTCTACCTACTATTTTTTTTGAAATCTTCAGCGCTGCCGCTTTTGGGACCTCTATGGATGTTGACAAGGGTCGTGACGACGAGGAGACTGCAGACATGGCCACGTCTCACACAGGTACAGTTTTTCGGCCACACCTTTGCTTTCGTTCACTAGACTATCGGTCGACTGAATTTCTTCTTGGTCGAATGTTTCTTGTAGGGCCGCGCAATGTCATTGAATTGCCTGATGATGATGATGATGATGATGATGATGATGAGGAGTGCGAGGAGGTGCCTCGAAGACGTACGGGAAGGAGGGGTCGGAAGACACCCTCTTGCTCGGATGCCCAGCAATAAGGGGACGCGGTTCGGGCCTCGGTTTCTTTTGCTGTTCCAGTGTCGACTGACCGTCCGTCCGTGTTGACTGTCCAAGTCACGGACCCTGCGGCTGCTCCGGCTACCTCGCCGTCTGTGCTTTTTTCTACCCATCACGTCCCGGAGGACCCTGTGAGCGCGGCCAAGGAGGCCGCTCGTCAAGCAGGGCTAATGATGGAGCGGACGAACGCAGCATACGAGGCTAGCATGGGTGCTTATAATGCTAGTTTGGCTCTTCGAACCAACGTTCAGGTTCGTCTTTTCTGACTGACTTGCTATTCTGTTGGGGTCTTCATTCTGAAAACTGCTGCTTTGTTCGTAAGATGATATTTCGTTTTGTTCGTAAGATGATGTTCCACCCACTGGGTGTTCCTGATCTTGTAACACATCTATTGTAATCCAATCGGTCTTGCTGTAGTGATTGGACCGGTGGGGGCACGCTGAGTCCACCCACTGGGTGTAGTCCCTGAGGCCATGTTCGACTAAAGTCAGTCGGTCCAGGTCTTAGAATTGATTTTGTTTACTTGTTTCGAATTCCTTCCACTCGCACGGGACTGGTCCGGTTGAGTGGGAACCGGTGGGGGCACGCTGAGTGCACACACTGGGTGTAGTCCCCGAGGCCATGGTCGACTGCTGGCAGTTGGCCATGGTCTAAGAACGAAATGCACCTCTTTTTTTTTTGAACTCGAACAGGACTGACCCGGTCGAGTGAAAACCAGTGGGGGCATGCTGAGTGCACCCACTAGGTGTAGTCCCCGAGGCTACTATTGAGTATTTGACTCGGCGGTAGCCTTAGAACTCTCTTGTCGTAGCCTTTTATTAACTGGTTTGTCTTCTTTGTTGATCGCAGAAATCTTGTGAGTTTGGAGCGAAATTCGCGGACCTTGAGAAGAAGCAGGTCCAACTCAATCTTGATCTGGAGCTGGCCAGGGAGCACTTGAAGAAAACCAAGGACGAAACATTTGGTAAGAAAAGTGCAGAACTCGTGGACTGTATTCCAATGAGTGTGCCGTGGACATCCTTATGTTCATCTGTCTAGTACTGTTCCTTGTAGATCAAATGAAGGCAGCTCTGGAGTAGAAGGACCTTGACCTGGCAGCGGCGCAGCAGAAGGCGCAGGAGAAAGCTGAACTCGCTGAACAGAAGTTGGCTTCGGTCAGCAAGCTTGAAGAAGAGATCGCCAAGCTGAAGGTCTCCCTTGGTGAGGCCAACAAGGAGGTAACGCGACTAAAGAAAGCATATCTTGCTCTGGACAAGAAGGTAGGGGGCCTCACACAGAAGAAGAACGGGTTGGAGACTTATCTGGGTGACCTCACAAAAAAGTGGTTCCTTATGCTTGAAGGTATGTTCTTTTGTCTGACTAAATCAGAGTTGTCGACTCATATTCCGATCGTCAACTCATCGTGCTTTTGCCCATGTAGAATTCTGCCAGAACTTTGAGGAGGAGACCAGGTGGGTCGAAACGGGTCTGGACCCAGCCAATTCCCTCGTCAAGGATGAAGTTGTGATGAACGTCTTGCGACTGGAGTCTCACCTTACCAGCGCCATTGGCTACCTTGCTCGGCTGAAGGCGGTGATGTCTCGGATCGACACTGTGCTCTGGCGGGGGATGGTGCATGAGAATGACCTCGAGTCTCTGATGACTCGACTTAATGAAATCCCTGGCCGAGTGCAGGAGTGGAAGAAGTCATCCGCCCGGTGCGGCGCCGACATTGCATTGTCTTTGGTCCGCGTGCACTACAAGGAGGTGAAGGAGGGGAGGCTGGCTGCTCTCAAGGTTGCAACAGAAAGAAGCTCCAGTTCCAGTCATTCATGAAGACTTTCCTGGAAGCCTCTACCCGTATCACCGACGGGATCGACCTAGATGAGTACGTCGCGCCTGCGAGTCCTCCCCCTCCCGAAGAGTGAACAAACTTTCATGCTCCGATTCAATTTGCCTTGGAATGCCGAGTGATTTTGTAACCGTTAAACGCTCGCGAGTTCGATGCCTGAGTACTCCTACCCGAATCTTGCGGGTCTTTATCTGAACTCGATTTCTTTTGAAATGCGCTTGCCTCGCTTCTGATGGTTTTTTGATATTTTTGAGTTCCGAGTGGACATTGTATTTGTGGTGCAGCTCGGAAGGTCGAGTCACGTACTTGTGGCGCAGCTCGGAGGACTGAGCCACATTGTACTTGTGGCGCAGCTCGGAGGGTTGAGCCACATTGTCTTTGTGGCGTAGCTCGGAGGGTTGAGCCACATTGTACTTGTGGCGTAACTCGGAGGGCTGAGCCACATTGTACTTGTGGCATAGCTCGAAGGGCCAGACCACATTGTACTTGTGGCACAGCTCGGAGGGCTAGGCCACGTTGTATTTGTGGCGCAGCTCGGAGGGTCGAGCCACACTGTACTTGTGGCGTAGCTCGGAGGGTTGAGCCACATTGTACTTGTGGTGTAGCTTGGAGGGCCGAGCCACATTGTGCTTGCAGCGTAGCTCGGAGGGTCGAGCCACATTGTACTTGTGGCATAGCTCGGAGGGTTGAGCCACATTGTACTTGTAGCTTAGGCGATTACGGGGTCGCAGCTAAGCCCCCGAGTGAGAGGGTTGCTCTTCACTCGGAGTGTTTTCGTAACTTAGGCGATTACGGGGTCGCAGCTAAGCCCCCGAGTGAGAGGGTTGCTCTTCACTCAGAGTG
>LR738712.1:460695815-460728975 GCA_902687465.1 Secale cereale
TATTTTTGTAACTTAGGCGATTACGGGGTCGCAGCTAAGCCCCCGAGTGAGAGGGTTGCTCTTCACTCGGAGTGTTTTTGCAGCTTAGGCGATTACGGGGTCGCAGCTAAGCCCCCGAGTGAGAGGGTTGCTCTTCACTCCGAGTGTTTTTTGAAACTTAGGCGATTACGGGGTCGCTGCTAAGCCCCCGAGTGAGAGGGTTCCTCTTCACTCGGGGTGTTTTTTGAAACTTATGCGATTACGGGGTCGCAGCTAAGCCCCCGAGTGAGAGGATCGCTCTTCACTCGGAGTGTTTTTGAAACTTAGGTGAATCGGATTCGCGGCTAAGCCACCCACTGGGGGATTTGAGAACATGTGCCTTTGCAACATCAATCATTATGGAATTGCCGCAAACTTGTCTTTGAAAAACAAACTGGAAGGTTCTTATTACAACTCGACTGGTTGAGTGCCTTAAGTGTAAAAGTGGCGGAGCAGATCCACGTTCCACGAACGAGGTTCATCTTTTTTCTTGGCTATGTTATAGATGTGGTACGCCCCATTGTGTAGTACTTTGGTGACGATGAAGGGGCCTTCCCAGGATGGAGCAAGCTTGTGGGGTCGCTTCTGACGTACTCGGAGTACAAGATCTCCTTCCTGGAATGCCCGGCCTCGAACATTGCGGGCGTGGAATCGACGCAAGTCTTGTTGGTATATGGTCGAGCCAATCAGGGCCACCTTGCGTTCTTCTTCCAGGAGGTCGACTACATCTTGACGCGCTTGTTCTGCTTCTGCCTCGGAGAAGAGCTCCAACCGAGGGGCGTTGTGCAGCAAATCGCTCGGCAGCACGGCCTCGGTGCCATACACCATGAAGAAGGGGGTACGATCAGTCGACCGGTTCAGGGTCGTCCTCAGCCCCCATAAGATAGACGGTAGTTCAGTCACCCAAGCTCCAACAGCGTGCTTGAGATCACGCATCAGCCAGGGTTTCAGGCCTTGAAGAATCAAACCATTCGCTCTTTCTGCTTGTCCATTCGACTGCGGATGTGCTACAGACGCGTAGTCGACCCGAGTACCTTGGGAGGAACAGAATGCTTTGAATTTGTCTGAGTCAAAGTTGGAGCCATTATCTGTGATGATGCTATGGGGGACTCCATATCTGAATATCAATTCTCTGATGAAGCTGATGGCGGTGCTCGGACCGAGGTTCTTGATGGGCTTGGCCTCGATCCATTTAGTAAACTTGTCGACTGCCACGAGCAGGTGATTGAAGCCGCTCCTGCCAGTCTTGAAGGGTCCAACCATGTCCAATCCCCAAACGGCAAACAGCCAAACCAACGGGATAGTCTTCAAGGCAGACGCAGGTTTGTGAGACATGTTGGAGTAGAACTGGCAGCCCTCGCATTTGTCGACGATATCTTTGCCATCTCATTCGCTCGGGGCCAGTAAAATCCAGCTCGGTTTGTTTTGGCCACAATGGTCCGAGAGGAAGCGTGGTGGCCACAGGTTCCCGAGTGAATCTCATTCAGGACCATTCGACCTTCTTCAGGGGTGATGCAGTGCTGAGCGACTCCCGTGACACTTTCCCTATAGAGCTGACCCTGTATTATTGTGAAGGCTTTGGATTGACGAACGATCTAACGCGCTTCCTCTTCATCCTCAGGGAGTTCCTGTCTGAGCAAGTATGCTATGTACGGCACCGTCCAGTCGGGCGTGATCACTAGGACTTCCATGATTAGGTCGACCACGGCTGGGACTTCAATTTCAGCCGGATTAGACGCACTTATCGGTTATGGGGGCTCCTCTGTGTAGGGGTCCTCTTTGACTGACGGGGCGTGTAGATGCACCAAGAACACATTCTTGGGTATAGGTTTCCGAGTGGACCCTATCTTCGCGAGATCATCAGCAAGCTGGTTCTTGATCCTGGGCACGTGGTGGAGCTCTAAACCTTTAAATTTCTTCTCTAGCTTTCGCACTGCACTGCAATAACTGGTCATTGCTGGGGTCCTGATGTCCCACTCCTTCATTACCTGATTGACCACTAAGTCCGAGTCGCCGTATACCATCAGGCGATGGACGCCGAGTGAGATGGCCATACGCAACCTGTACAAAAGCGCCTCGTATTCAACTTCGTTGTTCCAAGAGTCAAAGCGAATTTGGAGGACATAACTGAGCTTGTCGCCTCTGGGGGACACCAAGACCACACCCACACCGGATCCGTTCAACATCTTGGACCCATCGAAGAACATGGTCCAATGATTCGACTGGATCTGAGTCGGCTGCTCCTGTTCGATCCATTCGACAACAAAATCTGCTATCACTTGAGACTTGATCGCTTTCTTTGCCTCAAACTTGATATCCCGCGGAAGGAGTTCAATCGCCCATTAGCCACTCGACCGGTTGCATCTCGTTGTCAGAATTTATGATAACAGGGCGTCGCTGACGACTAAAATTGAATGATCTGAGATGTAATGTGCAACTTTCTTGGCGGTCAAGTAGATCCCATACAGATGTTCTTGATAATGCGGGTATCTCTGCTTGGAGGGAGTCAAGACTTCAGAAATGTTATAGACTGGGCCTTGGACTTTGTAGGCTTTGCCTTCTTCTCGCTCGACCGTGAGTACAATGCTGACAACTTGTTGAGTGGCTGCGATGTACAGTAAAAGAGGCTCTTTGCTGACTGGGGCAGCAAGAACCGGCTGGGTGTAAAGCAGGGCTTTGAGTTCCTCGAACGCTGCTTCAGCTTCAGAATTCCACCCGAACTTTTCAGACTTCTTCATCAGTCGGTAGAGAGGTAATGCCTTCTCACCGAGACGAGAGATGAATCGACTCAATGCGGCCAAATAACCAGTAAGCTTCTGGACGTCGTGTATACGCACAGGGCGCTTCATTCGGAGGATGGTGCTGACTTTCTCTAGGTTAGCGTCGATTCCCGTTCGAAACGAGGAAACCGAGTAACCTGCCGCCCGGAACTCCGAATGTACATTTTGACGGGTTGAGCTTGATATCATAGCTTCTCAGGTTCGCGAATGTCTCAGCGAGGTCAGTCAGTAGGTCGGAACCTTTACGTGACTTGACCACGATGTCATCCATGTATGCCTCCACGTTCCGACTGATCTGCTTCAGCAGACACTTTTGAATCATGCGCATGAAAGTTGCCGGCATTCTTGAGACCTAAGGCATGGTGACATAACAAAAACACCCGAATGGGGTGATGAAGGCTATCTTTATTTTGTCGGGTCCAAACAGTCGGATCTGATGGTACCCGGAATATGCATCCACAAAAGACAAACGCTCACACCCCACAGTCGAGTCGACTATCTGATTGATGCGGGGGAGAGGGAAATGATCTTTCGAGCAGGCCCGATTGATATGCTTGAAATTGATGCACATGCGGAGAGATTTGTCCTTCTTGGGGACCATGACCACATTGGTGAGCCACTCGGAGTGGTAAATCTCGCGGATGAACTCAGCTACCAGAAGCCGAGCCACCTCCTCACCAATTGCTTTCCTCTTCTCCGCGGCGGACCGACGGAGATGTTCCTTCACGGGTTTCACTTTTGGGTCGACTCGCAAACGGTGCTCAGCTAGTCCACTGGGTACACCTGGCATGTCGGATGGTTTCCATGCAAAGATGCCCCAGTTCTCATGGAGGAACTGGATGAGCACTTCTTCCTATTTGCTGTCGAGTGTGGTTGAGATGTGAGTTGGGGCTGCATTGGGGTCGGTGGGAAGATGTCCCAGTTCTCACGGAGGAACGGGATGAGCGCTTCTTCCTATTTGCTGTCGAGTGTGGTTGAGATGTGAGTCAGGGCTGCATTGGGGTCGGTGGGATGAATATGTACATGCTTCGTTTCCCCCGCTGACTGGAACGCTGACTTGGAAGCAGGCTTCTTAGCACGCAACAAATCACTCGGATCCACATTCTTCTGGTATTCTTCCATCTCCACTGCTGCCATCTACTCGTCATCAATTTTTGAGCCTTTCTGGAAGCACTCTTCTGCCTTCTGCCAATTCCCCGTGAAAGTGATCACGCCTTTAGGCCTCGGCATCTTCAATTTGAGGTACACATAGCACGATCGAGCCATGAAACGGGCGTAGGCAGGCCTGCCCAAAATGGCATGGTGAGCGTTGTGGAAGTCCACCACCTCAAATGTCAGCTTTTCTTTGCGGAAGTGTGTCGAATCGCCAAAAATCACATCAAGGCAAATCTGACAAAGTGAGTCGGCTTTCTTCCCGGGGATGACCCCGTGAAATCTCATGTTGCTCTCACTTAACTTGGACATCAGAATGCCCATCCCCCGGAGGGTTTCAGCGTACAGGATATTTAGACCATTGCCGCCATCCATCAGAACTTTAGTCAATCGCATACCATCGACAACTGGGCCGACCACCAACGCTTGCCTCCCAGGGGTTGTGCGCAGGGTGGTCGGACTGGTCGAATGTAATGGGAGTCTTGGACCACTTTAGGTACGTTGTTGTTGCCGGAGCAACCATGTTGACTTCTCTGTTGATAACTTTCAGTCGACTCTTGCTCTCGACATCAGAAAAAATCATCAAGGTGGAGTTGATCTGGGGGTAACCTCCATCCCCTTATTTGTCCTCGGTCTCGTCAGACTCTTTCTCCTTCTCATCGGGCTGGTCCTTCTGGAAGTTCTGAATCAGGAGTCGACATTGTCGAGTGGTATGTTTGGGGTAAACCAAATTCCCCTCTTCATCCTTCTTCGTGTGAACAGGGCACGGTAGATCAAGCACGTCATTCCCTGCTTGGTCTTTCACTTTCTTGGGGATCCAAGGACCTTTAGGCTTCCCTTTGCCTTTTCCCTGGGTAACGACTGCAGCCTCTCCTGGAACTGCTGGTTCTGCTTTGCGCTTCGACTTCCGATTGGAATTCTGATCATCTTGGTCGACTGATTTCTTGCCGCTACGGAGTCGGTCGACCTCTTCTCCATTAGCATACCGACTGGCAATCTCCATCATCCGAGTCAAAGACATATCTCTTGTCCGACCGAACTTCAGGTTCAGCTCTCTGTATCGTACACCCTCCTTGAAAGCGCAGACTGCTTGATGCTCGGACACGTTCTCCACCGTATGATGCAAAGTGGTCCACCTCTGGATGTAATCTCTCAGGGTCTCATTCGGTTTCTGAACACAATGCTGTAAGTCTGCCAGCCCCGCGACCCGTTTGCAGGTGCCCTCGAAGGTCCTGACAAACACTCGGGCTAACTCCTCCCAGCTGAAAATGCTCCTAGGGGCCAACTAATTTAGCCAAGCTCTGGCCGAGCCACCCAACATCAGGGGGAGATGCTTCATAGCCACATCATCATTGCCGCCACCGATCTGCACAGCTACACGGTAATATTCCAGCCAAGTGTCTGGCTTCGACTCGTCGGTGAACTTGCTTACTCCTGCCGCCAATCTGAAGTTGGGGGAATCTCGGCAGCCCTGATGGCATTGCTGAAACACTTGGGCCCAGAGACAGATGCTCTGCCACTCGGACGATCTCTGCCTTCTCGGTATGCTCGGTTCCTGTCGACCAGGCCTTACACGAGGATTGATCTAGCGACAAAGCCAGGTCTTCTGGGATTTGTGGGGATCCTCCGCTCATCGTCACGCAGACGCCTGCCGTCATGTCGCCGGGGCGAGTATGATCCGCTTCCCGGGGGAGGCGTAGGCACTCAACGACGATCATTGTGACTGAGTCGACGGTTGAACTGATCATCGTTCCGACCCAAGTGTTGTTCTTGACGGGGCCCATGGCCCTCGTGCCTCGGAGGCGATCTTGGGCTATGGCTGACCAGACGGTGTCTGCCGCCACTGATCTGCTGTGAATTTTGTTGTGCGACTACGAAACGGCCGCGTTTTGCTCTCCAGCTGTCCGGAGCAGTGCCCGAATCTGCTGCAAGCCTCTCCCCGCCTTCGACTGAGACGGCTGAATTGAATCTGCGATGCGGCCGCAGCCGCGAGGTTCTGGATCCGTGTTCGGAATACCTGAGGTTCACGCGGAAACGGTTGCCGCGACCGTCGACTGGATTCGGGAATCAATCGACGGGCTCGATCGTCGAGTGAACGCTGAAGGTTTTCTAGCCACGCGCGCTCGGCCACGGTGGCAAGGCGCGTGGCCTCCAGAGCTCGAGCTTCCGGAGTATCCCCCAAGATAGGGGTGTAGAGTGTGTCTTCATTGCGGCTGCAGAGCTCTTCCCTTTGCTCGGTAGTGAGGGGCTCGGGTATGTACCCGTCGTGGTCATATGACTGATTGTCGTTGCTGCCGCCGTTTCCACCGAGAGGGTACCCCGATGGACTGCGCCGTGAGTCGACCATGAGGACCTCAGCCGCGGGGTCGTTGCTTCCGCACTCGGAAAGCATGTCTACGGAGCCAGTCGGCAGATCGACCGGCCCATAGTGGTACTCGTCGGGCTTGATGGCCGCGACTTGGGGAGTGGCCGTTTGGCGGGCCACTGCGTGCTTCACCCACCGCTGGAGCCGCGACTGATCGGATCGCTTGCGGCGGCGACAAGCGGAGATGACAGACGACGAAGGAGCCGACCGATACTAAGTCGACGGTTGCCGGAGAAGGACGCCACATGCGCTAGCACGGAAGTGCGCCGCCCCGAGGATGGGCAGTTCCTCAACATCGAGGGGGGCCTCCTGGAGCCAAGCGGAATCGTCGGCAACGAAGACAAGCGCGCCGAGTCGGATCTCGCAGCCCAACGCCAGACCGCCGCCGGAAACCATGATGATGGAGATCGGAGAAAAAATCTTGCAACCTCACCGGAAGTCGCTAAGACACCTGCCCCACAGTGGGCACCAAGTGTCGTGGTTCTAAGTCTGACAGTAAAAATAGGGGGTACGTAGGAGGAGGCAAGATCCTAGCTATGATGAGATTGTACACAAGGTGTTTACGAGTTCAGGCCCTTCTCGGAGAAAGTAACAGCCCTACGTCTCGGCGCCCGGAGGCGGTCGATTGGAATATGTATGTGTGTGTATGTTACAGGGGGTGCGAACCCTTGTACCGGAGGAGGGGGGTGGCTTATATTGAGTGCGCCCGGACCCCAGCCATCCCCACATTACAAAGGGGTCAATGTACATTAAGGCAGGACGTTACTGATAACACCTGTAATAAAGGATAGTAAAGGCCGTCATCACTATGGATTGAATGTACGACCGTTGATGGTCTTAAGGGACCTTTGACCTATAGGGGTCGATTGGTTTTTGTATGGTCGAATGTCTTCGTCCTTCCGAGTGCAATTGAGTCATCCGAGTGAGGGTATGCCATCGAGTGAATTCTCTCTTGGGCCATATCAGTCGGCTGCTTCTGTCATCTTTGAATTGTCTTTGAGCTTCTAGGGTAGTGACCTTGGGTGGGGTATCTTGGTCAGGCCTGTGACTCCACCCTAGGTCTGTCGCATCGTCACCTAGCTTGATAAACAAGGAAGAAGATGGACACGACAGTTTACCCAGGTTTGGGCCACCTTGCGGTGTAAGACCTTACTCCTGCTTTGTGGTGGATTTGCCTCACGAGGGGCTGAGGATGAACTAGTATAAGGGAAGAACAACCTCGCAAGGTCTACTCTGGTGTGGGTGTAGGCTGATGAGGTTTCGATCTCCCTCCTTGGTGGTGGCTAGCCTATACTTATAGTGGCCTTGGTCCTCTTCCCCCAAAATGTAGGCGGGAAGGTATTTCACAATGGACAATTTGAAATGGGACAAGTAGTATAGCTTATCATGGAAGAAAGGTAGTCTTCATCTGCAGAATCTTTGGTCGTGGCGTTGTGGTGGGCTCGGCGTTGACATCTGTCCTGCCGCCCTCGCGGTCTTGGTCTTGTTGCACGTGAGTGGAAACCTTTGGTCGATTCCTCGGGACCCCGTGCCTGCGCTTGCTTCCTTAACACCATAGAGGAAACCTGCTCCTCTACGCCCGCTAGCGCCCGCCTGGCCGTGGTCGTCACGGCTTGCGTCACCTCAACCTCATGAGGTGGGCACTTGCATAGGAATCTCCGCTCCTTAGGAGGCAACCCGGGGAGGCCGCTCCCTCCGGAGGTCTTGGCGTCGTTCGCCTCGCGAGGCTTGGACCCTCGCAAGGGTATTGTCTTGTTGATGCTGAAGACGGGTTGTACCAGGTCGTCGATGGAGCCGCGTCATGGGCCGCAGGCAGGCAAGTCTGGGTGTGATAGCCTGGCTTATTAGGGATGTTAGACTACTCATATCAATAAGGATTTTCTTCTTTTTCGGGAGCCCATTCGGAAAGAACTCCAAAGTTAAGCGTGCTCATCTTGGAGTAATTTCAGGATGGGTGACCGACCAGGAAGTTGCTCCCGGGTGCGCACGAGTGAGGAAAAAGTGCGTAGAAAAAACTAGTATTGATCTGTGGGGCCAGTCTAGATCTCGCCAGGAGTAACGACCACCGACGGGTGTGTCGGGGGTGCTATGTTGGGTACCCTGGTTCCGAGGACGCCGACAGTAGCCCTCGGGCCCACGACATGCTCTGACTTGGCTTCGAGGCAAAGCCAAAGGGCAAGGGCGAAGCGCCGTGGGCCCCAATCGCATGCGGACCTAGTCGACGCGTGTGCCAGGATGGCCTGGAGCCGGGCTGTGGCCGCCGCCGTGGAGAGCAGGAAGGAGGCCAGCGAGGCCACATCGGCTCATGACGAGGCGCTGGCCGACATACCGGCTGCCAAGGAGCGCTGCAACACGGTGGAGGCGGAGCTGAAAACCCTCCGCAAGGAGCAGGCTGTCTGCAGCCAACGGCTTCAGCAGCAGGAGGAGGAGCTCAAGGCCTGTGAAGCGACGCTCACCGATCGCGATGCCAAGCTGGTCCAGGAGGCCACCAACCAAGTTGCGGAGCAGAACCGACTAGGCAAGCTGAAGGAGGAGATGGACAAGGTCCAGGCCTCCAATTCCTAGCTTGTCTTTGAGACGACGGCCTGGCTGGATGTGACGCCCCGAGACCGATGCTCCAGATGCCTTCCTTTATTTTAGTTGTTGTCGTGTGTTTATTGTGTGCGTTGCATTATCATAATTGTTTTGCATATTTCATTCCAATGTGTTTATGCCATGATCATGATGGGCGCCATTGCCATATTTTGTTTATTACATCATGTTCATCTTTTATTATATTGCATTGTACCATTTCATTTTATTGCATTGAGCCTCTTATCATTTTGCATTATGCCATCCTTTGCCTCATGCATCATATTATAGCATGGTGTCATCCATGTTATTTCCAAGTCCATCATGTGCATTGCCCCTACATTATGTTTGTTGAATGCTCCATGTATGATCATGCATCATCAACTCCTCCTTTATTCTTCTTTCTTCCATTTTGGCAAGTGACCTTTTGCCCTCCTCCATAAATGTTCATTCTTTTCCTGATGCTAGTGTACCTCATCCTTAACCTCTCTGCCAAATTACATCTCATTTGAAGTTGGTTTGGTTGGGTTCAAAAATGGAGCAAGTTTGAATTAAATTCAAACTTGATTTATTTTTCTGCCTCTAAAAACTCCCAACTCATTTTTTTATCAAATTCTACATAACTCCAGGGTCATGGGGATATGTTCATATCTCTCACACTCCCCTCTTGTTACTCTGTGCATTTTGCTCTCTTGTCTCTATTTGAAGAAAAGAAAGAGCAGCAACAGGAAGCAACAACATTTCAGCCCACAGCAGCCGCAACACTTGGGCCTTTCCCCTCGCCCGCGGCCCAGCAGCAGCGCACCCGCAGCAGCCCACCTCCTCCTCCTTTCGACGCTGGCCACCCCGCGGCCCCACATGCAGCCTCCTCTCCTCCACCTTTTTCTTCCTCCTCAGGCCACCTCCCCCTCACCGCGAGCAGAGGCCATGGCGCCCACAAGGCAACGGTGGCTCGAGCCACGACGCCCGCACCCCTCCTATAAAATCAGCAAGCTGCAACCCCTAGGGTTTCCCCTGCCTCCTCCTTCCTCCATCGCGCCGCCAGTCCACATGACCCCGTCGCGGCCTTCCTCCTGCTGCGCCAGACGCCATGGCCGACTCCTGAAAGAGCCCCCCCTTCAGCATAGGATCTCGTCCGACTTTCTCCTCGACGTCCACAAGCCCCGCAGCACGCCCCCGGATCCGTTCAGACGCCAAGCCAAGCCTAAGGATTCCATCCATGACGTCCCCTTCGTCCTCTTCTTCACGAATAACAAGTTCGCCGGACTTCCTCTCCTCGTCATTGTCGTGCCGCTTCGTCCCCGGCCTCGATTTCATGTCATAGGTATACTAGGTATACCCAGCCTCCTCCCTGCTCCTTCCTGTCGTCCATAGTGATCCGTATTCGTTGCTAGCACCGATTCTCCGTCATGCTCCCCATGCTCCGGCGGATCTCTGAATTTTTCAGACAGAACAAGTGTGATCTGTCTGGATCTTGCCGCTGCTCGCCTCACTGGTCCATGGACTGCAGCACCCGTAGGTCACGTCCGTGCTGCACGCCCGCGTCGTGCTTCGCCTAGCTCCATAGCCCATGTCTCGCGTGCTCGAGACGTGCTCAAGCTCGTGCTCGAGCAGCCCCACGCGTGCACGTCTCCTGGAGCCTCTGTTTGCATACCCCGCGACCCCCTCTGCAGTCCCCTGCAAATCCGCACCCACGCCGGCGCTCTTCTGCTGCAGAAGCCGCCGCCTTCGCTCGTTGTCGTCGCCGGAGTTTTGCCGTCCTACCGCGAAGCCATGACTTGCTGTTGGGATCAACTATTAGCAATTGCGCCCCCATGAGCACAATCTCCTCGCTAGCCTGGTGGTTCAGCCACGCTCATATCCAGCTAGAGGTCCTGGGTTCGACTTCCCAGCGCCCTCTTTTCTTTTTTACTTTGTTTCTGTTATTTCTGCAGGCACACATCTGTTTCATCTAGGCCGTGCCTTCCTTTTGTCAGCAATCTCAACCTAGCCTAGTAGTTCGTCGCTCTCTGCCTTACCCCACAGACCAGGGTTCGAATCCCCTTCGGGCTAGTGGTAAAAATGCCCATATTTTCTGAAGACTCTATGACAATAGGGTCCCACTTGTAAGTCTTGCCACCTCAGCACCCCGGGGGCCCGCCTGTCATTGACAGTGGCTGGCCCAGTCCATGTCCCTTTTGTTTTCCTGGTTATGCAATTTATTTCAGTTTGCATTGTTTCTTTTCTTTTGTTAATATTTTTGTATGCATGTACCCTATGACAATAGGGTCCCACATGTCATTCTCTCTGCCCACACACCCTTCTACTCACCCAAGTCCTGCCACCTCATCACCACCGGGGCCCTCCTGTCATTGACAATGGCTGGTGTAACGCCCCGGACACACCCGCCGGTGGTCGTTACTCCTGACGGGATCTAGACTGGCCCCACAGATCAATACTAGTCTTTTCTGCGTACTTTGTCCTCACTCGTGCGCACCCGAGAGCAACTTCCGGGTCGGTCACCCATCCTGAAATTACTCCAAGCTGAGCACGCTTAACTTTCGAGTTTTGTCCGAATGGGCTTCCGGAAAAGAAGGAATTCCTTATTGATATGAGTAGTCTATCATCCCTATTAAGCCAGGCTATCACATACACCCCCACTCAAAGGAACCGATGTCCTCGTCGGGCCACAGGAACATTCCCTCTTGGCACATACGTCTGTGCTTCCAGTCCGGCAGATGTGCCACGCTGTGTGCCATGACGGGTCACAAACGTCACGAACAACATGACCGTGCACCTGTCCACAAACATCCATGTAACCGCAAGGGTCGGCTCTGATACCAACTTGTCACGCCTAAGATGCGATTCTATCCTGATCACGTGATGAACTCGTGATTGGGGCACAACCGCATTTCAGGCGCTTAGCAAGATGGATATCATTACATCCTACCATTACATAAATAGACGGGGATACATACAAGTCATACAACTCCACATGAATACAACACATTATACACAATACATCCGACTACGGATGAAAACATGGAAAGCACAACGACGTCCATCCTAGTATCCTAGGCTGCCGACCAGGAACCTATCCCAAGACTGACGAAGAAGAAGAAGGAAGAACTCCAACACAAGTAACATCGCTCTCACGTCAATTCATCAGAAACCTGCACCTACAACTGTGTTGTAGTATCTGTGAGCCACGAGGACTCAGCAATCCCATAACCATGGGTATCAAGACCAACAAAGCTTAATGGGTATGGAGAGGTTAAGTGGTGAGGTTGAAGCAGCGGCTAAGCATATGTATGGTGGCTAACTTACGAGTACAAGAATAAGATGAGCATCTACGCAAACGGTCGTAACTAGTAATGATCACTAAGTGATCCTGAACTACCTACGAGTCAAACATAACCCCACCATGTTCTCTTCTCAAAGTGAAAAGAGACGGTCACATTTACTCACACGGTTGGTGTATTTTATTTCAGATCCTCTGTCAAGTTTTCTTCAGCCGGACATTAACAAATTCCAATCTGCCACATAACCGCGGGCACGGCTTTCGAAAGATCATAACCCTACAGGGGTGTAATGCCTAGTATGAGATTATACCTCCCACGTGTCGAGGCACGGCTTAAAGGCATAATATCATACTGGAGTTACAAGTTGGTATTAGAGCCGACCCTCACGGTTATACGGATGTTTGCGGACAGTTTGCAGTCATGTTGTGCATGACGTTTGTGACCCGTCGTGGCACACGGCATGGCACGTGTGCTGTACTGGATTCATAGACGGTTGTGCCAAGAGGGAACGTTCCTGTGGCCCGACGAGGACGTCGGTTCCTCTGAGTGGGGGTGTATGTGATAGCCTGGCTTATTAGGGATGATAGACTACTCATATCAATAAGGAATTCCTTCTTTTCAGGGAGCCCATTCAGATAGAACTCCAAAGTTAAACGTGCTTAGCTTGGATTAGTTTCAGGATGGGTGACCGATCGAGAAGTTGCTCCCGGGTGCGCACGAATGAGGACAAAGTGCGCAGAAAAGGCTAGTATTGATATGTGGGGCCAGTCTAGATCCCTCCAGGAGTAACGATCACCGGCGGGTGTGTCCGGGGCGTTACAAGGGGTGTCCCAACTTAGCCCATCACAAGCTCTCACGATCAGCAGAAGAAAAAACCCCTTATCTTAGGGAAGACCCGATCAGACTCGGAATCCCGGTGCACAAGACATTTAGACAATGGTAAAACAAGTCCAGCAAGACCTCCCGGCATGCCGACACCCTGATAGTAGCCGCGCGTATCTCGTCTCAGGCCACATCCGGATAGGTCAAGCTACGGGTAAAACCATATACCTCGGGTTTCCCCAAGAGGGCCCCGCAGGCTGCCCAGTTTGGACAACACTCATGAGGAGCACTGGCCCGGATTGTAAATTAAGTCCTGGGCGTCCGAAAAGTCCCTATGCAAGTTATTTAGTTATGGCAAATGGTAAAACCAAAAATTGGGCCTTGCTGGAGGAGTTTTATTCAAAGCAAACTGTCAAGGGGGTCCCATAACCCCCAACCGTGTTAGGAACGGAAACTCAAGGAACATAACACCGGTTTATCGGTTCTTAAGGCGGCATGAGTGGAACAAAACACCGAGCAAAAGGCCAAGCCTTCCACCCATTGCCAAGTATATAGGTGCATTAATTTAATCAATAGATATTGTGATATTCCAAAATCCAAGATCCGACATGGAGCAATCTTCATCTTCACCTGCAACTAACAATGCTATAAGAGGGGCTGAGCAAGCAGTGAGATAGCCAAACAATGGTTTGCTGGGATGGTGTCAAAGGTTAGAGGTTTCATGGCAACAATGAGAGGCTGACAACAATAGATAGGCAGCGCGACATATAGCGATATCATCGAGAGAACTAGCATAGCAATGATAGTAATGAGATCCAAGGTGACGGGCATCTTGGCTGAGATCTCGCTAGGAAGAAGAATGAGTCCATGAAGTAGACGAAGCCACGAAGACGAACCAAGTGTAGTCGAACGAATCCTCACGATCGGAACGAAACATGAACTAACGAGAAGAAGCAAACAACACAGTAAACACACAACATATAACAAGACATGATGCTCAACCAAGTATGATGCATGACAAGGCTACATGATGCAAATCATGTCAAGAGATGAAGCATACAAGAACATCACACAAAGCAAGTTTAAATGAGGCCGGAAACAACATATAACAATTCCGGTAAGTCCTCATATGCAAATTTCAAAATTGGTCCAGATCTGAACAAACCTTATGTTAAAGTTGTTAAACAGAAATTTAACATGCACCATGATGATCTACACGAAATTCTAATCAAGTTTCATATAAAGTTCATTTAATTCGGAGCTACGGCCTAGAAGATATGAGCAAAACGAGTTAAGCATGGCAAAGATGCAAGATGCATTCAAACATCAAGCAAACACACTCCAAACATGTATACAACATGATATGATGCATCTACATGAAAAAACAAGCAAGTTTCACATAGAGCATGCTCAAAACGGAGCAACGGTTCAACACATACACACGAAACAAGATATAACAACAATCTGTCCCAAAACAGCAACTAGGCACTTTGCAATCATCAAAATAACATGCTACATGAACATTTCATGGCAAAGGGCATGTCAAGCATGTACATGTCAAGCACTACAAACATGATCATTGAGCTACTGCCAAACACCACTAGAACATGCTCAAAACATCATGGAAAGATTGCAAATGATAACAGTTTCACAGACTTAGTGAAATAAACTGAACATGGCAGCAACAACGACAAGTAGGCATGTTTGCAAGCTTGTGCAACTCATCTCAAAGCATTTCATGGCATGTGAATATAACCAACATTAAGAAGACATGTTTATGCAACTACTCATGGCATGAACATGGTCATAGAATGCATAGAGCACTAGCTATTCCCATGGCAAAACTGAACTTACTGATAATAGACTGACAGAAACATTATATAGCAATGTGAGAGCAAGAAAGAGACATGCTACAACAAAGTATAATTGCAAACAAGGACATGGATTGATAGAGCATAACATAGACTTCAAGACATGCCCATTGGACATTCCAAAAAATGCATGGATATGACAGTAGCATCAAGCAAACATGGCATCATAATATAACAGTTTCAAACTTAGAAGTTTTTAACAAGTCTCAGAAATCAGCAAACAACAAGTAGGTCACTTAACAAGCTTGTTTCACTCACCACAAGGCATATCATGAAAAGTGGATTGCACCACAACAAAGATGACATGATTGTGCTCCTAACACATGTTGACATGATGCTCAAACAAAAAGCACACAAAAAGATTTGAAAAAGACAAATCAGCAAGTTATAACAAGTTTCAGCAGTTAACAACACTTGGCACTTTTGCAACAGAGATTAAGGCATCAAGATGAACAGTAACATGCATGCAAATGAAACTATCATGTAGAGCATTCTGAGACCAACGTTTTGACATATTATATGCTTCATTTGGATACATATGCACAAAGTTATCATCACTGAAACAATTTTTTCTGGGACTTAGTAGTTTTTCTGAAAACAATGAATGAGCGTTAAATAGTACATAACGCCTGGGCGCTAGATAGGCATAGGAGTGCTCACATCGGGCTAGGCCTGCATCTGTGTGACGCCCCGAGTCCGATGCGCCAGGTGTCTTCCAGTTATTCGTTGCCCTTGCCATGTCATCTGCTTGCGTGTTGCATCTTGCCATGTCATCATGTGCATGTCATCATGTGCATGTCATCATGTGCATGTCATCATCATGTTTTCAAAACTTGCATCCGTATGAGTCCGCCCGTCCTTTCCGTTGTCCTTTCTGAGCCTAGACACACTCACAAGCGCCCGCGACATCTCCGAATATTTATTTCATAAGTGACCGGGCAATGTTCTCGAAATAGGTTGAAAGTTGTCGTGTGGTCTTATTATAGTGTAGATAGACCGCCTTCCAATTTTCGTTGCATTCGGAGTCCGTTTGATAGCCCAACGGTTAACCGCGTTAACCTCCGGAAGCCCTTTCTCTTTTGGCCCAACACCCCTTCACAACAGCCCACTAGCCCATCGAAACCGCCTCCATGTTCTAGGCCGTTCGATCATGACCACGTGGCCGAAAACCGCACCTCATTTGGACTCTCCTAGCTCCCTCTACCTATAAATATGTGTCTCCCCCGAAATTCACGGATGAAACCCTAGCCGTCTTCCACCTCGCGCAGCCGGACACATTCGTCCGCGCAGGACATGTCCAACCTCCACGTCGCGCAGACCAATTAGATCGTGCCACCTCACCCAGCGGCTACTCCCGGCCAACCCGAACGCGCCATGTCACCTCCACCGCTCCTCCCCGCTGCCGCAGGCCCGCCAGGCCCATGCGGGGCCCGCGCAGGCCCGGCTCGCCGCCGCCGCTACCCGGCTCCCCGCTCCCACGCCCTGCAGCTCGATCGGATCGAGCTCGATCCCGAGCGCTGCCCCGCTGCCTCCGGCTCAACCCACCAGCTGGCGAACCCCGCCGCTCGAATCCATCACCCTCCCGCCTCTGTAGGATGTGCCGCTGCCAAACCTGGAGTCCTCGCCGCCCGAGCCCAAGCTCCGGCCGCCGCGCCGCCCCTCCGGCCAGATCTGGCCGGCGGTCGCCGGATCTGCTGTCCTGGGTGCCTTAAGGCTCGCCGTCGCCACCTCATGCCGGCGCCGTCGTCGCTCGTCGCGCTCTAGTCAGGAGGCCGAGGACGACAGCCGACCACCTCCTCGGGCCGGCCCAAGACCCGCGTCTGGCCTAGCTTCGCGGCCACGTGGACCTCCCCGCGGCCCAGCTCCTCCCACTGGCCCAGCTGGCCGGCCCGCCTGCTTCCCCTATGGCCCGTTGGCCCATTGGTGAGCCACCACCTAACCCCCGCCCGGGGGTGTTTTAGTTATTGTGCGTCCTCTGTTTCCTATTCAAAACGACTAAGTCTGGGAAGTCAGCATCATGTTGCATTATTGTGGTGGGTGTATATTTTTGCATGTGTGTCCAAATTGTGCATATAATATATCAAAATGTTCGTCTCTAAGTGCTCTACATGTTAGTTGCATTTGCATGCATGTTACTTTTCATCTTGTTGTCTTAACCTTTGTTGCAAAATCGCTATGTGCTGCTAGTGTCAAGTCCTTGTTGTTTGTCAACAATATGTTAGCATGTTTGTGAGGTTGTATCTTTCTGCATGTTGGTCCAAATGGAATGTATGATATGTGAAATTGTTCATCTAGTGATGCTCTACATGATGGTAGCTATTGCATCCATGTTAGGTGCCATATTGCCATGTTTATCTCTGTTGCAAAAGTGAATGTGGCTGTTCAGTGCTGAAAACTGTTATAAGATGTTGATTTGTCTTCTTCATATCTTTTTGTGTGATTTCTATTTGAGCATCATCTCAACATGTGTTAGGAGCACAATCATGTCATATTTGCTGTGGTGCAATCCACTTTTCATGATATGCCTTGTGGTGAGTGCAACAAGCTTGCAAAGTGACCTACTCGCTGTTTGTTGTTTCCTGAGACTTGTTGAAAAACTGCTAAGTCTGAAACTGTTATATTGTGATGCCATGTTGGCTTGATGCCCCAGTCATATCTATGCACATTTGGAGATGTCCAATGACCATGTCTTGAAGTACATGTTATGATCTATCCATCCATGCCCTTGTTTGCAAGTATGGCCGGCTATAGCTTGTTGTTTTCATGCTCTCAAGTTGCCATAAAATATTTCTGTCAGCCTGTTATCAGTAAGTTCAGTTTTGCCATGTGAATAACTAGTGTTATATGCATCCTATGACCATGTTCTTGCCATGAGTAGCTTCATAAACATGTCTTCTTGCTGTTGGTTACATTCTTATGCCATGATATGCTTTGAGATGAGTTGCACAAGCTTGCAAACATGCCTACTTGTCGTTGTTGCTACCATGTTTAGTTTATTTCACTAAGTCTGCGAAACTGTTATCTTTTGCAATCTTGCCATGATGTTTTGAGCATGTTCTAGTGGTGTTTGGTAGTAGCTCAGTGCTCTTGCTTGTAGTGCTTGACATGTACATGCTTGCCATGCCCTTTGATGCCATGAAATGTTTCTGTAGCATGTTGTTTTGATGATTGCAAAGTGCATAGTTGCTGTTTTTGGACAGCTTGTTGTTATATGTTGTTTTGTGTGTATGTGTTAAACCATTGCTCCAATTTGAGCATGTCCTATATGAAACTTGCATGTTTTAGCATGTAGATGCATAATAACATGTTGTATAACTATTTGAAGTGTGTTTGCTTGATGTTCGGATGCGTTTTGCATCAATGACATGCTTGACATGTTTTGTTCATATCTTCTAGGCCGTAGCTGCAAATTAAATGAACATTATATGAAACTTGCCTAGAATTTCGAGTAGATCATCGTGGTGCATGTTAACTTGCTGTTTAATAACTTGAACTTAGGGTTTGTTCATATCTGGACCAATTTCTAAATTTGCATATGAGGACTTACCGGAATTGATATATGTTGTTTCCGGCCTCATTTAAACTTGCTTTGTGTGATGTTCGTGTATGCTTCATCTCTTGCCATGTGTTGCATCATGTAGCCTTGCCATGCATCATATTTGGTTGAGCATCTTGTCTTGTTATGTGTTGGGTGTTTATCGTGTTGCTTGCTTCTTCTCGTTAGTGCTTGTTCGTTGCGATCGTGAGGATTCGTTCGACTACGCTTGGTTCGTCTTCGTGGCTTCTTCTTCATCTTCTTCATGGACTCGTTCTTCTTCCTTGCGGGATCTCAGGCAAGATGACCGTCACCTTGGATACCTTTACTATCATTGCTATGCTAGTTGTCTTGGTGCTCTCGCTATATGTCGCGCTACATATCTTTTTGTAGTTAGCCTCTCATTGTTGCCATGAAACCTCTAACCTTTGACACCATCCCAACAAACTGTTGTTTGGCTATGTTACCCGCTTGCTCAACCCCTCTAATAGCATTGTTAGTTGCAGGTGAAGATGAAGATTGCTCCATGTTGGATCTTGGTTGTTGGAATATCACAATATCTATTACTATAATTAACACACCTATATACTTGGCAATGGGTGGAAGGCTTGGCCTTTTGCTCGGTGTTTTGTTCCACTCATGCCACCTTAAGAATCGATAAACCGGTGTTATGTTCCTTGATTTTGCGTTCCTAACACGGTTGGGTATATGGGGACCCCTTGAAACTTCGCTTTGAATAAAACTCCTCCAGCAAGGCCCAACATTGGTTTTAATTGCAACATAATAAAAACTTAATTAATTAACTAAATTGCATAGGGGGTCGCATCCCCGGGGATTCTTTTCTACATACAAGGGGTCCAGTGCTGATGGTGTTGGTCCCAAACGGGTAGTCTGCGGGGCCGCCTCGGGGAAACTCGAGGTATCTGGTTGTACCCGTAGCTTGACCTATCCGGACGTGGCTTGAGACGAGACACGCGCGGCTACTATCAGGGTGTCGACACGCCGGGAGGTCTTGGTGGAGTTGTTTTACCATTGTCGAAATGTGTTATGCACCGGGATTCCGAGTCTGATCGGGTTGTCCCTAAGATATGGGGTTTTTTACCTCTGCTGATCATGAGAGCTTGTGATGGGCTAAGTTGGGACAGCCCTACAGGGTTATGATCTTTCTAAAGCCGTGCCCGCAGTTATGTGGCAGATTGGAATTTGTTAATTTCCGGTTGTAGAAAACTTGACTGAGGATCCGAAATGAAATACACAACTATGTGAGTAACCGTGACCGTCTCTTTTCACTTTGGGAAGAGAACACGGTGGGGTTATGTTTGACTCGTAGGTAGTTGCTAGGTGGCTTCTCACCCCTCGTTGGTTACCCCAAGTGGAAGGTTTGAGATGCAGTGTAGCAGAAGTTTTCCCTTGGTAATACCAAGGATCGATTTCCCAGAGACTCCCAGTTTCAACAAGAAGGTGTCAACTGCTAACGGCGCCAGATATTAGAAATCAACGTGGACCTGCACACAGATACAAGTAACTTTGCTCCCAACGAGTACAGAGAGGTTGCCAATCCCTCCTTCCTTGTAGTTTACAAAGGATCAAACGCAAGTGATAATAGTGATAGGTATAATTGCAATAGTAAGTAAAAGCGGAAAAGTAAATAGCGGATGTGATCAATGATGGTAATATGGACCGGAGTCTCATGATGTTCACTAGTGATGTCTCTCTCCCAAAAGACGATAAAACAGCTATGAGAGGTAAACGAATTACAGCTAGGCAATTGACAGGACCATGTGCGCAAACCAATGCTGACTACATTGCAAGAAAGGTTGAGGTTCAAAGCATGGGAGGTACGCCAAAGTAAGTAGACCGAAATCCATCAATATCTACTACTAATCATCCACCTTGAGATATCTATCCAGAACATCTCGCTGGTATTAAGTTGCGAGCCCCACCCATATTGTAAACTCAAAGCAACAGACAACTGCATTAAAAGAACTTTGCGTAAAGTAAACAGTCCTTGCACCCGCGGGCACAAGCACAGTTGTTTTCCCCCTTGTGGCAACAGCACATCCCCTAGACTCATGTTTCTGTCATTCAAACTAGTCATCGAGGGGCATGAACCCACAATCGAGCATAACGTTCCCTCTTGGATTCACTACCTACTACTTGGCCAAAGCAATAAATAACAACGGAGAACATGCAAGAATTACTTACGAACATAAACATAAAAGAGGTGAATCAAATATATTACTCAAACACAATCTGAACATAATCTCATAATCCATCGGATCCCAGCAAACTCATCATAGCAACAGCATAAGGATTACATATGTGCCTCGATCATGTAGGGCAGCTCATGAGGACTAATTAGTGAAGCACAAGAACGGGAGGAGAACATCACATAGCTACTGGTCATGGACTCATGGTCCAAGGGAGACTACTCACAACTCATCCGGGAGGCGTCCATGGTGGTGGAGAAGCTCCCGGTGGTGATCCTCCCCTCCGGCAGGGTGCCGGGAAGGGTTCTCCTGGTGCTCCCGATCTTGGAAGCGGCGGCGGCGGCGGAACAGAGATGAGATCGCGAAAAAGAGTTCCTGTTTGGAGGGGTTCGGGAGACGCTTTAAATATATGCCAAAGGGGGGCATCGGAGGAGTCGGGGGGCCCAGGCGCCCCCCCGGAGCGGCCCAGGGGGGGATGGGGCGCCGCCAGGGCGCCTGCAGCCCTGGTGGCCCCCCCGGCTGTCCTTCGGGCGCACGGTAGTTTCTGGAACGCTGATTTTTTATATAATTTTTCTTGATTTTTCCTGGCAGTTCTCGTAATGTGAAAACCTGAAATACAAAAACAGCCGAAAACAGAAACTGGCATTGGGGTGCACTGAGTTAATAGGTTAGTCCAAATATGATCAAAAGTGTATGGAAGTGTATAAATATCATAGCAATATCACCCAATAGAGGCATGGAGCAAGCAGAAATTATAGATACGTTTTGGACGTATCAACATCCCCAAGCTTAATTCCTGCTCGTCCTCGAGTAGGTAAATGATAACAAGAATAATTTCTGTGGTGACATGCTAATAACCATATAGGACTTTCATTGTCATATGACAAAAGCTTACTGAGACAATGAATCTGTAGTAATTAAGTTGCCTCATGAGAAAATCACAAAGAACTGAAAGTTTTACAATATGATACTGAAACATCAAATAGATTTGCAATGAACATGATGTGCAAATATGATAAAGTGATATCTAGCTTGTCCCCTTTAATGAAGCATAAATGCAGGGGCACCTTCAAGGTTTAAGTGATGACTAGATACAATGATTTCAGAATAAACGATATCACAATCATGCAAAAGACAATGCTACTTTGGGACAATGCACATTACACTCAGAATGACAATCATGCTCTTAGTAGTTGGTGCTTTGAAGAAAGAAGGTGGAGACTCAACATAAAAGTAAAAGAATGACCCTTCGCAGAGGGAAGCAGGGATTACTCATGTGCTAGAGCTTTTTATTTTGAAAACATTGAAACAATTTTGTCAATGGTAGTAGTACTTCATATGTGTTATGCATAAGACATCCTATAAGTTGCAAGCCTCATGCATCGAATACCAATAGTGCTCGCACCTTGTCCTAATTAGCTCGGATTTCCATGGATTGTCATTGCATTACATATGTTTCAACCAAGTGTCACAAAGGGGTACCTCTATGTCACCTGTACAAAGGTCCAAGGAGATAGATCGCATTTGATTTCTCGTTTTTGATAGATCTCAACTTGAGGACATCCATACCGGGACAACATAGAAAATAGATAATGGACTCATCTTTAATGCTTAAGCATATTCTCATAAGAGATTGAGGATTAATGTCCAAGCTAAAACTTCCACCATGATACATGGCTTTGGTTGGCGGCCCAATGTTCTTCTCTAACAATATGCATACTCAAACCATTCAACCCATGGCAAATCACCCTTACTTTAGACAAGACGAACATGCATAGCAACTCACATGATATTCAACAAAAGTGTAACAGTTGATGGCTTCCCCAGAAACATGGTTACCGCTCAACAAGCAACTTATAAGAAAATAAGATACATAAGCAACATATTCTTTACCACAATAGTTTTTAAGCTACTTTCCCATGAGCTATGTATTGCAAAAACTGAAGGTTTTAAAGGTAGCACATGTAAATTTACTTGGAGTGGCGGTGAAATACCACATATAGGTAGGTATGATGGACTCATATGGCACAACTGGTTTAAAAGGATGTGGATGCACAAGCAGTCAGTCCGCTTAGTACAGGTGGAGGTTATCAAAAGACTGGGAGCGACCAACTAAGAGAGCAATGACGGTCATAATCATGCAGAGCGACAAAGCAACATTGAATCAGGCATGGAAGTTATATCGCTACTCAGAAACAAAAGATCATCAAGGCTTGACAGACTTTCTTTACAGTCTTAAATATGCGTGAGCATACGCCAAGTCAATCAAAATAAATTCTTGAGGGAAGATATTACTAAACCATATCACATCATTGGCAAACAAATCATGTTGGTACTCCAATAACACATTGGGAATCCCCCAGCTATTTGAGACTAACCATAAGAAAACCTGAACTACTAAGCGCCATTATGCACGTATCATCTTTATCATAGACATATTAACCAATGCAACGGAAGCAAACTCTCTTAATAAGATAAGCATGGTAATTAAAGAGAGTTCAAGCAACCAACTAAACACAAGCTCTTTAAAAAGATAAGCATGAATACTAAGAGCAGAGCATGATAGTAGCTATTAAAAGACAAAGAACACACACAGCAAAGATAGTCATGAAAATTCTATGTTATGTTCTAGGTAGAAGTGGAGCGTGTTTCTCTCCCACATAAATAACGCTGAGTTCTGACTCGTTATGAAAAATTAAAAAGGAAACTAAAAGCAAGATGCTCCAAGCATAGCACATAACACATGAAGTGATTAAAATATAGTGGAACAAAAGACGAACTGATAATGTTGATGGAGAAGGGGATGCACGGGGGCATCCCCAAGCTTAGACGCTTGAGTCCCCTTGAATATTTCTTGGGGGTGCATGGGGGCATCCCCAAGCTTGAGCGCTTGACACTCCTGAATCTTTTTATCATCTTCCCTCGCACACTTGAAAACTCCCTTCATACATAACTCATCATAATCTGATTAGCGAGGTTAGTACCCATAATAAAATAATTGTACCTTGCTGGAAATAAAGATATTCTTGAAGGTCTACTGTTTCTCAAGATTGCCAAAAGGTTTTTGCAAAGAAAAAGCAAGCTCTTGGTTTGCAAAATGAAGGAAAAGCAAAACATGACAGAATCTGTGAAAAACAGAACAGCAGGTAGTAATTGATTTGTTCGGGGCACTTCTGCAACTCTAATAAAAAAACTCAGAACATACGCACGAAAGACAATTATATAGAGAACGCTGTCGAAAAAATTCAGACCAAAAAGATGATCTGGTGATTTTATACGAATTTTTCTATCCAAGGACAGAATCTGTTTCCTGGACAGCACCTCACAACTTTTGAACTTTCTAGCAATCAGAGGCTATACTTGGCACAAAATTGAAAAGTAAAGATACAATGATGATGCTACAGTAGTAACAACATCAAGACACAACAAAATAAAAATAAATTTATTCATTGGGCTGCCTCCCAAAAGCGCTTTCTTTTATGCCTTTAAGCTAGGCATAATGCATATAGATCAAGTTTTATCAAGAGTAAAAGAATAGCTAGCCCGTACAACGGACTCAAAAGGTAACTTGATCTTCTTTCGAGGGAAGTGTTCCATCCCTTTCTTGAGAGGAAACTGAAATTTTATATTACCCTCTTTCATGTCAATGATAGCACCAACGGTGCGCAAAAAAGGACGTCCCAAAATAATTGGACAAGAAGGATCACATTCAATATCCATAATAGTAAAATCAACGAGAACATAATTATCAATGACAACGATAAGAACATCGTCGATCCTCCCCAAAGGTTTCTTTATGGAAGAATCAACGAGTCGAACACCAAAAGAACAAGAATCAAAAGGTTTCAATCTAAGCATCTCATATATTCTTTTGGGCATAACAGAGGTACTAGCTCCAACATCACATAATGCATAGCAAGAGAAGTCATTCAATTTAATTTTTATCATAGGATCCCAACCATCTTCTAGCTTTCTAGGTATGGAGGCTTCTACTCTAAGTTTCTCCTCCCTAGCTTTGATGAGAGCATTAGTGATATGCTCTGTGAAGGCAAGGTTAATCGTGCTAGTGCGGGGGTCTCTAGACATCTTGTGGAGGAAATCAATAACTTCGGTTAGAGTGCAACTATCAAAATCAAGGTCACTAACATCAAGTAAAGTGGTAGTAGTGTCCTTTAGGTTCACATGTTTGGTGGTTTCTATAGTCATAGCATCACCATTAATAGGTCCAATGAGACCAGGAGTACATTGGGTGCTAAGAGTTTGGATATCCTCAACAACTTGGATAGTAGCAACAATGTGGTGGGTAGGAAGGCTCTTAATTCTATCCTCTTCCTCCCTTAGGGGTGCAACCACTTCGGGTTTAGCTGCCATTTGGTTTATCAAAGTGGCTTGTGTGTGGGACATGTTGGAAACTTGGGTCTCAGTGATAGTGAGCCTAGTCTGGAGGTTAGAAATCTCAATATTTATGCTTTCTAATTGTCTACTAATGTTTTGCAAGATAACAGTATGCTCATTTAATTGCCTCGAGAAGGTTTTGTTTTGTTCATATTGGGTGTGCATGTAATTCTTAGTGGCCTTCTCTATTTCTAGAAGTTTCTCATAGTCAGGCAAGTCTCTATCTTTTTGGGTGTAGTTCTTGGTGATAGGATAAGCATTGTTGTTCCCAAAGGAATTAGAGGGGAACGGTCTAGGATTGCTACCAAAGTTACTCCTATAAGCATGAGCAATCACAGAATCTAAAGGATCATAACTAGGATCAATAGAAGATTGCTTGGAAAGTAGGGACATGATTAAGTCAGCTTTTTCATTTAGGGAGGAAATCTCCTCGACAGAGTTTACCTTCCTACCTGTTGGAGCGCGTTCGGTGTGCCATTGGGAATAGTTGGTCATCATCTCATCGAGAAGTTTTGTGGCAGCACCAAGTGTAGTTGACATAAAAGTTCCTCCCGCGGCCGAATCTAACAAGTTCCGCGAGGTAAAGTTCAAGCCTGCATAAAAAGTTTGGATAACCATCCAAGTAGTCAGGTGGATAGTATTTTCCAATAAAAGCATCTTTGCACTTGTCCCATGAATCTATGCTATTTCTAGGCAAAGACTGAAACCAAATTTTAGCTCCTCCTCTCAAGAAGAAAGGAAATAGCTTAAGCTTAACAATATTACCATCTATTTCTTGGTACTTTTGCATATCACAAAGTTCAACAAAGTTGTTCAAGTGTAAAGCAGCATCATCTCCAGCACCGGAGAATTGATCTTTCATAACTAGACTCAGTAAAGCAGGTTTAATTTCATATGAAGGTGCTGAAGTGGCAGGTGTAGTGATAGGTGTGCTGATAAAGTCATCGTTGTTGTGACTAGTGAAGTCACACAACTTGGTGTTCTCGGTGGAACCCATTGTATCAAGCAAGCAAGATAACTATTTTTGTGATTTTCGATAAAAGATACTAAAGCAAAACTGAAAAGTAAACTAACAAGACTAAAAGCAAAGGTAAAAGATAGCGTGCAACTCCCCTATCCTGAAGAGTGGAGTCCCCGGCAACGGCGCCAGAAATTGCTTTGCTAGGTGGCTTCTCACCCCTCGTTGGTTACCCCAAGTGGAAGGTTTGAGATGCAGTGTAGCAGAAGTTTTCAATTGGTAATACCAAGGATCAATTTCCCAGAGACTCCCAGTTTCAACAAGAAGGTGTCAACTGCTAACGGCGCCAGATATTAGCAATCAACGTGGACCTGCACACAGATACAAATAAGTTTGCTCCCAACGAGTACAGAGAGGTTGTCAATCCCTCCGGCCTTGTAGTTTACAAAGGATCAAACGCAAGTGATAATAGTGATAGGTATAATTGCAATAGTAAGTAAAAGCGGAAAAGTAAATAGCGGATGTGATCAATGATGGTAATATGGACCGGAGTCTCATGATGTTCACTAGTGATGTCTCTCTCCCAAAAGACGATAAAACAACTATGTGAGGTAAACGAATTACAGCTGGGCAATTAACAGGACCATGTGCACAAACCAATGCTGACTACATTGCAAGAAAGGTTGAGGTTCAAAGCATGGGCGGTACGCCAAAGTAAGTAGACCTAAATCCATCAATATCTACTACTAATCATCCACCTTGAGATATCTATCCAGAACATCTCGCTGGTATTAAGTTGCGAGCCCCACCCATAGTGTAAACTCAAAGCAACATACAACTGCATTAAAAGAACTTTGCATAAAGTAAACAGTCCTTACACCCGCGGGCACAAGCACCGTTGTTTTCCCCCTTGTGGCAACAGCACATCCCCTAGACTCATGTTTCTGTCACTCAAACTAGTCATCGAGGGGCATGAACCCACAATCGAGCATAACGTTCCCTCTTGGAGTCACTACCTACTACTTGGCCAAAGCAATAAATAACAACGGAGAACATGCAAGAATTACTTACGAACATAAACATAAAAGAGGTGAATCAAATATATTACTCAAACACAATCTGAACATAATCTCATAATCCATCGGATCCCAGCAAACTCATCATAGCAACATCATAAGGATTACATATGTGCCTCGATCATGTAGGGCAGCTCACGAGGACTAATTAGTGAAGCACAAGAACGGGAGGAGAACATCACATAGCTACTGGTCATGGACTCATGGTCCAAGGGAGACTACTCACAACTCATCCGGGAGGCGTCCATGGTGGTGGAGAAGCTCCCGGTGGTGATCCTCCCCTCCGGCAGGGTGCCGGGAAGGGTTCTCCTGGTGCTCCCGATCTTGGAAGCGGCGGCGGCGGCCGAACAGAGATGAGATCGCGAAAAAGAGTTCCTGTTTCGAGGGTTTCGGGAGACGCTTTAAATATATGCCAAAGGGGGGCATCGGAGGAGCCTCGGGGGGCCCAGGCGCCCCCCCCGGCGCGGCCCAGGGGGGGGGGGCGCCGCCAGGGCGCCTGGAGCCCTGGTGCCCCCCCCGGCTGTCCTTCGGGCGCACGATAGTTTCTAGAACGCTGATTTTTTATATAATTTTTCTGGATTTTTCCTGGCAGTTCTCGTAATGTGAAAACCTGAAATACAAAAACAGCCGAAAACAGAAACTGGCACTGGGGTGCACTGAGTTAATAGGTTAGTCCAAATATGATCAAAAGTGTATGGAAGTGTATAAATATCATAGCAATATCACCCAATAGAGGCATGGAGCAAGCATAAATTATAGATACGTTTTGGACGTATCAGTAGTTCATGATCTCTTAGCGATCATTACTACTTTGCGACCATTTGTGTATGTGCTCATCTTATTCTTGTACTCGTAAGTTAGCCACCATACATATGCTTAGCCGCTGCTGCAACCTCACCACTTAACCTCTCCTTACCCATTAAGCTTTGCTAGTCTTGATAGCCATGGTTATGGGATTGCTGAGTCCTCGTGGCTCACAGATACTACAACACCAGTTGCAGGTACAGGTTTCCGATGACTTGACGTGAGATCGATGTTTACTTGTGTTGGAGTTCTTTCTTCTTCTTCTTCGTGGATCTTGGGATAGGTTCCTGGTCGGCAGCCTGAGATAGCAGATGTATGTCGTTGTGTTTTTCATATTTTTCATCCGTAGTCGGATGTCTTGTGTATAATGTGTTGTATTCATGTGGAGTTGTATCATTTGCTGTATCCCCTCTATGTATGAAATGGTACGATGTAAATATTTCCATCTTGCTAAGCGCTCGAAATGCGGTTGTGCCTCAATCACAAGTTTTATCTAGTGATCGAGATATAATCGCATCTTGGGTGTGACAAGTTGGTATCAGAGCCTCGACCGACCATAGGAGCCCCCTTGCTTGATCGTAGCTTGGCCGTTGTTGAGTCTAGCATAAAACTTTTTTCGGAGTCTAGTTATATCGGATATTAGGAATTCTTTTTACTCCCCAGCCCCTTCGTCGCTCTGGCGAGGAATCTTGACGTAGGTGTTTTGAATTACTCCTCTTCCCCTTCAATTTTTTTAGGATCATGCGGTTAGTTTTCGTTCGTTGCGATGTCAGCTCTGTTTGTCCAGTGCAATTCTTGTCAAGTTGATTCGATCCTCTTCAAGTTCAATCCTCAGTTCTTTCCAACCGATGTCTTTTTCATCGTCCGATGTGGTATTTCTTTTTCCCACCCGCCCACCCTTTTTCTTCTTAGACCGGAGTCCTTAATCGAGTACCGATCCTATTCCTGCGAAGTTTATTCATTCTTTTCTCAATTATTTCAACTCGTGGATTCTCCTCTAGTTCATCATTCTTCATCTCGTTTTCTTTGCCGGTGGAATCAATTCTAGTATTCGGTGTTGATTGATGTCTACTACACAACCTTTCTTCTTGTAGACGTTGTTGGGCCTCCAAGTGCAGAGGTTTGTAGGACAGTAGCAAATTTCCCTCAAGTGGATGACCTAAGGTTTATCAATCCGTGGGAGGCGTAGGATGAAGATGGTCTCTCTCAAACAACCCTGCAACCAAATAACAAAGAGTCTCTTGTGTCCCCAACACACCCAATACAATGGTAAATTGTATAGGTGCACTAGTTCAACGAAGAGATGGTGATACAAGTGAAATATGGATGGTAGATATAGGTTTTTGTAAACTGAAAAATATAAAAACAGCAAGGTAGCAAGTGGTAAATGTGAGCATAAACGGTGTTGCAATGATAGTAGACAAGGCCTAGGGTTCATACTTTCACTAGTGCAAGTTCTCTCAACAAGGATAACATAATTGGATCATATTACTAGCCCTCAACATGCAACAAAGAGTCACTCCAAAGTAACTAATAGCGGAGAACAAACGAAGAGATTATGGTAGGGTACGAAACCACCTCAAAGTTATTCTTTCTGATCGATCTATTCAAGAGTCCATAGTAACGTTCAATTTATCATAGAGTTCGTACTAGAATAACACCTTAAGACACAAATCAACCAAAACCCTAATGTTATCTAGATACTCCATTGTCACCTCAAGTATCCGTGGGCATGATTATACGATATGCATCACACAATCTCAGAACCAACACACAGAACTTCAAAGAGTGCCCCAAAGTTTCTACAGGAAAGTCAAGACGAAGACGTGTGCCAACCCCTATGCATAGGTTCCCAAGGTTACGGAACCCGCAAGTTGATCACCAAAACATACATCAAGTGGATCACATGATATCCCATTGTCACCACAGATAAACACGTGCAAGACAGACATCAAGTGTTCTCAAATCCTTAAAGACTCAATCCGATAAGATAACTTCAAAAGGAAAACTCAATACATTACAAGAGAGTAGAGGGGGAGAAGCATTACAAGATCCAACTAGAATAGCAAAGCTCACGATACATCAAGATCGTGCCATCTCAAGAACACGAGAGAGAGAGAGAGATCAAACACATAGCTAATGGTACATACCCTCAGCCCCGAGGGTGGACTACTCCCTCCTCGTCATGGAGAGCGCCGGGATGATGAAGATAGCCACCGGAGAGGGATTCCCCCTCCGACAGGGTGCCGAAACAGGGTCTAGATTGTTTTTTGGTGGCTACAGAGGCTTTCGGCGGTGGAACTCCCGATCTAGGTTAATTTCCGAAGGTTTCAGTATTTATAGGATTTTTTGGCGTAGGGCACAAGTCAGGGGGGCTTCTGGGCTGTCCACGAGATAGGAGGGCGCACCCCCCTGCCCAGGGCGTGCCCCCACCCTCGTGGGCAGCCCGTGGCTCTCCTGGACCAACTCTTTTACTTCAGGGGCTTCTTTTGGTCCAGAAAAAATCATCAAAAATTGGCACGTCAATTGGACTCCGTTTGATATTCCTTTTCTGTAAAACCCTAAAACAGGAGAAAAACAGAAACTGGCACTGGGCTCTGGGTTAATAGGCTAGTCCCAAAAATGATATAAAAGTGTAAGATAAATCCCATTAAACATCCAAGACTTCATAAATAATAGCATGGAACAATAAAAAATTATAGATACATTGGAGACGTATCAACATCCCCAAGCTTAATTCCTGCTCGTCCTCGAGTAGGTAAATAAAAAAAAACAGAATTTTTGATGTGGAATGCTAACCAACATAGTTTTTCATTGTAATTCTCTTAATTGTGACATGAATGTTCAGATCTGAAAGATTCAAGACAAAAGTCTATATTGACATAAGAAATAATAATACTTCAAGCATACTAACAAAGCAATCATGTCTTCTCAAAATACTATGGCTAACGAAAGTTATCCCTACAAAATCATATAGTCTGGATATGCTCCCTCTTCATCACACAAAATATTCATATCATGCACAACCCCGATTTCAGCCAAGCACTTGTTTTCATACTCTATTCTTTCAAACCTTTCAACTTTCACGCAATACATGAGCGTGAGCCATGGACATAGCACTATGGGTGGAATAGAGAGGTGGTTGTGGAGAAGACAAAAAGGAGGGAGATAGTCTCACATCGACTAGGCGTATCAATAGGCTATGGAGATGCCCATCAATAGATATCAATGTGAGTGAGTAGGGATTGCCATGCAATGGATGCACTAGAGCTAAATATGTATGAAAGCTCAACAAAAGAAACTAGTGGATGTGCATCCAACTTGCGTGCTCATGAGGACCTAGGGCATTTGAGGAAGCCCATCGTTGGAATATACAAGCCAAGTTCTATAACGAAAATTCCCACTAGTATATAAAGTGACTAAGCATGAGACTCTCTACAATGAAGAACATGGTGCTACTTTGAAGCACAAGTGTGGAAAAAAATAGTAGCAATTGTCCCTTTTTTGGGCCTTTCTTTTTTATTTGGCCTTTCCTTTCTTTGCGGTGGGGCTTTATTGATTTAGCCTTTCCTCCCATGGGACAATGCTCTAATAATGATGATCATCACACTTTCATTACAACTTGATATTACAACTTGATACTACAACAAAGTATGACTCTATATGAATGCCTCCGGCGGTGTACCGGGATGTGCAATGAATCAAGAGTGACATGTATGAAAATTTATGTATGGTGGTTTAGGCACAAATACGATGTCAACTACATGATCATGCATGGCAATATGACAATATGAATCGTGTCATATGAACGGAATGATGGAAAGTTGCATGGCAATATATCTCGGAATGGCTATGGAAATGCCATGATAGGTAGGTATGGTGGCTGTTTTGAGGAATATATATGGTGGCTATTTTGAGGAAGGATATATAGTGGGTGTATGGTACCGGCGCAAGTTGTGCGGTGCAAGAGAGGCTAGCAATGGTGGAAGGGTGAGAGTGCGTATAATCCATGGACTCAACATTAGTCATAAAGAACTCATATACTTATTGCAAAAATCTACGAGTCATCAAAACAAAGCAATCAATGCATGCTCCTAGGGGGGAGGTTGGTAGGAGTTAACCATCGCGCGCCCCCGACCCTCACACAAAGGTTGACACTCTACAAATACCTCATGCTCTAACTTCGTCACATAGCGGTTCACCATACGTGCATGCTACGGGAATCACTAACCTTAACACAAGTATTTCTCAATTTCATAATAACTCTACTAGCATGACTCTAATATCACTATCCTCATATCTCAAAACAATTATCAAGCATCCAACATTTCATCACATTCAATGCACTTAGTGTGATTTTTTTTACTACATTGACATTGGATGTCTATCATGTGAAGACTAGTTTCTATAGCCTAAACACATTACCATGATGTTTTAATAGACTCTCAAAAGGATATAAGTGAAGCATGAGAGTTCAACAATTTCTACAAAATATTACCATCACCGTGCTCTAAAAGATGTAAGTGAAGCACTAGAGCAAAAACTATTCAACTCAAAAGATATAAGTGAAGCACATAGAGTGTTCTAACAATTTCTAGGCCATATTTAACTCTCTCAAGTAGGTGTGTCCAGCAAGGATGATTGTGACAAACTAACAAGCAAATACTCAAATTATACAAGACGCTCCAAGCAAAACACATATCATGTTGCGAATAAAAATATAGCTCCAAGTATAGTTACCGACGGATGAAGACGAAAGAGGGGATGACTTCCCGGGGCATCCCCAAGCTTAGGCTTTTGATTATCTTGAATTTACTTGGGGTGCCATGGGCATCCCCAATCTTAGGCCTTTGCTACTCCTTGTTCCATAGTCCTGTTGGGGAACGTAGCATAATTCAAAAAAATTCCTACGCTTCACCAAGATCAATCTAAGGAGTCATCTAGCAACGAGCATAATGGAGTGCATCTACATACCCTTTGTAGATCGCGAGCGGAAGCGTTCGAAGGAACGTGGATGAAGTAGTCGTACTCTTCGCGTTCCTCGTCACCGATGATCCCAACGCCAAACGGACGGCACCTCCGCGTTCAACACACGTACGGTACAACAACGTCTCCTCCTTCTTGATCCAGCAAGGGGGGAGGAGAGGTTGACGGAGATCCAGCAGCACAACGGCGTGGTGGTGGATGCAACAGGAAAACTTGCAGGGCTTCGCCGGCGCCCTGCGAGAGGAGAAGGAAGTGTGACGGGAGGGGGGAGAGGCGCCAGAGGCTTGGGGTGCCGCTGCCCTCTCCCCCCACTATATATAGGGGCCAGGGGGGGGG
>LR738712.1:460729029-460774603 GCA_902687465.1 Secale cereale
TCAGATCTCCAAGGGGGCGGCGGCCAGGGGGGTAGACTTGCCCCCCAAGGCATAGGGGGCGCCCCCTCCCCCTAGGGTTTCAACCCTAGGCGCATGGAGGGGGGGCCATGTGGTGCGCCAGCCCACCAGGGGCTGGCCCCTTCCCCTTTGCGGCCTATGGGACCCACCGGGATGGGTGGCCCCACCCGGTGGACCCCCGGGACCCCTCCGGTGGTCCCGGGACACTCCCGGTGACCCCCGGAATTCACCCGATGGCCGAAACTGGACTTCCTATATATATCATTCTTTACCTCCGGACCATTCCGGAATTCCTCGTGACGTCCGGGATCTCATCCGGGACTCCGAACAACATTCGGGTTTCCATGTGCATGTATGTCTACAACCCTAGCATCACCGAACCTTAAGTGTGTAGACCCTACGGGTTCGGGAGACACGCAGACATGACCGAGACGACTCTCTGGTCAATAACCAACAGCGGGATCTGGATACCCATGTTGGTTCCCACGTGTTCCTTGATGATATCATCGGATGAACCACTGTGTCAAGGATTCACTCAATCCCGTATGTTATTCCCTTTGTCTATCGGTACGATACTTGCCCAAGATTCGATCGTCGGTATGCCCGATACCTTGTTCAATCTCGTCATGGCAAGTCTCTTTACTCGTTCCGTAATCCATCATCCCGTGACTAACTCCTTAGTCACTTTGAGCTCATTATGATGATGTCTTACCGAGAGGGCCCAGAGGTACCTCTCCGTCATACGGAGTGACAATATCCCAGTCCCGGTTCGTACCAACTCAACAGACACTTTCGGAGATACCCGTTGCGTACCTTTATAGCCACCCAGTTACGTTGTGACGTTTGGCACACCCAAAGTATTCCTACGGTATCCGGGGGTTGCACAACCTCATGGTCTAAGGAATAAATACTTGACACGGGAAAAAGCCTAAGAATTACGAACTATACGATCTCGTGCTAGGCTTAGGATTGGGTCTTGTCCATCACATCATTCTCCTAATGATGTGATCCCATTATCAATGGCATCCTATGTCCATGGTCAGGAAACCGTGACCATCTGTTGATCAACGAGCTAGTAACTAGAGGCTTACGAGGGACACATTATGGTCTATATATTCACACATGTATCGCTGTTTCCGTACAATACAATTCAAGCATGAATAACAGACAATTATCATGAACAAGGAAATATAATAATAATACTTTTATTATTGCCTCTAGGGCATATTTCCAACAAGTCCATCAAAGCAATACTCAAAACTTGAAAACTTCACAACACAAAACTTAGAAAAAAATTCTCGTGAGCTCCATTAGTATAAGAAAGCAAACCACTACTCAAAAGTGCAGCAATGAATTCATTCTTTGTTTATATTGGTGTTAAACCTACTGTATTCCAACTTCTCTATGGTTCATACTTCCCAATACTACTCATAGATGCATTGAAATAAGCAAACGACACACGAAAAATAGAATCTGTCAAAAACAGAATAGTCTGTAGTAATCTGCAGGTTTCGCCTAATTTTGGAACTCCAAAAAAAATTCAAACTAAATTGGTAAATTTGCGGAATTTGTCTACCAATCATCTAAAGAAATAATCAACTAAATAACACGCTCTAGTAAAATCTGACGACTACTTTAGCGAGCGCTAACGATTCTGTTTTTCACAGCAAGATCACATAAACTTCACACAAGTCTTCCCAAAGGTTCTACTCGGCACAAACAGTAAACAAAACAACCACGTATAATCAGAGGATATATGCAATATTTGTTCCCTAACAGCAACAAAAAAATATATAAAATTGGGTTGCCTCCCAACAAGCGCTATCGTTTAACGCCCCTAGCTAGGCATAATGATGCTCACATAAAAGATAAGAATTGAAACATAACGGGAGCATCATGAAGCATATGAATAACACATTTAAGTCTAACCCACTTCCTATGCATAGGGATTTTGTGAGAAAACAACTTATGGGAACGATAATCAACTAGCATAGGAAGGGAAAACAAGCATAACTTCAAAACTTTAAGCACATAGAGAGGAAACTTGATATTATTGCAATATGTAGAAGCATATGATCCTCTCTCATAATAATTTTCAGTAGCATCATGAATGAATTCAACAATATAACCAGCACATAAAGCATTCTTTTCATGATCTACTTGCATAGAAATTTTAATAATCTCCACAGAAGAAAAATTATTCTCATCAATAGTAGAGGAAGCAAACTCAACAAAATAACTATCATGTGAAGCATAATCCAATTGAAAACTAAAATCATGATGACAAGTTTCATGGTTATCATTATTCTTAATAGCATACAAGTCATCACAATAATCATCATAAATAGGTGGCATGCTTTCATCATAATAAATTTGCTAATCAAAACTTGGGGGACTAAACATATCATCATCAAACATAGCATCCCCAAGCTTGTGGCTTTGCATATCATTAGCATCATGGGTATTCAAAGAATTCATACTAACAACATTGCAATCATGCTCATCATGCACCTATTTTATGCCAAGCATTCTATGTAATTCTTCTTCTAGTACTTGAGCACAATTTTCCTTCCCATCATTTTCACGAAAGATATTAAAAAGGTGAAGCATATAAGGCAACCTTAATTCCATTTTTTGTAGTTTTCTTTTATATACTAAACTAGTGATAAAACAAGAAACAAAAAGATTCGATTGCAAGATCTAAAGATATACCTTCAAGCACTCACCTCCCCGGAAACGGTGCCAGAAAAGAACTTAATGTCTACTACACAACCTTCTTCTTGTAGATGTTGTTGGGCCTCCAAGTTTAGAGGTTTGTAGGACAGTAGCAAATTTCCCTCAAGTGGATGACCTAAGGTTTATCAATCCGTGGGAGGCGTAGGATGAAGATGGTCTCTCTCAAACAACCCTGCAACCAAATAACAAAGAGTCTCTTGTGTCCCCAACACACCCAATACAATGGTAAATTGTATAGGCGCACTAGTTCGGCGAAGATATGGTGATACAAGTGCAATATGGATTGTAGATATAGGTTTTTGTAAACTGAAAATATAAAAACAGCAATGTAGCAAGTGGTAAACGTGAGCATAAACGATGTTGCAATGATAGTAGACAAGGCCTAGGGTTCATACTTTCACTAGTGCAAGTTCTCTCAACAAGGATAACATAATTGGATCATATTACTAGCCCTCAACATGCAACAAAGAGTCACTCCAAAATAACTAATAGCGGAGAACAAACGAAGAGATTATGGTAGGGTACGAAACCACCTCAAAGTTATTCTTTCTGATCTGTGTATTCAAGAGTCCGTAGTAACATTCAATCTATCATAGAGGTCATACTAGAATAACACCTTAAGACACAAATCAACCAAAACCCTAATGTCACCTAGATACTCCATTGTCACCTCAAGTATCCGTGGGCATGATTATACGATATGCATCACACAATCTCAGAATCATCTATTCAACCAAGACATAGAACTTCAAAAGTGCCCCAAAGTTTCTACCGGAAAGTCAAGACGAAGACGTGTGCCAACCCCTATGCATAGGTTCCCAAGGTCACGGAACCCGCAAGTTGATCACCAAAACATACATCAAGTGGATCATATGATATCCCATTGTCACCACAGATAAACACGTGCAAGACACACATCAAGTGTTCTCAAATCCTTAAAGACTCAATCCGATAAGATAACTTCAAAGGGAAAACTCAATCCATTACAAGAGAGTAGAGGGGGAGAAGCATTATAAGATCCAACTAGAATAGCAAAGCTCGCGATACATCAAGATCGTGCCATCTCAAGAACACGAGAGAGAGAGATCAAACACATAGCTAATGGTACATACCCTCAGCCCCGAAGGTGGACTACTCCCTCCTCGTCATGGAGAGCGCCGGGATGATGAAGATAGCCACCGGAGTGGGATTCCCCCTCCGGCAGGGTGCCGGAATAGGGTCTAGATTGGTTTTTGGTGGCTACAGAGGCTTTCTGTGGCGGAACTCCTGATCTAGGTTAATTTCCGAAGGTTTCAGTATTTATAGGATTTTTTGGCGTAGGGCACAAGTCAGGGGGGCTTCTGGCTGTCCATGAGATAGGAGGGCATGCCCCCCTGCCCAGGGCGCGCCCCCACCCTCGTGGGAAGCCCGTGGCTCTCCTAGCCCAATTCTTTTACATCAGGGGCTTCTTTCGGTCCCGAAAAAATCATCAAAAATTGGCACGTCAATTGGACTCCGTTTGATATTCCTTTTCTTTAAAACCCTAAAACAGGAGAAAAACAGAAACTGGCACTGGGCTCTAGGTTAATAGGTTAGTCCCAAAAATGATATAAAAGTGTAAGATAAAGCCCATTAAACATCCAAGACTTCATAAATAATACATGGAACAATAAAAAATTATAGATACGTTGGAGACGTATCATTGATCATATTCTTTCACATTGCTCAAATGTTTCCAATTACTCATTTGCCTCTCGCCATTTAATTGTTTCGGAGTTCCGAAGACATCCCAGGAGATTTGTCTGTGTTCTAATTAATTCGAGGTTGTTACCTCATTCGAGTCTTTCAAACATTCCGGTGCATCTTCTCCTTACAATCCTTTTCAATGGTGTTTCTCTTCGGTGGGCTCATAACCCACAGGTTTATTCCCAGTATCTTACCTGACTCTTCTAATATTTCCAGAGCTTTTCCCAAATTCTTTTTTAAGTGTCACGTAAGTATGGATTCCATCAGTCATATGCCTTATCCAATATCACTTTCAATTCTTTCATGCTCGGTGCAATCTTCCCTCTTTTCTTTCGTTTGGAGTATCTCAACAATTTTGGTGGAGTTTCTCGTCGTCTTTTTCATCATTTGAAGACCGAAGAAGAATTTTCCCCTAAATCTTGTCCATTCTCTCGAAGATTTGTGGTTCTAGCTTCATTTCATCCTCTCGTATTAATCCGTTTATTATAAATTCTTTTATTTAACCATCCAGAGTAGTCATGAATTCTTTCCATTGTGATCTTCCGAAGGCCATCATTTCAGAAGATTTATTCGTTCTCAGTTTTCAAGTTCGTCCTTCAACTATTCTTCATTGATGCCTCTTCGTTCGTCTCCGTATTATTCCGGTGCTTCGTTCAAGTATCATTTAATCAGTTCGCAATCTCTTCGTTCTCTTGCATCTAAATTCCCTCAAGTTCTTTACTCGTTTTCAAATTTTATCCGGCGATTCGCTCTCTTCTCTTCTTTCGTTCTCTAATTCTTCCCGATGATTCCTTCTCTTTTCTTCGTCCAATTTCAATTCTTCCCGGTGGTTCGTTCTTTTTCTTCACTCAGTTTCAATTCTTACGGCGGTTTGCTCAGGAGTTCTTTTCCTAGGTTATTATATCAATTCATTCGTTCATTCCAATCTTACCAGTGGTTCTTGAAGACTTTCTCAAGTTTTGTGTTATATCCCTCCTTATTCAATTTCAACGCGAATAAGTTATATGCAAATCCATTCTTCACATCAATTTAATTAGTGAAGGATAAGCATAACATAATTCTTATTCTTCAAGTTCATTTAATCCTTTCCTTCGGAACTTGTTCATGTTGAATAAATTCTAGTCCCAAATGTTTTGTATTTTCTTTTCCGGGGTTCAAGGTTTCTCGGCCTTCTCGCCGAAACCCCGTCTAAATGATCGCAAGGACTTATTCTTATTCTTTTCATCCTTCATCATCCTTTCGTTACCGGAGTTCTTCATGGTGTTTCATCGTGATTCAAATCATTCTTCAAGTGTTCATCAAATTCTTTTGGATCAAACGCAAGCATTCTTCTTCTTGCGTCTCGATGTGCAAATAATTCTCCATATTCTTTTGAATTGAAGTTTTGCATTTCTTTCTTCATCCTTAGCTATCCATCTTTTCGTTACGGCATAATTCACCTCAAGCTTTGAGATGTTTTCCATAAGTCCACAAAAGCGTATTCTTTTGTTGTTGAATTTCTCAACAACTCCGTTTAATCCTTCCTTCTAAGGATGCTTTCAAATTCATTCATGATGAAAGTTGTCATCTTCTTCTCCGTTCTTCTCAATTCTTCCGGAGGCATTGTGTTGTCTCTTTTGTCAAGTAGTATTCCATCTTCAAAGTTCAAGTCCTATTCCTTCAATGCCCAACCGAAGTGCTACCCGAATTGCTTTTCTATCTCTTTTTTTTTGACTATGGCTTTTCTATCTCTTTTAGCCGGAGTGGTTTTGAATTCACTCTTGTTCCTTCAACTCTTACTTCATATCCTTCAACCTTTTGGTTCTCGTCGTATGCCTTGTTTCCTCATTTTACCGGAGCTTCTCAGTCTCATTCATCTCCGTTATATTCTTCCTTTCAAGTGACTCAACCTCTCAACATTCTTTGGTTTCACCTTGTTCTTCCTTTCCTCTCCCGACTCGGTCCTAAGATCTCAGGACGAGATATCTTGTTAGTAGGGGAGAGTTGTGACGCCCCGAGTCCGATGCACTAGGTGTCTTCCAATTATTCCTTGCCGTTGCCATATCATCTACTTGCGTGTTGCATCTTACCATGTCATCATGTGCATGTCATCATCATGTTTTCAAAACTTGCATCCGTCTGAGTCCACCCGTCCTTTCCGTTGTCCTTTCTGATCCCAGACACACTCACACGCGCCCGTGGCATCTCCGAATATTTATTTTATAAGTGGCCGGAAAATGTTCTTGGAATGGGTTGAGACTTGACGTGTGGTCTTATTATAGTGTAGACAGACCGCCTGCCTAATTTTGTCGCATTCGAAATCCGTTTGATAGCCCAACGGTTAACCGCGTTAACCGTCGGAAGCCCTTTCTCTTTTGGCCCAGGACCCCTCCACAACATCCCACTAGCCCATCTAAACCCCCTCCATGTTCTTGGCCGTTCGATCATGATCGTGTGGCCGAAAGTCGCACGTCATTTGGACTTCCTAGCTCCCTCTACCTATAAATATGTGTCTCCCCCGAAATTCGCGGATGAAACCCTAGCCGTCTTCCACCTTGCGCAGCCGGACACATCCGTCCACGCCGGACATGTCCAACCTCCATGTCACCCGAACCAATCAGAGCGTGCCACCTCACCCACCGGCTGCTCCCGGCCAACCGAAACGCGCCACATCGCCTCCCCCACTCCCCCCCTCCGCCGCAGGCCCGCCAGGCCCATCCGAGGCCCGCACAGGCCCGACTTGCCGCCGCCGCTACCCGGCTCCCCGCTCCTGCGCCCTACTGCTCGATCGGATCGAGCTCGATCCCGAGCGCTGCCCCGCCGCCTCCGGCTCGACCCACCGGCCGGTGAACTCCGCCGCTGGAATCCATCACCCTCCCGCCTCGGTAGGATCTTCCGCCACCGACCCTGGAGTCCTCGCCGCCCGAGCCCAAGCTCCAGCTGCTGCGCCGCCCCTCCGGCCAGATCCGGCCGACGGTCGCCGGATCTGCTGTCCCGGATGCCCTGTGGCCCGCCGTCGCCACCTCACGCCGGCGCCATCGTCGCTCGTCGTGCTGACGTCAGGAGGCCGAGGACGACGACCGACCACCGCCTCGGGCCAGCCCAAGTCCCGCGTCTAACCCAACTCCGCGGGCACGTGGACCTCCCCGCGGCCCAGCTCCTCCCACTGGCCCAGCTGGCCGGCCCGCCTTCGTCTCCCCGGCCTGCTTCCCCTCTGGCCCGTTGGCCCATTGGTGAACCACCACCTAACCCCCGCCCGGGCGTGTTTTAGTTATTGTGCGCCCTCTGTTTCCTGTTCAAAACGACTATGTCTGGGAAGTCAGCATCATGCTGCATTACTGTGGTGGGTATATCTTTTTGTCCAAATTGTGCAAATAATATATCAAAATGTTCGTCTTGAAGTGCTCTACATGTTAGTTGCATTTGCATGCATGTTACTGTTCGTCTTGTTATCCTAATCTTCGTTGCAAAACTGCTATGTGCTGTTAGTGTCAAGTCCTTGTTGTCTATCAACAATATGTTAGCATGTTTGTGAGGTTGTATCTTTGTGCATGTTGGTCCAAATGGAGTGTATGATATGTCAAATTGTTCATCTAGTGATGTTCTACATGATGGTGGCTGTTGCATCCTTGTTAGGTGCCATATTGCCATGTCTATCTCTGTTGCAAAAGTGAATGTGGCTGTTAAGTGCTGAAAACTGTTATAAGATGCTGATTTGTCCTTTTCATATCTTTTTGTGTGATTTTTGTTTGAGCATCATGTCAACATGTGTTAGGCGCACAAGCCTGTCATATTTGCTCTGGTGCAATCCACTTTTCATGATATGCCTTGTGGTGAGTGCAACAAGCTTGCAAAGTGACCTACTCGCTGTTTGTTGTTTCCCGAGACTTGTTGAAAAACTGCTAAGTCTGAAACTGTTATATTGTGATGCCATGTTTATTTGATGCCCCAGTCATATCTATGCACATTTGGAGATGTCCAATGACCATGTATTTAAGTACATGTTATGCTATATCCATCCATGCCCTTGTTTGCAAGTATGGCCTGCTATAGCTTGTTGTTTTCATGCTCTCAAGTTGCCATAAAATATTTCTGTCAGCCTGTTATCAGTAAGTTCAGTTTTGCCATGTGAATAGCTAGTGTTATATGCATCCAATGACCATTTTCTTGCCATGAGTAGCTTCATAAACATGTCTTCTTGCTGTTGGTTACATTCTTATGCCATGATATGCTTTGAGATGAGTTGCACAAGCTTGCAAACATGCCTACTTGTCGTTGTTGCTACCATGTTTAGTTTATTTCACTAAGTCTGTGAAACTGTTACCTTTTGCAATCTTGCCATCATGTTTTGAGCATGTTCTAGTGGTGTTTGGTAGTAGCTTAGTGCTCATGCTTGTAGTGTTTGACATGTACATGCTTGCCATGCCCTTTGATGCCATGAAATGTTCCTGTAGCATATTGTTTTGATGATTGCAAAGTGCCTAGTTGCTGTTTTTGGACAGCTTGTTGTTATATCTTGTTTCGTGTGTATGTGTTGAACCGTTGCTTCGATTTGAGCGTGTCCTATATGAAACTTGCATATTTTTGCATGTCGATGCATAATAACATGTTGTATACCTGTTTGGAGTGTGTTTCCTTGATTTTGGATGCGTTTTGTATCAATGACATGCTTGACTTGTTTTGTTCATATCTTCTAGGCCGTAGCTTCGAATTAAATGAACTTTATATGAAACTTGACTAGAATTTCGAGTAGATCATTGTGGTGCATGTTAACTTGCTGATTAACAACTTGAACTTAAGGTTTGTTCAGATCTGGACCAATTTCGAAATTTGCATATGAGGACTTACCGGAATTGTTATATGTTGTTTCCGGCCTCATTTAAACTTGCTTTGTGTGATGTTCGTGTATGCTTCATCGATTGCCATGTGTTGCATCATGTAGCCTTGCCATGCATCATATTTGGTTGAGCTTCTTGTCTTGTTATGTGTTGGCTGCTTACCGTGTTGCTTGCTTCCTCTCGTTAGTGCTTGTTCGTTGCGATTGTGAGGATTCGTTCGACTACGCTTGGTTCGTCTTCATGGCTTCTTCTTCGTCTTCTTCATGGACTCGTTCTTCTTACTTGCAGGATCTTAGGCAAGATGATCGTCACCTTGGATATCTTTACTATCATTGCTATGCTAGTTGTCTCGATGCTATCGCTATATGTCACGCTACCTATCTTTTTGTTGTCAGCCCCTCATTGTTGCCATGAAACCTCTTACCTTTGACACCATCCCAGCAAACCGTTGTTTGGCTATGTTACCCGCTTGCTCAACCCCTCTTATAGCGTTGTTAGTTGCAGGTGAAGATGAAGATTGCTCCATGTTGGATCTTGGTTGTTGGAATATCACAATATCTATTACTATAATTTACACACCTATACACTTGGCTATGGGTGGAAGGCTTGGCCTTTTTCTCGGTGTTTTTTTCCTCTCATGCCGCCTTAAGAACCGATAAACCGGTCTTATGTTCCTTGATTTTGCGTTCCTAACGCGGTTGGGTATATGGGGACCCCTTGACAGTTCGCTTTGAATGAAACTCCTCCATCAAGGCCCAACATTGGTTTTAATTGCAACATAATGAAAACTTAATTAATTAACTAAATTGCATATGGCATTGCGTCCCCGGGGATTCTTTTCTACATTAGGGGCCCAGTGCTGATGGTGTTGGTCCCAAACGGGCAGCCTGCGTGGCCGCCTCGGGGAAACTCGAGGTATTTGGTTCTACCCGTAGCTTGACCTATCCGGACGTGGCCTGAGAAGAGATACGTGCGGCTACTATCAGGGTGTCGACACGCCAGGAGGTCTTGCTGGAGTTGTTTTACCATTGTCGAAATGTCTTGTGCACCGGGATTTCGAGTCTGATCGGGTTGTCCCTAAGATATGTGGTTTTTACCTCTGCTGATCGTGAGAGCTTGTGATGGGCTAAGTTGGGACACCCCTGCAGGGTTATGATCTTTTGAAAGCCGTGCCCACGGTTATGTGGAAGATTGGAATTTGTTAATGTCCGATTATAGAAAACTTGACAGAGGATCCGAAACAAAATACACAACCGTGTGAGTAACCGTGACCGTCTCCTTTCACTTTGGGAAGAGAACTCAGTGGGGTTATGTTTGACTCGTAGGTAGTTTAGGATCTATTAGTGATCATTACTAGTTTGCGACCGTTTGTGTAGGTGCTCATCTTATTCTTGTACTCGTAAGTTAGCCACCATACATATGCTTAGCCGCTGCTGCAACCTCACCACTTAACCTCTCCTTACCCATTAAGCTTTGCTAGTCTTGATACCCATGGTTATGAGATTGCTGAGTCCTCGTGGCTCACAGATACTACAACACTAGTTGCAGGTACATGTTTCCCTTGACTTGACGTGAGAGCGATGTTTACTTGTGTTGGAGTTCTTTCTTCTTCTTCTTCGTGGATCTTGGGATAGGTTCCTTGTCGGCTGCCTGGGATAGCAGATGTATGTCATTGCGTTTTTCATGTTTTTCATACGTAGTCGGATGTCTTGTGTATAAAGTGTTGTATTCATGTGGAGTTGTATGATTTGCTGTATTCCCTCTATGTATGAAATGGTACGATGTAAAGATATACATCTTATTAAGCGCCCGAAATGCGGTTGTGCCTCAATCCCAAGTTTTATCTAGTGATCGAGATAGAATCACATCTTGGGCGTGACAAGTTGGTATCAGGGCCTCGACCGACCATTGGAGCCCCCTTGCTTGATCGTAGCTTGGCCGTTGTTGAGTCTAGCAGAAAACTTTTTTCGGAGTCTAGTTATATTGGAGATTAGGAATTCTTTTTACTCCCCAGCCCCTTCGTCACTCTGGTGAGGAATCTTGACGTAGGTGTTTTGAATTACTCCTCTTCCCCTTCAAATTTTTTTAGCATCACGCGGTTAGTTTTTGTTCGTTGCGATGTCAACTCTGTTCGTCCGGTGCAATTCTCGTCAAGTTGATTCGATCCTCTTCAAGTTCAATCCTCAGTTCTTTCCAACCGATGTATTTTTCACCGTCCGATGTGGTATTTCTTTTTCCCACCCGCCCACCCTTTTTCTTCTCAGACCGGAGTCCTTAATCGGGTATCCATCCTATTCCTGTGAAGTTTATTCATTCTTTTCTCAATTATTTCAACTGGTGGACTCTCGTCCAGTTCATCATTCTTCATCTCGTTTTCTTTGCCGGTGGATTCAATTCTAGTATTCGGTGTTGATCATATTCTTTCACATTGCTCAAATGTTTCCAATTACTCGTTCGCCTCTCGCCATTTAATTGTTCCGGAGTTCCGAAGACATCCCAGGAGATTTGTTTGTGTTCCAATTAATTCAAGGTTGTTACCTCATTCGAGTCTTTCAATCATTCCGGTGCATCATCGCCTTACAATCCTTTTCAATGGTGTTTCTCTTCGGTGGGCTCATAACCCACAGGTTTATTCCTAGGATCTTACCTGACTCTTCTAATATTTCCGGAGCTATTCCCAAATTCTTTTTTAAGTGTGACATAAGTCTGGATTCCATCAGTCATATGCCTTATCCAATATCGCTTTCAATTCTTTCATGCTCGGTGCAATCTTCCCTCTTTTCTTTCGTCCGGAGTATCTCAACAATTTTGGTGGAGTTTCTTGTCATCTTTTTCATCATTTGAAGACAGAAGAAGAATTTTCCCCTAAATCTTGTTCGTTCTCTTGAAGATTTGTGGTTCTAGCTTCATGTCATCCTCTCGTATTATTCCGTTTATCATAATTCTTTTCTTTAACCATCCGGAGTAGTCGTGAATTCTTTCCATTGTGATCCTACGAAGGCTATCATTTCAGATGATTTCTTCGTTCTCAGTTTCAACTTCGTCCTCCAACTAGTCTTCATTGATGCCTCTTCGTTCATCTCCGTATTCTTCCGGTGCTTCGTTCAAGTATCATTTAATCAGTTCGTGATCTCTTCGTTCTCTTGCATCTAAATTCCTGATACGTCTCCAACGTATCTATAATTTTTGATTGTTCCATGCTATTATATATTCTATTTTGGATATTTAATGGGCTTTATTATACACTTTTATATTATTTTTGGGACTAACCTACTAACCCAAGGCCCAGTGCCAATTGCTGTTTTTTTTGCCTATTTCAGTGTTTCACAGAAAAGGAATATCAAACGGAGTCCAAACGGAATGAAACCTTTGGGAGAGTTATTTTTGGAATGATATCTTCACGTGAGACTTGGAGTACAAGTCAGAGAAGAAACGAGGTGCCCACGAGGGGGCAGGGCCCACCCAGGGGTGGTAGGTGCACTCCCACCCTTGTGGGCCCCATGTTGCTCCACCAACGTACTTTTTCCTCCTATATATACCCATACACCCTGAAAACATCGAGGAGCATGAAGAAAGCCTAATTCCACTGCCGTAACCTTCTGTTCCCGTGAGATCCCATCTTGGGACCTGTTCCGGAGCTCCGCCGGAGGGGGCATCGATCACGGAGGTCTTCTACATCAACACCATAGCCTCTCCGAGGAGTTGTGAGTAGTTTACCACAGACCTTCAGGTCCATAGTTATTAGCTAGATGGCTTGTTCTCTCTCTTTGGATCTCGATACAAAGTTCTCCTCGATCTTCGAGGAGATGAGATCTATTCGATGTAATCTTTTTGCGGTGTGTTTGTCGAGATCCGATGAATTGTGGGTTTATGATCAAGATTATCTATAAACAATATTGGATTATTTTCTGAAATCTTTTATGTATGATTATAATTTCCTTGCAAGTCTCTTCGAATTATTGGTTAGGTTTGGCCTACTAGATCTATAGTTCTTGCAATAGGAGAAGTGCTTGGCTTTGGGTTTCAATCTTGCGGTGTCCTTTCCAGTGACAGTAGGGGCAGCAAGGCACGTATATATTGTTGCCATCGAGGATAAAAAGATGGGGTTTATATCATATTGCTTGAGTTTATCTCTCTACATCATGTCATCTTGCTTAAGGCGTTACTCTGTTCTTATGAACTTAATACTCTAGATCCATGCTGGATAGCGATCGATGTGTGGAGTAATAGTAGTAGATGCCGAATCGTTTTGGTCTACTTGTCACGGACGTGATGCCTATATACAATGATCATGCCTAGATATTCTCATAACTATGCGCTTTTCTATCAATTGCTCGACAGTAATTTGTTCACCCACCGTAGAATTCTACTACCATGAGAGAAGCCACTAGTGAAACCTATGGCCCCCGGGTCCATTCTCATCATATTAATCTTCCATCTACTTTAATTTGTTTTATTTACTTTTTGCTTCTATACCAAGAATACAAAAAATATTATCCTATCATATCTATCAGATCTCACTCTCGTAAGTGACCATGAAGGGATTAACAACCCCTTATCGCGTTGGCTGCGAGGTTCTTATTTGTTTGTGCAGGTGCGAGGGACTCGCGCGTGGTCTCCTACTGGATTGATACCTTGGTTCTCAAAAACCGAGGGAAATACTTACGCTACTGTGCTGCATCACCCTTTCCTCTCCGAGGGAATACAACGCAAGCTCGAGAAGTAGGTAGAAGAATTTATGGCGCCGTTGCCGGGAAGATGTACGCAAAAGTCATATACCAAGTACCTATCACAAACCCTTATCCCTCGCACTACAATATTTGCCTCTCATTTTCCTCTCCCCCACTTCACCCTTGCCGTTTTATTCGCCCTTCTGCTTCCATGTGTTTTATCGCTTTGTCTTGCCACCATGGCTAGCACGCCTATCATTGTCAATACTCCCGAGAGTGAGGTTTTTAATTTTAAACAAAGGGAGGAAGAAAATCTAAAAGATGCTGGGTACAAAATTTGCAATGCTCAAAATGGATCTACTAGGAAGCTTCCCACTTCCGTGCTTCTTCGCAATTTTTATGTTGGCATCACTCCGTGGAGCAGATATATTCTTGATACCATTATCGGAGGGAATTTCTTGGGTAGCCATACTTTTGATTCTTATAATTCTATGACAGAATTGTTTGGCCCACCACCTCTTCTGGTTAATGGAACTATTTTGACTTTAGAACATGTTATGCAAAGGCTTGAAATTATTGAAAACAAAGTTGCCACGGTAGAGTTGGTCGAGTGTTTGGATAAAAAGATCCATAACCAAATCACCCAATATGGATCTACAGAAGGAGTCATTCTGAAAAACTTCAAAGAAAAAGAACCTATAGTTAAAGAAAGGATAGATCAAGATTCCACTAGAATTGATAAAATTGAGGATATTATTAATAATGTAGGGTCTGCTTTTTTTGCTGTGAAAAATACTTCGAATCCCTCTATCACTAAATTGGCTAAGTTCATGTATGTTCCTAAAAATAAGGGTGAATCATCTAGTAAGGAAACTGCGGATCTCAAATCCATAAATGTTCATCCCAACTTTCTCACTTTCGTAAGGGAACCTTTTGCTACAAATGAATTTCTTGATTTCTTGCCTAGATGTTTGTTTATTAATAGGAATGAAGAAGTTCCTAAGACTTGTAAGTTCTTAATCGAGGAATTGCCTACCAAAGATTGCAATACCTAGATCTATTCTTGTATCATGCCTAGCTACGTGCGTTAAACGATAGCGCTTGTTGGGAGGCAACACAAATTTATTTTCTTTATTTTTTCTTCTGTTTAGGAATAAATATTGCATCTAGTTTCTGTTTAGATGTGGATTTGTGTTTTAATTAGTGTTTGTGCCAAGTAGAACCTTTGGGAAGACTTGTGTGAAGTTTATTTGATCATGCTGTAAAAAACAGAAACTTTAGCGCTCACGAGATTGGCTGTCATTTTTTACTGGAGAGTGATTTTTAGTTGATTCTTTTTGCGGATGATTAATAGACAAATTCCTCATGTCCACCAATTTATTTAAATGTTTTTAGAGTTACTGAAGTATTCGAAAGTTACAGATTACTACAGACTGTTCTGTTTTTGATAGATTCTTTTATTCGTGTGTTGTTTGCTTATTTTGATGAATCTATGAGTAGTATCGGGGGGTATGAATCATAGAGAAGTTGGAATACAGTAGGTTTAACACCAATATAAACAAATAATGAGTTCATTACAGTACTTTTGAGTGATGGTTTGTTTTCTTATACTAATGGAGCTCACGAGATTTTTGGCTAAGTTTTGTGTTGTGAAGTTTTCAAGTTTTGAGTATGGATTTGATGGACTATGGAACAAAGAGTGGCAAAAGCCTAAGCTTGGGGATGCCCAAGGCACCCCAAGGTAAAATTAAAGGACAAACAAAAGCCTAAGCTTGGGGATGCCCCGGGAAGGCATCCCCTCTTTCGTCTTCGTCCATCGGTAACTTTACTTGAGACTATATTTTTATTCACCACATGACATGTGTTTTGCTTTGAGCGTCATGTATGATTTGAGTCTTTGCTTTTTAGTTTGACACAATCATCCTTGCTGGACACACCTTTTGAGAGATATAAATATGATTTAGAATTTATTAGAACACTCTATGTGCTTCACTTATATCTTTTGAGATAGATAGTTTCGCTCTAGTGCTTCACTTATATCTTTTAGAGCGCGGTGGTGGTTTTATTTTGTAGAAATTATTGATATATCATGCTTCACTTATATCTATTTGAGAGTCTTTTAGAACAGCATGGTAATGTGCTTTGTTTATAAAACTAGTCCTAATATGATAGGCATCCAAGAGGAGTATAGTAAAAAACTTTCACATAAAGTGCAGTGCATTGAATACTATGAGAAGTTTGATACTTGATGATTGTTTTGAGATATGAGGATGGTAATATTAGAGTCATGCTAGTAGAGTAGTTGTGAATTTGAGAAATACTTGTGTTGAGGTTTGCAAGTCCCGTAGCATGCACGTATGGTAACCGTTGTGTGACAAATTTGAAGCATGAAGTATTTCATTGAGTGTCATTCTTTGTGTGGAGGTCGGGATCGCGCGATGGTTAACTCCTACCAACCCTTCCCTAGGAGCATGCGTGGTACTTTGTTTTGATGAGTTGTAGATTTTTGCAATAAGTGTGTGAGTTCTTTATGACTAATGTTGAGTCCAAGGATTATACACACTCTCACCCTTCCACCATTGCTAGCCTCTCTTGTACCGCGCAACTCTCGCCGGTACCATACACCCAACATATACCTTCCAAAAACAGCCACCATACCTACCTATTATGGCATTTCCATAGCCATTCCGAGATATATTTCCATGCAACTTTCCACTGTTCCGTTTGCTATGACACGCTTCATCATTGTCATATTGCCATGCATGATCATGTAGTTGACATCGTATTCGTGGCTAGGCCACCATGCATAATTTTTCATACATGTCACTCTTGATTCATTGCACATCCCGAAACACCGCCGGAGCATTCATATAGAGTCATACTTTGTTCTAGTATCGAGTTGTAATATCGAGTTGTGAATCCATAGAAGTGTGATGATCATCATTATTAGAGCTTTGTCCCACATAAAAAAAGAAAAAGAAATAAAAAAAGAAGGAAAAGCCAAAGAAAAAAAGAAAGGCCCAAAAAAAGGAAAAAAAAGAAAAGGGACAATGCTACTATCCTTTTCCACACTTGTGCTTCAAAGTAGCACCATGATCTTCATGATAGGGAGTCTCTTGTTTTGTCACTTTCATATTGTAGTGGGAATTTTCATTATAGAACTTGGCTTGTATATTCCAACGATGGGCTTCCTCAACTGCCCTAGGTCTTCGTGAGCAAGCAAGTTGGATGCATACCCACTTAGTTTCTTTCGTTGAGCTTTCATACATTTATAGCTCTAGTGCATCCGTTGTGTGGAAATCCCTACCCACTCACATTGATATTTATTGATGGGCATCTCCATAGCCCATTGATACGCCTAGTTGATGTGAGACCATCTTCCTCTTTGTCTTATCCGCAACTACCACTCTTCCACATAGTGCTATGTCCATGGCTCACGCTCATGTATTGCGTGAAAGTTGAAACAGTTTGAAAAAATTAAAGTATCGAATAAGTGCTTGGCCGAAACCGGGGTTGAACATGATTTGAGTATTTTGTGTGACGAAGATGGAGCATAGCCTAACTATATGATTTTGTAGGGATGAACTTTCTTTGGCCATGTTATTTTAAGAAGACATGATTGCTTTGTTAGTATGCTTGAAGTATTATTATTCTTATGTCAATATAGACTTTTGTCTTGAATCTTTTGATTCTGAACATTCATGCCACAATAAAGAGAATTACATTGAGAATTATGTTGGTTAGCATTCCACATCAAAAATTCTGTTTTTATCATTTACCTACTCGAGGACGAGCAGGAATTAAGCTTGGGGATGCTTGACATGTCTCCAATGTATCTATAATTTTTTGATTGTTCCATGCTATTATATATTCTGTTTTGGATGTTTAATGGGCTTTATTATACACTTTTATATTATTTTTGGGACTAACCTACTAACCCAAGGCCCAGTGCAAATTGCTGTTTTTTTGCCTATTTCAATTTTTCGTAGAAAAGGAATATCAAACGGAGTCCAAATGGAATGAAACCTTCGGGAGAGTGATTTTTGGAACGATATCTTCAGGAGAGACTTGGAGTACAAGTGAGAGAAGGAACGAGGTGCCCACGAGGGGGCAAGGTGCGCCTAGGGGGGGTAGGCATGGCCCCACCCACGTGGCTCGACCGACGTACTTTTTCCTCCTATATATACCCATATACCCTAAAAACATCGAGGAGCACGAAGAAACCCTAGTTCCACCGCCATAACCTTCTGTTCCCGTGATATCCCATCTTGCGGCCTGTTCGGAGCTCCACCGGAGGGGGCATTGATCACGGAGGGCTTCTGCATCAACACCATAGCCTCTCCGATGAGTTGTGAGTAGTTTACCACAGACCTTCGGGTCCATAGTTATTAGCTAGATGGCTTCTTCTCTCTCTTTGGATCTCAATACAAAGTTCTCCTCGATCTTTGAGGAGATCTATTCGATGTAATATTTTTGCGGTGTGTTTGTCGAGATCCGATGAATTGTGGGTTTATGATCAAGATTATCCATGAACAATATTGGATTATTTTCTGTAATCTTTTATGTATGATTATAATATCCTTGCAAGTCTCTTCGAATTATTGGTTTGATTTGGCCTACTAGAACTATAGTTTTTGCAATGGGAGAAGTGCTTGGCTTTGGGTTCAATCTTGCGGTGTCCTTTCCCAGTGACAGTTGGGGCAGCAAGGCACGTATAGTATTGTTGCCATTGAGGATAAAAAGATGGGGTTTATATCATATTGCTTGAGTTTATCTCTCTACATCATGTCATCTTGCTTAAGGCGTTACTCTATTCTTATGAACTTAATACTCTAGATGCATGCTGGATAGCGGTCGATGTGTGGAGTAATAGTAGTAGATGCAAAATAGTTTCGGTCTACTTGTCACGGACGTGATGCCTATATACAATGATCATGCCTAGATATTCTCATAACTATGCGCTTTTCTATCAATTGCTCGACAGTAATTTGTTCACCCACTGTAGAATTCTACTATCATGAGAGAAGCCACTAGTGAAACCTATGCCCTCGGGTCTATTCTCATCATATTAATCTTCCATCTACTTTACTTTGCTTTATTTACTTTCTGTTTCTATACCAAAAATACCAAAAAAATTATCGTATCCTATCTATCAGATCTCACTCTCGTAAGTGACCGTGAAGGTATTGACAACCCCTTATCACTTTGGCTGTGAGGTTCTTATTGTTTGTGCAGGTGCGAGGGACTCGCGCGTGGTCTCCTACTAGATTTATACCTTGGTTCTCAAAAACTGAGAGAAATACTTACGCTACTGTGCTGCATCACCCTTTCCTCTTCAAGGGAATACAACGCAAGCTTGAGAAGTAGCAATTCCCTCAAGTTCTTTACTTGTTTTCGAATTTTATCCGTCGATTCGCTCTCTTCTCTTCGTTGTTTCTCTAATTCTTCTCGGTGATTCATTCTATTTTCCTCGTCCAATTTCAATTCTTCCCGGTGGTTCATTCTTTTCCTTCACCCGGTTTCGATTATTACGGTGGTTCGCTCAGGAGTTCTTTTCCTGAGTTATCATATCAATTCAGTCGTTCGTTCCAATCTTACCGATGGTTCTTGAAGACTTTTTCAAGTTTTAAGTTATATCCCTCCTTATTCAATTTCGACGTGAATAAGTTATATGCAAATCCATTGCTTCACATCAATTTAATTGGTGAAGGATAAGCATAACATAATTCTTATTCTTCAAGTTGATTTAATCATTTCCTTCGGAATTTGTTCATGTTGAATAAATTCTAGTCCCAAGTGTTTTGTATTTTCTTTTTCGAAGTTCAAGGTTTCTCGGCCTTCTCGTCGGAACCCCGTCTAAATCATCGTAAGGACTTATTCTTATTCTTTTCATCCTTCATCATCCTTTCGTTACCGGAGTTCTTGATGGTGGTTCATCGCGATTCAAATCATTCTTCAAGTGTTCATCAAATTCTTTTGGATCAAGCACAAGCATTCTTCTTCCTGCGTCTCAAAGTGCAAATAATTCTCCGTATTCTTTTGAATTGAAGTTTTTCATTTCTTTCTTCATCCTCAGCTATCCATCTTTTCATTACGACTTAATTCACCTCAAGCTTTGAGATGTTTTCCATAAGTTCAAAAAAAGTGTTTTCTTTTGTTGTTGATTTTCTCAACAACTCCATTCAATCCTTCCTTCTAAGGATGCTTTCAAATTCATTCATGATGAAAGTTGTCATCTTCTTCTCTGTTTTTCTCAATTATTCCAGATGCATTGTGTTCTCTCTTTTGTCAAGTAGTATTCCATCTTCAAAGTTCAAGTCCTAACCCTTCAATGCCCAACCGGAGTGCTTCCCTAATTGTTTTTCTATCTCTTTTAGCCGGAGTGGTTTTGAATTCACTCTTGTTCCTTCAACTCTTACTTCATATCCTTCAACCTTTTCATTCTCGTCGTATGCCTTGTTTCCTCATTTTACCGGAGCTTCTCAGTCTCATTCATCTCTGTTGTATTCTTCCTTTCAAGTGACTCAACCTCTCAACATTCTTTGGTTTCACCTTGTTCTTACTTTCCTCTCCCGTCTCGGTCCTAAGATCTCGGGACGAGATCTCTTATTAGTAGGGGAGTGTTGTGACGCCCGAGTCCGATGCGTCAGGTGTCTTCCAGTTATTCATTGTCGTTTCCTTGTCATCTGCTTGCGTGTTGCATCTTGCCATGTCATCATGCGCGTGTCATCATCATGTTTTCAAAATTTTCATCCGACTGGGTCCTCCCATCCTTAAATATTCGGAGATGCCGCCGCCACTACCCGGCTCCACGTTCCCGCGCCCTGCTGCTCGATCGGATCGAGCTCGATCCCGAGCGCTGCCCGGCCGCCTCCGGCTCGACCCACCGGCCGGCGAACCCCACCGCCGAAATCCATCACCCTCCCGCATCGGTAGGATTTGCCGCAGCCGACCCTGGAGTCCTCGCCGCCCGAGCCCAAGCTCCGGCCATCGCGCCGCCCCTCCGACCAGATCCGGTCGGCGGTCGTTGGATCTGCTATCCCGGATGCCCTGTGGCCCGACGTCGCCACCTCACGCCGGTGTCGTCGTCGCTCATCTCGCTCTCGTCAGGAGGCTGAGGACGACGACCAACCACCGCCTTGGGCCGGCCCAAGTCCCGCGTCTGGCCCAGCTCCGCGGTCCAGCTCCTCTCACCGGCCCAGCTGGCCGGCCTGCCTCCGTCTCCACAGCCTGCTTCCCCTCTGTCCCGTTGGCTCATTGGTGAGCCAAGACCTAACCCCCGCCTGGGCGTGTTTTAGTTATTGTGCGTCCTCTGTTTCTTGTTCAAAACGACTAAGTCTGGGAAGTCAACATCATCTTGCATTATTGTGGTGGGTGTATCTTTTTGCATGTGTGTCCAAATTGTGCATATAATATATCAAAATGTTCGTCTCGAAGTGCTCTACATGTTAGTTGCATTTGCATGCATGTTACTGTTCATCTTGTTGTCTTAATCTTCGTTGCGAAACTGCCATATGCTGTTAGTGTCAAGTCCTAGTTGTGTGTCAAAAATATGTTAGCATGTTTCTGAGGTTGTATATTTGTGCATGTTGGTCCAAATGGAGTGTATGATATGTCAAATTGTTCATCTAGTGATGCTCTACATGATGGTGACTATTGCATCAATGTTAGGTGCCATATTGCCATGTTTATCTCTATTGCAAAAGTGAATGTGGCTGTTAAGTGCTGATAACTATTATAAGATGCGGATTTGTCTTTTTCATATCTTTTTGTGTGATTTTTGTTTGAGCATCATGTCAACATGTGTTAGGAGCACAATCATGTCATCTTTGCTGTGGTGCAATCCACTTTTCATTATATGCCTTGTGGTGACTGCAACAAGCTTGCAAAGTGACCTACTCGCTGTTTGTTGTTTCCTGAGACTTGTTGAAAAACTGCTTAGTCTGAAACTGTTATATTGTGATGCCATGTTTGCTTGATGCCCCAGTCATATCTATGCACATTTGGAGATGTCCAATGACCATGTCATGAAGTACATGTCATGCTCTATCCATCCATTCCCTTGTTTGCAAGTATGGCCTGCTGTAGCTTGTTGTTTTCATGCTCTCAAGTTGTCATAAAATATTTTTGTCAGCCTGTTATCAGTAAGTTCAGTTTTGCCATGTGAATAGCTAGTGTTATATGCATCCTATGACCATGTTCTTGACATGAGTAGTTTCATAAACATGTCTTCTTGCTGTTGGTTACATTCTTATGCCATGATATGCTTTGAGATGAGTTCTGGTGGACTAGGATGAAGAGAGAAATCGCTCAGTTCGTTGCTAACTGCGATGTTTGTCGTCGAGTTAAAGCAGAGCATCAATGGCCTACTGGCACCCTTCAACCTTTGGCTATTCCTGAATGGAAATGGGACAAGATCGGTATGGACTTCATTACCGGGTTTCCCAGGACCAGGAAAGGGAATAATGCTATCTTCGTCGTTATCGACCGTCTCTCCAAAGTAGCCCACTTCCTACCTGTTCGAGAGAGTATAACCGCTAGCCAGCTAGCAGACTTGTATATCTCTCGGATAGTATCACTTCATGGTGTGCCGTTGGAGATTAACTCAGACCGTGGGAGTCTTTTCACTTCACGATTTTGGGAAAGTTTCCAGAATGCTATGGGGACTCATCGCTCTTTCAGCACTGCCTTCCATCCTCAGTCAAGTGGTCAAGTGGAACGAGTCAATCAAATTCTGGAAGATATGCTTCGAGCCTTTGTCATCTCTTTCGGTATGGATTGGGAGAAGTGTCTTCCATTTGCCGAATTCGCTTATAACAATAGTTATCAAGCCAGTTTGGGCAAGGCTCCGTTCGAAGTTCTATATGGACGAAGGTGTCGAACACCTCTTAACTGGTCAGAAACCGGGGAAAGACAATTCTTTGGTCCGGATATGATCCAGGAAGCAGAAGAGCAAGTTCGCATCGTTCGTGAGAAATTGAAAACAGCCCAGTCTTACCAGAAGAGCCAATATGATAGTCATCATAAGGCTGTAACTTTTGAAGTCGGCGATAAGGCTTACCTTCGGGTTACTCCTCTTAAGGGAACCCATCGTTTCGGTATCAAAGGAAAATTGGCTCCTCGTTACATCGGTCCATTTCACATTCTTGCCAAACGAGGAGAAGTTGCCTACCAATTGGAACTACCTCCACACCTTTCCAGAGTTCATGATGTCTTCCACGTTTCTCAACTCAGGCGTTGCTTCTCGGATCCTATCCGCGGAGTGGACCACAAAACGCTTGATCTCCAGGACAATCTCACATATCGAGAATACCCCGTTCGTATTCTTGATCAAATCGAGCGTACCACTCGACGTCACAATATCAAGTTTCTCAAGGTTCAATGGTCACATCATTCCGAGAGTGAAGCTACTTGGGAAAGGGAGGATCGTCTTCGACTTGAGTACCCCACCCTCTTTCCGGAGGAACCCGAATCTCGGGACGCAATTCTTTTGAGTGGGGGTGAGTTGTCACATCCCTAGTCAGTGCTTGCATTAGGACTAGCTAGAGTGTGCATCATGTTTACTTTCCACAGAAACTTGAAATGGGAATGACAGAAACCCCAGCACCCCTCTTCTAACAACTAGGGTTTAATAAAATCTTTTCCAATGTACCCAAAATGCCCTTCAAAAATGTTCATCATTTCTGCCTTGGTCTTAAACCTCTGCCAAAAATGGTGCATAATTTTCTAGGACATCCAAGGTCTCTGGATTAATTCATATGGTATTTGCATTTGGGCATTTAAATGCTATAAAATATTTTATGTGCCCAAATAATCATAAACTAAAATGTTCCATACTGTTCATATTATATACAGTGGGCATGACTAGTTTTATGAGTTATAAAAATGTTCTGGCATTTTTATTAATTCAACAAAGTTGCAAAGAAATGAAACAGAAAGTAAATAGAAAAAAGGGAGGAAGCAGACTTACCTAAGCCCACTTACCTGCCTGGCCCAGACGGCCCAGCCCACCAGGGGCATGCCCGCCTTCTCCACCGTGCCAGCGCACGAAGCAGCTCGGTGGCAAGCGCCGCCGACGCGCCGGCCACCTCCTGCCTGCCTGGCTGCCCCCTCCGACACCTTGGATGGCCCTGGACGTCGCCACGCAGACCCCCTCGACCCCCTCGACCATTCCCCTCTCTCCCTGCCTCGTGTCCCTCGCTCCGCGCCTCGTGGCCGAGCGCCACCGTCGCCACCGACGCCGTTCGCCGTAGCCACCGTGCCTCCCGCGCCCAACTGTTTTGCCCAGAAGCTTCGCCTCGTCCTCATCGTTCTCCGCACCGAGCTACACGATGCCAGAAGCCCTGCTTCACCCTCACCGTTGCCGTCTTCAACATATGGCCGTGGAGATCGCCGGCGACCGTGCACCCGCCTCGACGCTTCCCCGAGCCCGCTGAGCATCTCATCCGCCTCCCTGTGAGCTCCTAAGTTGAACCCCTCTCTTCCCCGCTCCGTTTGCTCGCCGTAGATGCCGCCCACTTGCTCGCCGTAGCACGCCGCCGCACAAGCCCGCCGTCGACGAGGCTCCGGTGCCCAATTGGCTCCGTGCACATGCCCGTCGTCTTCGTGAGCGCACGTAGCACCCGTAGGAACCAACCGTTGGACCTCCGGTGCCCTGTGCCGTAGTTTTCATCGGCACCCGAGCTCCGGCCGCCGCCGTTGAGGTCGCCACCGTCGTTTCCGGCCACCCCAGCTGCTCCGACCTGTCCTACCGGATGCGCAACTCCTCCAGCTCTCTGTAGGTGCCCTCCGCCGCTAATTTGGTCATCGGAACACTGTTTCCGAGCCGCGCCGCCGTCCTGGCTCTCGCCGGCGGCGAGACGCCGGTGTGGTTGACCTGTTTTGACCACGCCTGGACCCCCCTGTGTCACTGACATGTGGGGCCGGCCATTGACTAATTTCAGTTTAGATTTTTAATTAAATACTAATTGTTGTCATTAGCTTAGTGAGCCACTAACATGTGGGCCCCAGCCCCTGTTAACTTTTAGTTTAGTGTTAAGCTCTTTTAGTTAGTACTGAGAGACTGACCAGTGGGACCCACTGGTCAGGGTTGACCTGGACGCCCTGTTGACTAGCTGACGTCAGCATGATGTCATGCTGATGTAGTAAAGGATTTTCTGGGATTATTTGATTTAAAAACAATTCAGGAAATTCCAGAAATTGCTTTAAACTTCAAAAAATCATATAAATTCAACAGTAACTCAGATGGAAAAGATTTATATATGAAAATTGATCAGAAAAATCCAATCTTTCCAATGGCACTAGTTTCATGCATGTTTGAGCAAGTTAACCTTGCTGTATACATTAAAACATGATAATGCACTTAAATAAATAATAGTTTGAGTTTCAATTTGAATCTTTGATTCGAATGGGCTCAAACCCTTATGTATAGATGCATTAGCCCAAGACACATGCATCTTGCCATATCATGAGCATGCATCATATTTTTGCATTTGTTTGTTTATTGATTGTATCGCCGGTATTCTCCGCGTTAGGTCCTGCTCCCGAGGATACTTCTGCGTATCCAACTGAAGAGCAGTACCCGACGACCACTCTGTCAGGCAAGCAATCATTTATCATTCCGATACAAACCCATCTTCTCGCTCCTGCTCTCTTTTACTGCATTAAGGCAACAGCGTGTGAACTGCTACTTGCTACGGTAGTTGAACCCTATTCCCTTGCATGACCTGTCATTGCCACAGTAAATAGTTGAAACCCACTAGCATGTGTAGGAGTTGATTGAGCAATGTGATGTGTGAGCCACCATGCTATTTGTTTATGTTGCCTGCTATGCTTAGAGTTGTGTCAGGTCTGGTCCATCTGGGTGATGGATCAGAGTGAAACGATCATACCGGTAAAGAGAGGGAAGTGTGGAACATGTTTGGTAAATGTATCGATGAAAGGCCATGTAGGAGTACGTGGTGGGTTGTTTCATTGGAACCGACCATAGGACCTGAGATCTGTATGTGTGGTTCAAGTTACAGCTACTACCACACATTGGGCCCTGAAATATGACCCCGCTCGACTTATTGACTGCCCATGTTCTCTGTCCAGGAGTTGCAACTAGTTTCTGGTGTTTGTAGTTTACTGGTGGTCGTGCATAGCGCTGACCCTCGGGGTGGGCTGTGATGCGACAGGTACGTGGCACGGTGTACCGGTTGCCCGTTTGGTGACTCGGGAACCCTGTACACATCGTTTGGGGCCATGAGCGACACCCTGGCCGGATCTCCCCACAGATGGAACCCAAATAGGCGATAAACCTGGACGAGAGGCTTAAGTGGTTGGTTAGGTCGTGGTCTACACCCACGTCGGCTTTCGCTTGAAGTCTGTCGAGCACATGTCGTGTGCAGACGCTAAGTGGTGAAAACATGTGTGAGGAAGTACACCCCTGCAGGGTTATCAATCTATTCGAATAGCCGTTGTTCGCGGTACAGACTACTTGGTTACTCTTACAGTTCATAGACAAGTTGATGGATACTACTAAAAGCCTCAAGACAAGTGTGAGTGCCGTAGATGGCCCTTCCGTAGGATGACGGAAGAGGATCCTCGGTGGTGTATTGTTGTGGTGAGTAGAGGACTCGTGTATGTAGTATTATCTTGCAATCTGTTGATAGTCGTAGTATAGGTTAGCCAAGAGTCAAAGCTGGCTTCCTGCTATGAACTCCACTACCCCTGTTGATAATGTTGCATGTATGATAGGTTCTGTTGTAAGACTTGCTGAGTACCTTTGTACTCATGTTTGCTTAATAACTGTTGTAGAGGAGAACCCTGCCCCTTCTGATGGGTTCTACATAGACGTTGACGTCGACGAGTAGCTTGCTACACAGACGGAGATCCTGAGCTTGTGAAGGGCCTTGTAGATAGTCAGGCTACACCAAGCCTGTTTTATTTTCCAAGTTGTCTGTACTCAGACATGTTAGCTTCCTCTTGTGCTTGTATGACTGTATGACTTGAGTGTTGGGTCATGTGACCCCTACCTGTATGGATATGTTATGTATGGCTCTTGGAGCCTCTTAAATAACGTACTTTGAGTCATAGAGTTCTGTTGTTATGCAATGTTGTATTTGCACATATTGAGCATATTGTGTGTATGATTGAAATGCTTGGTATGTGTGGGATCTGACACCTAGTTGTTTTCCTTTGGTAGCCTATCTTACAGGGAAATGCCTCCTAGTGCTTCCAATGAGCCTTGGTAGCTTGCTACTGCTCGGAACACGTAGGCTGGCCGGCATGTGTCCTTCTTCATTCCTGTGTCTGTCCCTTAGGGGAAATGTCACGCGTTGTTCCTTTAAGTCCATGTAGCTTGCTACGACTTGGGTTCATACGTTGATGACCGACACGTTCTTTGCTGGGTCATGGATGCGTGTCTCTGTAATTTAGTGCCACTTTTGGTTTATAACTAGCCATGTCGGCCCGGGTTCTCTGTCATGTGGATGCTAGTGACACTATCATATACGTGTGCCAAAATGCGCAAACGGTCCCGGGCCAGGTAAGGTGGCACCCGTGGGGATACCGTGCGTGAGGCCGCAAAGTGATATGACGTGTTACAAGCTAGATCGGTGTGACTTAGGATCGGGGTCCCGATATCTTTCTCTTGAAATCGTAAGTTAGCCACCATACAATGCTTAGCCACTGCTGCAACCTCACCACTTATCCTTTCCATACCCATTAAGCTTTGCTAGTCTTGATACCCATGGTTATGGGATTGCTGAGTCCTCATGGCTCACGGATACTACACCACCAGTTGCAGGTATAGGTTTCCGATGACTTGACGTGAGAGCGATGTTTACTTGTGTTGGAGTTCTTCTTCTTATTCTTCGCCAGTCTTGGGATAGGTTCCTGGTCGGCAGCCTGGCATAGCAGGATGGATGTCGTTGTGTTTTCATGTGTTTCCATCTGTAGTCGGATGCCTTGTGTATGATGTGTTTTATTCATTTGGCAATTGTATGAATTGTATGTATCCCCATCTATTTATGTAATGGTACGATGCAATGATATCCATCTTGCTAAGCGCCCGAAATGCGGTTGTGCCCCAATCACGAAGTTATCATGTGACCAGGATAGAATCACATCTTGGGCGTAACACTGGAGGCCAAGAAGAAGGCCCTCACCGCTGCCGAGAAGATGGCAGTAGTGGGGCGCGAAGCCTTTGTCTCTCTCGAGCTGAGGTCCCACCAGGCGCTGCACACCTTTTATGGAGAAGGGTACGAGGAGTCGCTGGCAGCTACGGAGGATGGCCTTGCTGGGCTCCTCCCAAAACTCGCCGAGGTGCTTGAAGGCGTCGCTGCTGGAGTGGGCTCCATGGTGGAGGGGGAGTGACGTGCGCTCTTCACCGCGGCCGCGACGCGTATCTCCAGCCACCTCCACCTCTGGGAGCCAAGCTTCGAGATCGGCACCCTAATCGAACCCGTGGCCCTATAATCTCACGATGCTGCTGCCGAGGCCGTGAACAAACTGGTGGAGGCCCTGCTGGAGATGTTCCTCTGCGTCCCTGACCCCACGGCTGCGCCGACCGGAGTTGACGACGAAGATGGTGGCGGCGTCATCGTCGACAGCCTCCGCAAGGCGGGCGACAGCGGTGGTCGGTGCGATGGTGGTGCTTCCTCCTAGTTTGTCCCTGCAACATTCATCGTGCCTCGTGGAGGCGTAAGAACTTCTGCTTAAATTTGTGAAACGTTATGCTTTGTAATGACTAGCTGGATTCCTCGATTTCCTTTATGCGTGCCTTAGCGTTCTGCGTCGGCAGGGCCCAACCCCGCGCATGCCTCAGCTGCCGTTGGGGCGTCCGGATCACCAGGACGAGACCAAGGGGTGAGGGGCTACGTGACTAGTAAGTCCCCTAAGTCGCGCTGCTCAGGGGTCCCCCTTGACGTGCAAACATGCTCAATGTTCTGCGAGTTAGATTGTCATGAGCGTGCTGGTGCTCTGCGTCGGCAGGGCCCGACCCCGCGCATACCTCAGCCGCCGTTGGGGTGTTTGGATCACCACGACTAGACCAAGGGTGAGGGGCTACAAGGCTAGTTAGGCCCCTGCGATGCCCAGGAGTCCCCCTTGACGTGCGAGTTACCCTTATGAACTCCATACCTTTTCCGACCAACCTTTGCCTCAGAGGGGTGCACAAGGACCTGGTGAGGTGGCGTGCGCCAGGTCTAGCCTGAGCGTAGCCCCTGTGTCCAGCCCCCGTACGCTCATCACAGGAGAGGTTGATCGGTCGGCCAAGAGGCCATCCTGAGGTTAGTGCAGCCCGGAGGCGCCCTCAGTTGTTTATCCCTAGTGCCGAGGATAGGGCTACCAATTGGTGTGGGCATAGTCGCTCCTCGACCGTGTCGTCCACCAGCACGGAGCATGGGGCTTCCACTAGATGCATGGGTGGGAGGTCCCTATAAGGGATTACTCTGGGCGTGTACAACCCATCATGAGGAGGTGTATATGGGCACCCGTGAGCCAGCGCGGGACTCACGAGGCCCTACCTCAAGGCGGACTGCGCCTGGTCTTCTGGCGCTTTGTGTAACTCCTGTAACATGCGCCGAAATGAACCTCCGGAGGTCATTGCATGGGAAGGTCGAGCACCGAGGACCTTAGGATATGTCGTGAACGGGGCCGTCCCGCCAGACTGAGCTCGGTCGCTTTGGTTTATTGACGCTGTAGGGATGGACCCGAGCACAGACGCCTTGCTTAAGCTTCTTCATGCAACAAACCACATCAGGAGCCCCCAGCGCACGGTTCCCGCGGAGGCGTGCCATACCGCAAAAAGGGAACCTGATTGCGCGCCCTGACTCACTAGTCAGGGCGCGGTGATGCTCTAGGTGACGAAACACCGAACATGTAGGTTTAAATTCTTAAGGAAATTCATCAAAGATACGACCAGTTCTGATACATGCACAAAAACGATACATGCTGCATGGGCGGACCCTACAACTTGAGGATGATGCAGCCCGAAGGACGCCCTCAACTAAACAAACCAAAGAGTCACCTGTCACCATCGTTGTGGAAGTGTCGGGGTGGCTGAAGATGCTCGCCGCAGGAGCTGCTCCTCACGGGCCAGCTAGCTCCTGACTCCCGTGACTCTCGGGAGGTCTGGGTGGCTCGTGAGGTTTCGGTACCTCCTCCGTCAGGATCGCCTGGCGCCTGGCCTCATAAGCTGACAGGATGCCCCGCATGTAGCGCTGGTGCAAGGCAGTCGTGTTCGGTAGGCCGAACAACATATAGATGTAGCTGTGCGGGGGAGGGGGGGGGCACACCGGCTGATGCGAGACGGCCAGAAGAGCTCCTGAGAAGCAGCCCTGTTGAGTCCTAGGATGTTGATGCAGACGCGCAGCTCGCTACCCACGTCAGGGGTGATAACTGTACTGGATGATGCAGGGCGATGCTCGCCACGCATGGCTTGCGCCCCTTGAAGCTCCTCGATCGCCTTGTTAATGAACTCCTGAGCGCCTCACGCCTTGCTCATGGAAGCACGCAGCAATCCACGCCTCCACATGCTGCCCGAACGCCTCCCTCGTGACGTTGGTCAGTTCAGTGGCCCTCTAGACGAGAGGCCCCTCGCCCCTCCTGAGTGGGACGCCAGGCGCACCTTCCTATGCGAGAGGGAAAGACGCCCCCATAGTGGGTGTGGGGCCTGAGGCATGTTCACCGGGTGCCCCAGTTCCCTGACGTCCCTTGGGAAGGAGCTGCTTCTTCTTGGGGGTGGCCTCCGGAGGCAGGATGGCATCCTGGCCATCGGAATTCTCGGCCACTACGGCCTGATAGGCATGCTTGAGGGAGCACACCACATCCTTCTCGTCGCAGGCGACCGTGATGATGCCGCCATTTCCCGGCATCTTGAGGACATTGTAGCCATGGTGAGTTGCCTCCATGAACTTGGGAAGGGCCGGATACCCGAGGATGCCATTTTATGGGAGGCTAATGTGGGCGACGGCGAGGTCAATGATCTCGGTGCGGTAGTTGTCGCGCTTGCCGAAGGTGGCTGGGAGACGAATCTGCCCAATGGGGACGATGGAACCGTCGGTCTCCCCTGAGAAGGGCTCGGTGGGTAGCAGGTGGTCGTATGGCACCTAGAGTGTTTCGAACGTCACAACGGAAAGGACGTTGAGCCCCGCACCTCTGACGATGAAAGTCTTGGTGACGAGGATGTTGCTGATGGTTGGTGAGCAAAGCATTGGGAGTGCATCGGCGGCGGCCGCACACTTGAGGTGGTCTGCAGAGTCAAAGGTGATGGTGTACTTGGACCACCTGAGGGGGCCCGATACCTCAAGCTTGGGGAGGGCCGCGTTCACCTCAAGAGTGAACTGCTTGAAGATGCGATGGGGGGGCGGGAGCCTAAGCACCACCCAAGATGCAGGCAATGGCACGAGGCTCTTGGAAGCCCCCAACCGCTTCGTCTTGGCGGTGGTCGTCGTTCCCCCTTAGAGGTGGCAGCAGCGGAGGGAGGTCAGGATTGCCCCGAGGATGATCCTCGCAAGGCTGGTCACGCTAGGGGCCGTCGCGAGGTTGACCCTGCCAGCGGTCCTCACGAGGCTGATCGCGCCAGTCCTGGCGGGGGTCGTGGTTGTCCCACGGCAACCACCGTGGCCTACTCCATGGCCGTAGCAACGGTCGTCATGGTCGGGACGGCGGCCAAGGCGCCCGTCGCAGATTGCCCTGAGCTCCTGGCAGTCGTTGGTGTTGTGGTTGTGGACGTTGTGGAAGACGCAGAACGGGCGGCTGCCCTTGGAGGGTTCGGCGTGGCCGCAGCCGCACTTCATGTCAGGTTCGGCCGCGAGCAAGGCAGGGCCCTTGCGCTTCATGTCCTTAGCCTTGGCCTTCTTGTCCTCGGGCTCGACCTCAAGAGGCTCCAGGAGGGAGAGGCATCCTTCCTCTGCCCTCGTGCATCTGGCGGCCATGTTAAACATCTCCAGGGCCGAGCATAAGTCCTCGTGGATGGCGAGGTCCTCCTTCATGTTGACATCCTGGACGCCATCAAAGAACGGCGAGATGATGGCCTTGTCCGACACCTTCGGGATCTTGAGGCAAATGTTGGTGAAGCACTGTATGTACTTCTGCAAGGTCCCGCCCGACTGCTGCTTGATGCGTCTCATGTCGCCTGTTGCCGGAGCACGATCGCGAGTGCCCTGGAAGTTGGTGATGAATCACTCGCGCAACTTGCTCCTGGATGAGATTGAGCCCGCTGGGAGGTTCACTAGCCAAGAACACGCACCATCCTTGAGGGCCATGGGGAACCAGTTCGCCATGACCTTGTCTTTGCCATTTGTCGCCTCAATGCTCAGCTCGTAGAGCTGGAGGAACTCGGTGGGGTCGAGGGTGCCGTCATAGCGTGGAGGTAGGTCCGACTTGAACTTGCCAGGCCAGACGACGGGGCACAGCTCTGGGGTGAACGCATGCCAGCCAGCCGTGCTTACAGGGGCCAGCTGCGAGGGAGGAGCCTGATCTTGATGCCCACGCATCGCCGCCTTTGGCGGCACACGGTCTTGACGTGGTGGCGTCGAAAGGGAACACGCTTCCCCTTGAGGTCGCTGCACCACCTATCAGCTTTCTTCATCGCGTGCTGGCGCCTTGCGCGGCGGGTCGCACTGGGGCTCGGGGATGACATCGCGCCGATGGGGAGGAGGAGGTGCGCCGTGGGCTACCTCGCCCACCTAGGGCGGGGAGGCAACGAGCGACACAATGCTGGGGCGTTTCCAGCGGTGCTGATGAGTTCGACGATGCGGTCCAGCCACTCTTCATAAAGGTCGTCAGTCGGACAATAGCGCAGAAGCTCGCGCACCATGAGCAGTGCAGCCTGCGAGTTCGCCGGCCCGCGATGAGCATGGGAAGACGACGTAGAGGCTCTGGTAAGCGATGGAGTGGCCGTTCGTCCATCACGACACACAAACATCGGCAGTAACGAGTCCTGCTGCTCGTGTGCCGCGGGGCCCGTGGCGGCGTTAGCTGCTGGGAAACGGGAGCGGCGAGGGGTGCCGTCACCCGCGGGTGCCGCCTGAACAACCCCGGTGGCCGGGTGTTCGATACGAACACGGTGAGTGTCAGCCATGAGGACGATGAACAAAAAACGGAGCGAATGGTGGAGAAGAGGCTTCGACACGCCCCTACGTGGCACGCCAAATGTCGGATTCACGGCTCTGCAGACCCAAGAAAGGTTCAAACTCCGGGGCGTGTGCGAAGAACTCAACCTCCCTAGCCAACTAGTTTATCGCCCCTATGACCTAGCTCGATAAACAAGGAAGAAGATGGACACGGAAGTTTACCTAGGTTCAGGCCACCTTGCGGTGTATGACCCTACTTCTTCTTTGTGGTGGATTTTCCTCACGAGGGGTTGAGTATGAACTAGTACAAGGGAAGAACAACCTCGCAAGGTCTGCTCTGGTGTGAGTGTAGGCTGATGAGGTTTTGATCTCCCTCCCTGGTGGTGGCTAGCCTATACTTATAGTGGCCTTGGTACTCTTCCCCCGAAATGTAGGTTGGAAGGGATCCCATAGTTGCCAATTTGAAAGGGGACAAGTAGTACATATTATGTTGACGAAAGGTAGTCTTTGTCTGCAAAGTCTCTGGTTGTGACGCTGTGGTGGGCTCGGCGATGACATCCGTCCTGCCGCCCTGGCAGTCTTGGTCTTGTTGCACGGGAATGGAAACCTTTGGTTGATTCCTCGGGACCCCGCACATGCGCTTGCTTCCTTAACACCAATGAGGAAACCTGCTCCTCTATGCCCCCTGGCGCCCGCCTGGCCGTGGTCGTCATGTCTTGCGTCACCTCAACCTCATGAGGTGGGAACTTGCATAGGAATCTCCGCTCCTTAGAGGCAGCCCTGGGAGGCCGCTCCATTCGAAGGTCTTGGCGTCGTTCTCCTCGTGAGGCTTGGCCCCTCGCGAGGGTCTTGTCTTGTTGATGCTGAAGACGGGCCGTACTAGGCCATCAATGGAGCCGCGTCATGGGCCGCAAGCAGGCAAGTCTGGGTACCCTGGTTCCCAGGACGCTGACACGGTGGATCACATGCTCATTCACTATGTAGCTGCAAGAGAGACATGGTATAAAGGCTTTGGCAAGCTTTGGAAAGCTAGTGGTTGCAAACCAGGGAAGCATTTCTAGGAAAGTCGAGGAAATGATTTGATACAGTGATATTAATCATTGCATGGAATTTGTGGAAGCAACATAATGCCCGAGTCTTTGGAAATAGAGAGAGGCAGAAAATTGTTCAAGAACTTGCCGAGTGCATTGTGGAGGAAGTTAGTTCATCAAGAGAATCTTGAGTGGCGTGTATTGATAATATTGTGAGGAGTTAGTTTTTCAATGTATTAGGTGTGGGTTCTCTGTTGTTTGTAGTGCCGACTAGATTCTTGTAAATTTTTGTTCTTAAAAACCTCTTCTTCAACGGAACACATGCTTGGTCTTAGGAAACACTAAGATTGCTGATGTAAGGGAAAAGATGGACTGATTTTTTTGCAATATTCATATTCAATCATGGCAGTATAAAGACAACAAACGTAATAAAAATTACAACCGGATCCATGGACTACCTTGATGGAGATATGCCCTAGAGGCAATAGTTGTTATTTATATCAAAGTTCATAATTATGTTCTGTGATATAATTACAATAGTTCTCGGGTCTTTATATCCAAGAGGCTTAGAGGCAAACCCATGTGCACATGCGGAATAATAATAGTAAAATATATTCCTTGTCTCACCTCTAAGAGTAGCTCAAGTGTTGCATGATGGTTTTGTTTTCCTGATCATGGGCATATGTGAGTATGCAAACAACTTTGAGGACACAATGTTAGAAGGGCATTGTGTTGAACATACCCAATTTATGTTATGCTATGAGATCCATTCGCCACACGTTAATGGTTTATAACACAGAGAAAGTTAACATTTGCATAATTCCTTCGATCATGAGGGTATTGAGTATCTTCATGCAGAATAGTGTGCTTTGGGGTTTTTCTAACTTCATACGTAAAAGGGTGATCATAAAAGCAGCTTACGGGTGAATCAGAAAAGTATGACAAGGTACTTGATAGCTCAAGACTGGGACTATTTGATCCGCTGTAGATGGAGATTATTCTTAGAGCCCTCTCGCTGTATTAGTATCCATCATCATCTGGCCAGACACAAGGTGATTGATCACGGGGATGTCGGAACACGAGAACGAGAGAAGAGAGCAAAATTCAGTAATGTGGAAACTGACATAGTGAACAAGTTATTGATTCACGGGGATGCCATGTTGGAAATATGCCCTAGAGGAAATAATAATTGTATTATTTATTTCCACGTTTATAATTAAATGTTTCTACTCTACACTATAACCGCTATGGTTCTTGAATATGTGATTTAGAGGAAACACATAAGCACGTGTAGAGTTATAAATGGTAAAATCTGATTCCTAGTCTCGCCTCTAGGACTAGCTCAAGTGTTGCATGATGGTTATGTTTTCCTGATCACAGGCATAAGTTAAGTGTAACAAGGATGCCGACAACATTTAGAGTATGATGTTAGTTGAACGATCATACTGAATTGACCCAACTTGTTTGTTATACTTAGAGATGTCGTCATCGCAAGTCTATAGTCTATAGCACAAAGAGTTAACGTATGCTCAGTTCCTTCGACAATGAGAGTATCGAGACACTTCATACCGGATGATGCACTTGGGGTTTGCTTCAACATCATCTGTAACACGATGATCATAACGACCACTTATGAGTTTATCAGAATGTGTGACAAAGGGTGTAATGCCCAGGATGCGACTATGTCTCCTACGTGTCGAGGCACGACATAAGGACATAAGCGCATTCTGGAATGATCTCAAGCGTGGTATCTTTGCTCATCTCATCTAAAAGTTCAGGCATGAAAGTGTAAAAGATAGTTGGCTTACACTCGCCACGCACACAATGAATACAATAACATACATTCATCCAAATAACACAGGGTCCTACTACGGACGAAATCCAAACGAGAAAGATACCACAACACAAGGCCTGATCGCCCCTAGTAGGAACCACTACTGATCGTTGGGATACGATACACAGTAACGACCACGCTCTTCATCGAACTCCCACTGAAGTTCCAATCCATCTCCTGCATCGTTCTCGGTGGTACCTGCATCTGGTGTGTGTTGTAATCTGTGAGCCACAAAGGACTCATCAATCACATTCCCGGGTATCAAAACTAACAAAGCCTTAGGTGTGGAGAGGTAATAAAGTGTTTGCAGTAGCACTAAGCAACAAGCTTACGAGTTCAGAGCGAGATGAGAATATGTGCCAACGGTCGCCAAGTTGATCAAGAAGTGATCCTAACTACTCACGGTCAAATATAACCCCACCGTGTTCACTTCCCGAAGCCCTTCGGAAAGAGACCATCACAGTTACTCACACAGGTAGTGAATTCTTAAGGATATGGTGTGAAGTTATCTACAACTAGATATTAACAAATTCCCATCTGCCACATAACCGCGGGCACAGCTTTCGAAAGATCAAAACCCTGCAGGGGTGTCCCAACTTAGCCCATCACAAGCTCACGATCTGCGGAGTCGCAACTCCAAAGTGGGAAGAACCGAGTATTCTTGGAATCCCGTGCTCAAGATATTTCGACAAAGGTAAAACTAATCCAGCAATTCCTCCCGGCGTGCCGACGCCCTGATAGTAGCCGCGCGCATCTCGTCTCAGGCCACGACCGGATGAGAACTACGTACAATAACTGAAGATCCCAGAGAACTGGGTGGCACCTCAAGTGGCTCTAGCTTGGACCAACACTCATGAGGAGCACTGGCCCGGGGGTTGTTAATTAAGTCCTCAGGGTAGCTAGTCCCGATGCAAATTTTTAGTTGTTAGGAAAATGGAGTACCAATGTTGGGCCTTGCCGGAAAAGCTTTAAGCAGTGCGAATTATCAAGGGGGGCCCATAAACCCGAACCGTGTTAGGAACGCAAAATCAAGGAACATAACACCGGTTTATCGGGTCCTAAGGTGGCATGAGTGGAACAAAACACCAAGCAGAAGGCGAAGCCTTCCACCCATTACCAATATATAGGTGGATTAATTTAAATAGAGATATATATATTGTGTTATCCCAATAAACAAGTCCGGACATGGAGCAATCTTCAAAACTTCACCTACAACTAGCAACGCTATAAGAGGGGGCTGAGCAAAAGCGTACTTAGCCAAACAACGGTTTGCTAGGAAGGCGGTTAGAGTGTTTCATGGCAACAATAGGAGGCTGACAAACATGAATAGGCATCGAGGCATAGCTAAAGAACGAGACAACTAGCATAGGCAAAGATAGAGGTGATATCGGGGAACGGTCATCTTGCCTAGTAAGTCGTCGGTGGAATGGTAAGACGGATCCTCAAACTCAGTCTCGACAAGATCCTCGAACTCGGTATCGGCTCCCGGCTCTACCCAACACAAGAGCACAACAACGGCACAATATCAAACACGGTGCAATGCACAATCAACATGATGCAAGACATGTCATGGGATGCGGGTATGATGTGCGTATGCATGAGGATGCTCACGAGCCTAAAGGAGAAGATGATGGAAATGGCTATATCTTGGGAAACCAAGTAAGCCATTGGATAGATGGGAAGATTTCAGTCGAAATCGATATAAAGAACACCGGAAATGGATGCACAGTTTGCAAATGACAAGCAAAACAAGATGCAATGCAAAACTGCAGTTAACAGCAACGTGGCATCTTTGGAGCAAGATATAATTATGCTACATCACCCAAACATGAAGACAAAAGGCATGGATGTGAAGTACACATGATCCTAAACAAGCATGAACTTAGAGCACACCCAAAAACTTACTGGAACACAATTAAACAAGCATGGCAAGATTCAATAAGTTTACAGATTTCTCAGACTTGGTGAAAATTACAAGGCATGGCATAACAACGACAAGTAGGCATGTTTGCAAGGTTGTGCAACTAAACTCAAAGCATGGCATGTCACGTGAATATAACCAACAATAAGAAGACATGTTTGTGAAGATATTCATGGCAAGAACATGGTCATAGGATGCATAGAACACTAGCTATTCACATGGCAAAATTGAACTTGCTGATAACAAGCTGATAGAAACATTTTATAGCAACTTGAGAGCATGAAAACAACAAGCTACAACAAGCCATCATACAAGCAAAAGGCATGGAAAAAACATACATAACATGCTCTTCCATAAGAACCACATGGCTACTTCTACCACATACTAGAACATGTCACAAACATCATGGCAAAAGTGCAATCGTTTATCCAGACTTAGCAAAATTTGGGCATGCTGACAGAAACATTTTATAGCAACTTGAGGGCCTCAAAAGAACAAGCTACAGCATGGCATCATGGAAAACAAGAGCATGAATAGCTAGAGCATAACATATACATCAAGGAACACCCACTGGATAACTCTAAACATGCACAACAATGACGGCGGCATCATGGAAACATGGCATACAAATTAACAGATTCACACTTAGCAGAAATTTAACATCATGATGGCATGTTAACAAGCTTGTTGCACTCATATCAAGACATATCACGGCATGAAAATAAATCTATCATGTAGAGCACATTCCAATGAGCAAAACTCATGTTGACACCTAGCTCATATGGCACATGGATTAACATACACAAGCAAGACAAAACATCATCTCGTAACAAGTTCAAAAACTTATCAGCCACATGCACTTCTGCTAAAGGGTTAAACATGGCATAATGCAACCTAACAAGCATGTACATGCATCCATCTTGAAGAGAATCACTAGACGAACATCTGGACATATCATACACTCCATTTGGACCGACATGCATCAAGTTACTAGTTCACGAACATGCCAACAAATTTACACAAACAACAAGTGCTGAAACAGTTACATCACGAAGCACTCTTGCCACGAAGATTAAGTAAACTAGATGATCTCTAAGATGCATGAAACTCATGCTAACATGTAGAGCATGTTGAGACAAACATTTCGATATATCATATGCGCAAAAAGGAGCACCGAGTACAAAGTTACCACATGATGAAGGAGGCAATAAATTTACACGGATCTGGGACTTGGTGGAATTATACCTCCGCGAAAAGCCAACGCGGGATGGAGATGTACCGGGACGGAGAAATCCGGGTGAGGGCGGAGCCTTTTGGATCGCGGGGGTGGTGGATCTGATCCACCCCCGGTGGATCTGGATCTGACCGGCGCGGGACCCGGCGGCTCGCCGGAGTCGAGCGGCACGCGGCGGCCGGAGTCGGCCGGCGAGGCGGACGGACGCGATGGTGGCCGGAGTGGCCGGGCGACACGGCGGCGGGGAGGCCGGTGGCGGAGGACGAAGGCGGCAGCGAGATGGAGACCCGCAGCTGCGGCGGGCGTCAGCCGGAGGCGTGGGAGGCAGACGCGACGACGGGAGCAGGCGGAGTGGCCCGACGGCGGCCCGGGGCGGGCTGGCCTCGGGTTCGCGGGCCCTCGGCGGCGCGCGAGGAGGTGGGCGGCGAGATGGACACATGGCGGCTTGGGATAGGCTGAGGGGGGCGGAGCGGACGTGTCCGGCGCACGGACGGACGCGTCCGGCGGCGGACAGAGGAGGGAGGCTAGGGTTTCGCCCGAAAATGGAGGGGATGGGGCCTTTTTATAGGTAGAGGGAGCTAGGAGTGTCCAAATGAGGTGCGGTTTTCGCCCACACGATCACGATCCGACGACCGAGAGGATGGAAGGGGTTGTCCTGGGTTAGTGGGATGTTGTGGAGGGGTGTTGGGACAAAAGAAGAGGAGCTTTTAGCCCGCGAGGTTAACTACTGGAGTATCAAATGACCTCCAAACGCGATGAAACTTGACAGGCGGTCTCCACATACTAAAACAACAACGTACGACAAGTCTCACCTCATTCTGACAATGTTCTACGACCACTTGCAAAAGAAGGACTCGGAGGTGCCACGAGCACGTGTGTGAGTGTCGGAACTCAAAACGGATAACGGGAAGAGACGAGCATGACCGGCTGCAAGTGACAACACGAATGCAATGCAATGCACATGATGCCATGACATGGATGATATGCACACACGCACACGACAAAAACGAAGAAACCCAAAATGAAGGAAGATCCCAGAATGGAATTGATTAAGTCAATGATGCTTATATTGCCATAAATGGAATTGTTACATCCGGGGCGTTACAAACTCTCCTCCACTACAAAAAGATCTCGTCCCGAGATCTAGGACTGAAAGAAGGCAGGATAGTCGGAACGAAGATGATCTTATCGTTCCCATGTAGCTTCTCGGTCGGTATGGTGTGACAACTTCACTTTCAAGAATTTGATGGACTTGTTGCGGGTCTTGCGCTCAGTTTCTTCAAGGATAGCAACGGGGTGCTCATGATAAGGCAAGTCTTGTTGAAGATCAATCTCTTCAAAAGGAATTGTGCGTTCACGCATCTTGAAGCACTTGCGGAGTTGTGACACGTGAAACACATCGTGCACATTTGCAAAGTTGGAGGGAAGATCGAGTTGGTAGGCTAGATCGCCTCTCTTGCCAAGAATCTTAAAAGGACCCACGTATCTTGGAGCAAGCTTGCCCTTGATATCGAACTTCTGAGTGCCCTTCATGTGAGAAACACAGAGATAGACATGATCACCAATGTCGAAAGCCAAGGCATGATGCTTGCCGACATAGTAGCTCTTTTGGCACGATTGCGCGGCTTTGAGATTCTCACGTATGACTTTGCACATTTCTTCGGCCTCTGAGACCAAATCATTTCCAAGGAGTTGACCTTCACCAGTCTCGGACCAATTGAGAGGGGTATGGCACTTTCTGCCATAGAGAATTTCAAACGGAGCTTTGCCTGCACTTGCTTGGAAGCTGTTGTTATAGGAGAATTCGGCAAATGGAAGACAATCTTCCCATTTCATACCGAAGGAGATTACACAAGCTCTGAGCATATCTTTGAGAATTTGGATCACTCTTTCGACTTGACCACTAGTCTAAGGGTAAAAAGCTGTGCTGAAGCGAATCTTGGTGCCCATGGATGACTGAAAGGAATCCCAGACCTTAGAAGTGAACAAGCTTCCACGGTCTGAGGAGATCACTTGAGGGATGCATTGCAAAGAAACAATTCTGGAGGTGTACAGCTCTGCCAGCTGAGCTGCGTTGATGGATTCTTTGACAGGAAGAAAAAGAGCCGCTTTAGTGAGCTTGTCAATCACCACAAAGATAGCATCATTTCGTTGCTTTGACTTAGGAAAGCTGGTGACGAAATCCATCTCAATGTGATCGAATTTCCACTCGGGAATAGGTAGGGGTTGAAGGAGTCCGGCTGGACGTTGATGCTCTGCCTTCACTCTTCTGCAGACATCACACTCGTTCACGAACTGAGCAATTTCTCTTTTCATGCGAGTCCACCAATAGAATTGCTTTAGGTCATGGTACATCTTGGAGCTTCCTGGATGTATCGAGAGGAGTGAGTCATGTGCTTCGTTCCTTATGAGCTTCCCGAGATCAGCTTTGGGAACCACAATTATGTCCTCAAAGAACAAAGTGTCTCTGTCATCAATGAGATAGCACTTGTACTTGGGAGTACCCTTAGCAATACCATGTTTCACATTCTGCTCCATAGCATCACTGAGTTGGGCCTCACGAATTTGATCATCCACGGTAGGAGCAACTTGAAGGTTGGCAAGAAAGCCTTGCGGAACAACTTGGAGGTTGAGCTTCCTGAATGATTCACAAAGTTCAGGTTGGAACGGTATGAGAAGCAGACTATGGCAGTAAGCCTTTCTTCTCAAGGCATGTACAATGACATTGACCTTGCCAAGAGTATACTCAATGCTTGGATCGTACTCTTGAATCATTTCAACCCAACGAGTCTGGTGAAGGATAAGGTTTGGCTGAGTGAAAATGTACTTCAAGCTCTTGGGACCGGCGAAGATGTCCACTTTTCTGCCCAACAGAAGGTGTCTCCACGTGATCAAGGCATGAACAACTACTACTAGCTCAAGATCATGTGTGGGGTAATTCTTCTCATTTGGTTTAAGCTAACGCGAAGTGTATGCAACGATCTTCTTGTCTTGCATGAGAACACCGACAAGACCTTGCAATGAAGCATCACAAAAGACTTCATAAGGCTTGGACTCATCCGGAGGAGTAAGTACCGGAGCAGAAATGAGCTTCTCTTTGAGTGTCTTGAATGCCACATCACAATCAGGAGTCCACGTGTACTTGACATTCTTCTGCAATAGGTTGGAAAGAGGCTTGGCAATCTTGGAGAAGTTCTCAACGAACCTTCTGCAATAGCTTGCGAGGCCGAGGAAACTTCGGAGTTGTTTGACATTCTGAGGAGGTTCCCAGTTGACAATAGCTTCAACCTTCTCGGGGTTAACAGAAATGCCCTCGGCAGAGATAATATGGCCAAGATAGAGGACTTTATCAAGCCAGAATTCACACTTGGAGAATTTCGCATAGAACCGGTGCTCACGGAGCCTGTCAAGGACAAAACGGAGGTGCTTGGCATGGTCTTCTTCATTCTTGGAGAATACTAAGATATCATCGAGGTAGACGAGCACAGACTCATTGGTGTAGGGGTTGAATATGAAGTGCATCATCTGAGAGAAAGTGGGTGGAGAATTTGCAAGCCCGAAAGACATGACCGTGTATTCATAGGATCCATAACTCGTTCTGAATGCGGTCTTGGGAATATCCTCTTCACGGATACGAATTTGATGGTAACACATTCGGAGATCAAGTTTCGAGAAAACCTTGGCTCCTTTGAGCTGCTCGAACAATTCATTGATATTGGGGAGCGAGTACTTATTCTTAATTGTCTTCTTGTTCAATGGCCGGTAATCAACGCAAAGGCGTTCTGTACCATCCTTCTTCTTCACAAAAAGAACACCACAACCCCAAGGAGAAGTACTTGGTCTGATTAGACCCATACGTTCTTGCTCATCGAGTTGTTTCTTCAGCTCCTTCAACTCTTTAGGAGAAAGCTTGTACGGACACCGACATGCTGGCTCGGTACCGGGTTCAAGTTCAATGTCGAATTGAACTGGACGGTTGGGAGGCATGCCTGGAAGCTCTTCAGGGAATACATCCTCATATTCACAAACCACTAGAATCTGAGAAATGGCATTAATCTCGCCCTTGTCATTGAGAGAGAATAGCCTGATTGTGTTATCTCGAGATGCGAAGATAATCACGTCTTCGAAAGGATGAGTTAGATTGACCTCCTTGTTTGCATCATAAATAAGTGTATCATGCTTCGAGAGGCAATCCATCCCAAGAATAAGATCAATGTCCGAGTTGCCGAGAACAACCGGGGAAACCAGAAAACTATAATCACCCATATGAATGGATATGTCCGGAGCAACTGAGTTGGAAGTCATTTGCAAGCCCGGAGAAGTAATCTTTAAAGGCCTAGGTATGCTCTCCGTAACCAAGTCATGCTTAGCAACAAATGGTCTTGAAATGAAAGAAAGTGATGCACCCGAATAAAACAAGACTTTTGCAGGGATTGAGTTAACTAGAAGATTACCAATTATCACATCAGAAGAATTCTCTGCTTGAGCCGCATTCATCAGGTTCACTCTTGCTGACTTGGGATTGTGCTTGACAATAGCATTGCTGACAGGTGGAGGAGGCGGAAGGCGCCTTGGGTTGGGACACTTGTTGGCATAGTGACCCTTCTGAGAAAACATGTTGCAAGTAACTTCTGAAAGTGGCCGATGATAACGACCACTTGGTCTTGGAGCTTGGAACTGAGGCTTGGACTGGTTTCTTGGGTTGGGTGGGTGGGAGAATCCACGACCACCTGAGTGCTTATTGTTGCTTGGAGGACGGAGCACTGGAGGAGGCGGTAGCCAGAACTTCTGCTGCTTGGCAACCACTTGAGAGGTAGAGGAGGAGTGAACAAAATATCTTATCCACTTTTTGGAAGCTTCACACTTAATCTGAGCTGCCTCTTTCTTGAGAGCCATGTTGTAGAATTGGTCAAATTCAACCGGCTCGAACAAGGTGAGAGCAAGTTGGAGTTCATCTTTCAGACCACCTTGAAACTGGTAGATTTTGCTCTTGGCATCGGGGATGTGTTGCTTCGCATAACGGGCAAGATTCTGGAACTTGACATTGTATTGATAGATGGACATGATGCCTTGCTTCAGGCTGCGGAATTGATCACACATGCCTTCAATGACACTTGTTGGAATGTGATGAGAACGGAAATCGCGGCAGAAATCAGTCCACGAGATCTCACGACCACCTCTGGAGTCTTTGTATTGTTGCCACCAATCTGCAGCTTGGTCTTTGAGTTGGAAGGCGGGAAACTTGACATAATCTTCAGTTCTGACGTTACTGCATTCAAAGTGCTTTTTGATGTCTGTGATCCAATCTTCAACATCTAGCGGGTCGACACAGTAACTGAAAGACTTGGGCTGATTTGCCAGGAATTGGTTCAGTGTCGCAAAGTGAGGTTGATTGAAGAGATTTCCTTGGCCTTGGTTCCCTTGATTGGCTTGATTTGCTTGAAAACTCTGCATCATTTGCATGAGCATCTAAGTGTTCTGGTTGGTTGCCTGCATAATCGCTCTCCATGCCTCAGACGGAGGAGGAGGGGAAGGAGGTCTCTCTTCTTCACCCTCTTGGTTTGGGTTGGGAACCTTCTTAGGAGCCATCCTGAAGACAATGATAACTATTAGCCATTGAAGCAATTAGTAGATAAGTTGAATCAACGGCTAGATATTGCAACATATAGTCTTCACAATGAACATCCGAACAAAATTGAACGAATGAATTCCATAGCTTAATGGTACAACAACTTGTCGAGAAGCCACTTGGGAGGAAAAATGATAGAATAAAACAACAAGGTACAGATGGAACAAATACATAATAGAGGTTTCGTCCCACATGTTCGTGCTGAATGCCCCATGGTACATGTTACAAAGGGTCTTGCAATCCCTGGATCAGCATAGCCAAGGATCCTTTAAGATGCAACTCCCAATTGGAACAACGCCCATGAACCCTCTTCAATAGATGTTGAACCCCAAACCTCATACCATGCACTCGTCGGAAGATTACCTACAATTAATTCCCGAAGCTTTCCGGTTATGCAATCTGGTGTTGGGGATACAGGGGAAGCACCGCGCACTCAACTCTAAACCAACATCCAGCTGTATCCATCCGTCAACAAATAACCAGTCATCTTCGGAAACTGTTTACCTCGGACCTTCGAAACGCATCCGCTATACTAGTTGTGGCAATACTCCCGAACTATCTCCCCAGTACCGGGTGACGTCGGGGTTATCTGACCACCAGACATGCATAGAAGAGTTTTCGATATCGGCCGCCTCTGATATTCTAGAACCGCAACGATACATTTGTGACGACAACACCTCGGAGCTCAACTCCCCGAGACACTGCCACAACCCCTAAATGACAGGAGGCATCGAGAGCAATGTTCACGTCACAAAGATATCGGAACAATCCAAACAATACCCGCGTGATCCTAAAAAAAGTTTTGGTGAAATTTTGAGAGTAGAGGAGATAGAACAACGTCAGGAGTCCTCACCAGAGCGATGAAGGGGATGAGGAGTAAAAAGAAATCCTACTCTCC
>LR738712.1:460779057-460815824 GCA_902687465.1 Secale cereale
GGGGGGGGGCGGAGCGGACGTATCCGGCGCGCGGACATACGCGTCCGACGACAGACAGAGGAGGGAGGCTAGGGTTTGACCCGAAAATGGAGGGGATGGGGCCTTTTTATAGGTAGAGGGAGCTAGGAGTGTCCAAATGAGGTGCGTTTTTCGCCCACACGATCACGATCCGACGACCGAGAGTATGGAAGGGGTTGTGCTAGGTTAGTGGGCTGTTGTGGAGGCGTGTTGGGTCAAAAGAAAGAGGAGCTTTTAGCCCACGAGGTTAACCGTTGGAGTATCAAACGACCTCCAAACGCGACAAAACTTGACAGACGGTCTCCACGTACTAAAACAACAACGTACGACAAGTCTCACCTCATTCTGAGTACGTTCTACGGCCACTTGCAAAAGAAGGACTCGGAGGTGCCACGGGCACGTGTGTGAGTGTCGGAACTCGAAACGGACAACAGGAAGAGACGAACATGACCGGGTGCAAGTGACAACACGAATGCAATGCAATGCACATGATGACATGACATGGATGATATGCACACACGCACACGACAAAAACGAAGAAACCCGAAATGAAGGAAGAGCCCAGAATGGAATTGATTAAGTCAATGATGCTTATATTGCCATAGATGGAATTTTTACATCCGGGGCGTTACAAAGGGCAAGATAGATCAAGAGTGAAATTTGCTCCTCCAATGATGGACATATATTCTTAGGCCTGTTTCGGTGTGACAACATCCATCATCATATGGCCAGACACAGATGACTTGTTCACTGGGATGCCGGAACACGACAACAAGAAAGAAGAACAAAACCAGTAACGAGGAGACCGATATAGTGAACATGAGAATGGCTCAAGAGGATACCAATATATCTCACCTCGGGTTTTGTAAAGTATCGTGAAGCAAAAGGAATATCATATGATAACCAAAGGTCCACTCAAATATCATTCGTGCGTATATAAGGGTCGACATGGATGTCCATGGTTCTGCTATTGATCACTGAACAAAAACAAGTTTTGTTTATGTCTATATTCCACCGAAACTAAAGGGTCACACACTTAAGGGAATTACAGTCTACTGAGTGTTAGTGGAGTGAGGAATACAAGAAAATATTACCAAAAAAGTTTCGGAAATAAAAGAAATAGTTTCGAGAGAAAACGAAAGCGTTTCGGGGTTACCGGAAGTGTTTCGGGGCATATCAAGAAATAATATAGAGGCGGAAAAAGGTTTCGGGGACCTAATATAAATAATAAAGGGCTCCAATAATGATTGGGTGGTCCCTAGCATTTATTTAGGGGCTATGTGCTTAAGTAAATAGCTAAAGGCCTCATAGGGGAGAGTTAATGGGCCATAGAGGCCCAATAAGGTTAGAGCACCCCATAGCTTGTGGGACAAGCTTGGGGGGCAAATTGGACTAGGACTCCTTCTAGTTGAGGCGCACCAAGGAGGGATAGCCCCCAAGTAGGGTGCCTCCCCTCCACCTATGTACATGAGGGGATACCCCTAGAGGGAACACAAGTCCCTTGCCTCGGGCGCCCTCTCTCTAGTTCTGTCTAGTTCGAGTTCTTGTCTAGATTTGTTCTATACTAGATCTAGTTCTATTTTTCTCTAGTCCACATAATAGAGAAGTCCCATGCGTTTCTCTTCTCCCTCCTCTAGTTCTATGGCGACGTAAAGCTCTGCACAGCGAAGCGTTGCCGGATTGTGAAAGCCGTACTCATGCAATCCATCGAGAGGTCGTGCTTCTGGTCTTTTGTTCGAGGGATCATCGTGGACAGTTCGGGGGACTTCAAGTTAGATCTACACCAACTCTTCTTCCACTGCAACTCAAAGCTGGTAACGATGAGATCTATCCTTGAATGCATCTTTTATCGTAGGACACATTTTTTGTTTTCTACTACGTTTCCCAACACGCTATTCAATCTCACCCTTGGTTTTGTAACATGTCACGAAACAACATGAATAGCACACAAAAACTAAAGGTTTACTCGAATTTCCTTCGTGTGGGTGTAGGGGTCAATATGGATGTTCATAGTCCCACTATTGATCATTGATTGAAAAGAGTTCCGAGTCATGTCGATACTTCACCGAACCTACAAGGCCACATGCTTCAGGATCGGCCATCTGCTGAGTACTAGGTTAGGAGCTCAAGATAAAGTCACCGAAAAAGTTTCAGAGAAACTGAAAATATTTCAAGGAGAAAAAAAGTGTTTTGGAGAAACCAGAAACGTTTCGGAGTAAACCGTCAAGCTAGAAAAGTTATAGAGTACGTCCAGAATGTTTGGAGGGTGCCAAAAAGGTTCCGGGACCTCCCAATTTTTTCCGTACAGCCCTAAGGGGTACCCCCACATGCGGAACAACACCCCCTTTTTGTGGGGTCGTGTTGGGTGGGGCGCCCCCTTTGGTCGTAGCCCCCCCCCTTGGGGGAAAGTGCTGGGGTGTGGGGCCTATGGGGGGCATCTCCTACCCATGTGTGCCAAGTGTTGGGTGGAAGGGGGCCCCCTTTGGGGGTGTCCCCTAAGGTAGGGCGCCTAGGAGGGAGTCCCTCTCCTTCTGGGGAACCCCCCCTTTCGTGGGGCAATGTTGGTAATGACCCCTTTTTGGGATGCCATCTCCTTGACTTCCCACCCCTTCCCCCCATATAAATAGATGTGGAGATGAGCCCTGTAACTCACGCTTGATCTCTCAACACAATGTCATGCAATGATCTGCCTTCTCTCTCTCTCTCTCTCTCTCTCTCTCTCTCTCTCTCTCTCTCTCTCGCCCTCCAAGCAATATTTTATTTTTGCCACAAGACTACCTAGTCTCTAGTAGCGATTAGTTCTGTCCGGCAAAATGCTACTAAATTGGTAACACTATATGTGTGCAACCCAGTATAGAGATCGTATGTTCGATCTCCTGTTCGAGGGAGGAAAAATTCTCGTGGGTTGAAGGTTGTAGATCCTACATGCGAGAATATGCCCCAATGATCTTCGCCAACTCTTCTTCAACTACACTACAGGATGGTAATGATTAGTTCAAACCTTTTATGCATCTTCAGGGTGGTCCTAGGTATGTACATAGTATGATTTTTTGTTTTCTGCTACGTTAACCTACAATGGCATCATGAGCCGTGTTATGCGTAGATGCATGTTAGGACCTAGAGTACATGAGATGCATGTATATGTGGTGCACACTATTTATGGTATAAGTTGAGATCTATTACTTGATAAAAAATGTGTGAGTAGTAGATAAGATCTATTGTTGGTAGATGCAATCTATTACTTTATTTTCTTGTTGCTTCCCTTCAATTTATTTTATTTCGATATTGACGGCATGGTGGAATTTTGCTACAAATTTCTGGCTATAGGCGATCCTTCTATGCTCCTCTTAGCATGCTACTTGATAGATCAATGATGTGTATCCTACAAAATAAAATTAGACGACTGTATTCGTAATAATAATTTGATGTGCTACTTTATAGATCAAAGATGTGCATACTACTTGATAGATGTAATTAATTAACATGACCCGCTGCTACTCCCACATGAGTTGTTAGATTTCCCTGAAGATGAAGGGTGATGTAGCAGAATACCAAAAAGTATTTCCCTTAGTTAAGAACCAAGGTTTAACTGAACTAGTAGGAGACTATAAGCTAGCAAGATAAACATCACATGCACACTAGCACAATAAATGCTTGCACCCAACTTGGCAAGGGGGTTGTCAATCCCCTCGTCTTGGTAGTCACTACTGCATGATGCTGCTAACGAGACCCTATGATCAAAGCCACTTTGACTAAACTATGTGAGATGCATTAATCGCAAATGGTGATGTAAAATAACCGCCAAAAAAGATGCAATACGTTTGCGAAGAAGGATACATCAAACACGGTTCATATTTTAGTTGCGTGGGCGATGAGGGGCATATGGTTCAGTTCAATGAACTTTTTGCGATCAGGCAAAACAAAATAAATGGGCAACCAGATGAAGGCGTGTGCGATATACGACATACAGTTCACTTGGATAAACTATTTGTGATGAGGCAGAACAACAAAAATGGGCAGCCACATGAAGGTGTGTGCGATATATGGAATACAGTTCACTCAGATGAACTGTTTGTGTTGAGCCAAGAGAACATAAACGGTTCAACTTAACAAGATATGTGTGATAGGCGGGAAACAGGTCTGTAATCAGAAATGTGTGGGAAGACCGATAACAACATAGACAATTCCTGTTAACAAGCCATGTGTGTTGTGAGCAAACGATTGCTGGTATACAATTGTCAGTGATTGATGAAATCACCACTGAGAGGTTCCATTGTTTAGTCCGTGTGTGATGTGATTTGCTCCGTCTAAAGAGAATCAACATATATACTTAAAAGGACAACATTGCATAACCAAATTAAGCATACAATTACACACATGACTACACACATAACATTTCCACACACCAAAGTAAGCAATTACATGCATACTAAACTAGGAGAAACGAGGATCTAATCATCTACTTATTGGTGCGATGACGCTTGCCATTGCTCTGCTTCCGGCTGGATCCCTGGCCATTTTGGGGAAGGAGGCACTTCCTCATGTCAATGATCCGCCTGTACATGTCGTAGGTCGTGTATGCCTCCTCGGCCGCGTACACGATGTTAGCTTTGTCGAGTTTCTCCATCCAGGCCAAGTGCCAGGCACGCTTGTCCTTGTTGCAGGAATCCTTCATGTCTCTGTAGTAGGGGTCGATGATGGTGACAAGGTTACAGACCTAGGGTAGGGTCACAGGCCTGACCAAGGTACCCCACCCAAGGTCACTACCCCAGAAGATCAAAAGACAAAACCTATGATGGTAAAAACAGTCGACTGAAACGGCCCAAGAGGACATCCCACTCGACTGGACATCACCTACAAGACGACTCAACTCCACTCGACCCATCCAAGGCACTCGACCCCCGAAGGTCAAAGGTCCCTTAGGACAACAACGGTCTAGTATTTAGTCGCCATAGTGAATGCCTTTATTACTCTTTACTTCAGACGTTACCAGTAACGTCTGCCTTAATGTACATTGAACCCTTGGTAACGTGGAGCATGACTGGGGTCCTGGCGCACTATATAAGCCACCCCCTCCTCCAGTACAAGGGTTCGCATCCTTGTAACTCATGCATATACACATATCAGTCGACCGCCTCCGGGCACCGAGACGTAGGGCTATTACTTCCTCCGAGAAGGGCCCGAACTCGTAAAACACCTCGTGTACAACTCCACCATAGCTAGGGCCTTGCCTCCTCATTAGTACCCCTACTCGTACTGTCAGGCTTAGAACCACGACAGTTGGCGCCCACCATGGGGCAAGGCGTCTTAGCAACTTCTGGTGAGGTTGCAACCTTTTCTCCGACCTCCTTCATCATGGTTTCCGGCGGTGGTTTGGCGTTGGGCCGCGAGATCCGACTCGGCTCACTCATCTTCGTCGCCGACGACTCCGCTTGGCTCTAGGAGGCTCCTCTCGACGTCGAGGCTCTGCTCGTCCACGGGGCCGCGCACTTCCGCGCCAGCGCCTGCGGTGTCCTCCTTCGGCAGCCGTCGACCTAGTACCTGTCAAATCCTGCATCGTCCTCCATCCCCGCCGGACGCTGTCGCAAGCAATCCGGTCGTTCACGGCTCCAGCGGTGGGTGAAACACACAGTGGCCCGCCAGGCGGCCACCCCTCAGGTTGCGGCTATCGAGCCCGATGGTTACCTCTACGGGCCGGCCGATCCGTCGACCGAGCTCGTGGATTCAGTTTCCAAGTGCGGGAGCAGCGATCCCGCAGCGGAGGTCCTCATGGTCGACTCCCGCAGCAGCCGGCCGGGTTTTCCTCGCGGTGGCGACGGCGGCAGCGGTGGCGGCCGTTCATACGACAACGACGGATACATTCCTCAACCCCTCACTGCCGAGCAGAGGGACGAGCTCTGTCGCCGTAACGAAGACGCACTTTTCTCTCCCATAATGGGAGATTCTCCAGAGGCTCAGGCCCTGGAGGCCACGCGCTTGGCCACCGTGGCTGAGCGCACGCGCTTGGAAAATATCCAGCGCGCACTCGACGACCAGGCCCGCGGACTGGCCCCCGAGTCCAGTCGACGACCGTGGGAATCGCACCCGCGCGAGACCCAGGTGTTCCGCACACCAGTCCAGAACTTCGAAGCTGTGGCTCCCATCGCGGAGTCGATTCAACCATCTCATTCGGAGGCTGGGAGGGGCCTTCAGCAGATCCGAGCTTTGTTCCAAACGGCCGAAAGCAAAACGTGACAGTTTATCAGTCGCGCAACAGAATTCACAGCAGATCAATGGCTGCAGACACCGTTTGGTCAGCCCACAGTCCAAGATCGCCCCCAAGGCGTGAGGAACGTGGCCCGTGGCAAGACCGGCATCTGGGTCGGAATGACGAGCAATATCACCATCGACCCGGTCATCATGACCGCCGTCGAGTGCCTACGCCTCCTCCGGTAAGCGGATCGTACTCGCCCCGGCGGCACGAAGGCAGGCGCCTGCGCGACGACGAGCTGAGGATTCCCCCAGATCATCGAAGTCCAGGCTTCGGTGCAAGGTCTATCCTTGTACAGGGGCTGGTCGACCATAATAGGGCATTCAAAGAAGAGCAAGGCAGAGATCGCCCGAGTGGAAGCCGAACACCTGTCTCTGGACCCGAGTGTTTCTGCAGCGCCATTAGGGCTGCTAAGATCCCCCCGAACTTCAGGTTGGCGGCGGGGGTAAATAAGTTCACCGGCGAGTCAAAACCAAACACCTGGCTAGAAGATTACCGAGTGGCTGTGCAGATCGGAGGCGGCAACGATGACGTAGCCATGAAGCACCTTCCTCTGATGCTGGGCGGTTCGGCTCAGGCGTGGCTCAATCAGTTGGCTCCCGGGAGTATTTACAGCTAGGAGGAGCTGGCTCGAGTGTAAATTCGGACCTTCGAGGGCACCTGCAAGTGGCCTGCCAGCCTCGCGGAGCTTCAGCATTGCGCGCAGAAGTCGAATGAAACCTTGAGGGATTACATCCAGCGATGGACCACCTTGCATCACACGGTGGAAAATGTGTCTGAGCACCAGACAGTTTGCGCCTTCAAGGAGGGTGTGCGTAACCGAGAGCTGAATCTGAAGTTTGGTCGAACAGGCGATATGTCCCTGTCTTGGATGATGGAGATTGCCAGTCGGTACGCTAACGTCGAAGAGGCTGATCGGCTCCGCAACGGCAAGAAACCAGTCGGGCAGGATGATCATAATTCCAATCAGAAGAAAAAGCGCAAGCCCGAGCCAGCCGCTCAGGGCGAAGCTGAAGTGGTCAACCAAAGAAAGGGCAAATGAAAGCTGATGGGGCCCTGGGCTCCTAAGAAAGTGAAAAATCAAGCTAGGAATGATGTACTCGACCAGCCGTGTCCCATTCACACGAAGAAATGTGAAGAGGGAAACTTGGTATATCCCAAGCACACCACTCGACAGTGCCGGCTCCTGGTCCAGAACTTCCAGAAAGATCAGTCGACTGAGAAGGGAAAGGAATCAGGGGAGTCCGAAGACAAGGAAGGGGATGGAGGATACCCCCAGATCAACTCCACTTTGGTGATCTTCGCAGACGTCGAGAGAAAAAGTCGACTAAAAGTCATCAACAGAGAAGTCAACATGGTTGCCCCGGCAACCACCACGTTTCTGAAGTGGTCCAAGACCCCCATCACATTCGACCAGTCTGATCATCCTGCGCACATTGCCACCCCCGGGCGGCAGGCACTGGTGGTCGACCCAGTGGTCGCGGGCACGCGTCTGACCAGAGTCCTGATGGATGGAGGCAGTGGTTTGAATATTCTGTACGCAACAACCCTCCGGGATATGGGCATCCCAATGTCCAAGATGAGTGAGAGCAACATGAGGTTCCACGGGGTCATCCCCGGGAAGAAGGCCGACTCACCTGGCCAAATCACACTCGACGTAGTCTTTGGTGACTCGAAGAATTATCGTAAAGAGAAGCTGATGTTTGAAGTGGTGGACTTCCACATCGCTTATCATGCCATTCTGGGTAGGCCCGCCTACGCCAGATTTATGGCTCGACCGTGTTATGTATACCTCAAGCTAAAGATGCCGGGACCCAACGGCGTTATAACAGTCACTGGGAACCGCCAGAAAGCGGAAGAGTGCTTCCAAAAAGGCTCGAAGATCGCTGACGAGCAGATGGTAGCAGTAGAGATGGAGGAGTACCAGAAGTGCGTGGATCCGAGTGATCTACTGAGGGCAAAGAAGCCGGCTTCCGAGTCATCTTTCCAGTCGGGAGGGGAGACGAAGCCCGTACACATCCACTCCACCGACCCCAATGCAGCACCGACCCACATTTCCACTACGCTCGATAGCATATAGGAAGAAGCGCTCATCCAGTTCCTCCGTGAGAACTGGGACATCTTCACATGGAAACCATCAGACATGCCGGGTGTACCCAGGGGACTAGCTGAGCACCATTTGCGAGTCGACCCAAAGGTGAAGCCTGTGAAGGAACACCTTCGTCGGTCCGCTGCGGAGAATAGAAAGACAATTGGCGAGGAAGTGGCTCGGCTCCTGGCAGCTGAGTTTATCCGCGAGATCTGCCACTCCGAGTGGCTCGCCAATGTCGTCATGGTCCCCAAGAAGGACAAGTCTCTCCACATGTGCATCAATTTCAAGCACATCAATCGGGCCTGCCCGAAGGATCATTTTCCTCTCCCTCGCATCGATCAGATAGTTGACTCGACTGCGGGGTGCGACCGTTTGTCCTTTCTGGATGCGTATTCCGGATACCATCAGATCCGTCTGTTCAGACCCGACGAAATCAAGACAGCTTTCATCACCCCCTTCGGGTGTTTCTGTTATGTCACCATGCCTTTCGGTCTTAAAATCTCGGCGCTACATTCATGCGCATGATCCAGAAGTGCCTGATAAAGCAAATCAGTCGAAACGTCGAAGCATACATGGATGACATTGTGGTCAAGTCACGGAACGGTTCTGACCTACTGACCGACCTCGCTGAGACATTCGCAAACTTAATAAGCTATGATATCAAGCTCAATCCGTCGAAGTGTACATTTGGAGTTCCTGGCGGCAAGTTACTCGATTTTCTCATTTCTGAACGGGGAATCGACGCCAACCCAGAGAAGGTCAGCACCATCCTCCGAATGAAACGCCCCGAGCATATACACGACGTCCAGAAGCTTACTGGTTGCTTGGCCGCATTGAGTCGATTCATTTCTCATCTCGGCGAGAAGGCCTTGCCTCTCTACCGACTGATGAAGAAATCAGACAAGTTCGAGTGGAATTCCGAAGCCGAAGCAGCGTTTGAATAGCTCAAAGCCCTGCTGTCTACCCAGCCGGTGCTTGCTGCTCCAGTCAGCAAAGAGCCTCTCCTACTATACATTGCAGCCACGGGACAAGTTGTCAGCACTGTACTCACGGTCGAGCGGGAAGAAGAGGGCAAGGCCTACAAGGTCCAGCGCCTAATCTATTACATATCTGAAGTTTTGACTCCCTCCAAGAAAAGGTACCCGCATTACCAGAAGCTCGTGTACGAGATTTACTTGACCGCAAAAAAGGTTGCCCATTACTTCTCGGACCATACAATCTCAGTCGTCAATGACGCCCTGCTGTCTGAGATCCTGAACAACCGAGACGCGACTGGTCGAGTGGCAAAATGGGCGATTGAACTTCTTCCGTTAGATATCAAGTTTGAAGCGAAGAAAGCCATCAAGTCTCAGGCTATAGCAAATTTTGTGGCCGAGTGGATAGAACAAGAGCTGCCGATTCATGTTCAGTCGAATCACTGGACTATGTTCTTTGATGGATCCAAGATGTTGAACGGATCCGACCCATGCGTGGTCCTGGTACCTCCCAGGGGCGACAAGCTCAGTTACGTCCTTCAGATCCACTTTGACTCATCGAACAACGAAGCTGAGTACAAAGCACTTTTGTACGGGTTGCGCATGGCCATCTCACTCGACGTTCGTCGCCTGATGGTCTACGGCGACTCAGACTTAGTGGTGAACCAAGTGATGAAGGAATGGGACGTTAGGAGCCCGGCAATGACCAGTTATTGCAGTGCAGTGCGGAAGCTTTGAAAATAAGTTTGAAGGTTTAGAGATCCATCACGTGCCCAGAGCCAAGAATCAGCTTGCCGATGACCTCGCGAAAATTGGGTCGACTCGGAAGCCTGTACCCAAGAATGTGTTTCTGGAGTACTGCACACCCCTTCTGTCAAAGAAGACCCCTCCACGGAAGAACCCCTGCAGCCAGTCAGTGCGTCGGATCCGACTGAAGTCGAAGTGCCTGCAGTGGTCGACCTAATCATCTAGGTTTTAGTGATTACGCTAGACTGGACTGTGCCATACATATCATATTTGCTCAGGCAAGAACTCCCAGAAGATGAAGAAGAAGCGCGCCAGATCTTCCGTCGATCCAAGGCGTTCACTGTCATTCAGGGTCAACTCTACTGGGAAAGCGTCACCGGAGTCGCTCAGCGCTGCATCACCCCAGAGGAAGGTCGACTGATCCTAGATGAGATTCACTCGGGAACTTGCGGTCACCACGCTTCCTCTCGGACTATAGTGGCCAAAGCGTATCGAGTCGGGTTTTATTGGCCTCGAGCCAACGAGATGGCCAAAGATATTTTGGACAAGTGCGCAGGCTGCCAATTCTACTCCAACATGTCCCACAAGCCGGCGTCTGCTCTGAAGACCATTCCACTAGTCTGGCCCTTTGCCATTTGGGGCTTGGATATGGTCGGCCCCTTCAAAACAAGCAGAAGCGGATTCACTCACCTGCTCGTGGCAGTCGACAAGTTCACCAAATGGATTGAGGCCAAGCCCATCAAGACCCTCGAGTCGAGCACCGCCATCAGCTTCATCAGGGAATTGATATTCAGATATGGAGTCCCCCACAGCATCATCACGGACAGCGACTCCAATTTTGACTCATATGAGTTCAGAACTTTCTGTGCTTCTCAAGGAACACGAGTCGACTATGCCTCCGTGGCGCATCCGCAGTCGAATGGACATGCAGAAAGGGCAAAACGGTTTGATTCTCCAAGGCCTGAAGCCACGGCTCATGCGTGACCTTAAGCATGCCGCTGGGGCTTGGGTAACCGAACTACCGTCTGTCTTGTGGGGTCTGAGGACAACTCCAAACCAGTCGACTGGCCGCACCCCTTTCTTCATGGTCTATGGAGCTGAAGCCGTGCTGCCAAGTGATTTGTTACATAATGCCCCCCGAGTGGAACTCTTCTCCGAAGCCGAAGCAGAGCAAGCTCGTCAGGATGCAGTTGACCTCTTGGAGGAGGAACGAGAGATGGCCCTGATCCGGGCGATCATCTATCAGCAAGACCTGCGTCGATTCCATGCTCGCAACGTCCGAAGCCGAGCATTTCAAGAAGGAGACCTGGTTCTTCGAGTGCATCAGAAACGACCACACAAGCTCGCCCCGGCCTCGGAAGGCCCCTTCATCATCACCAAGGTACTGCACAATGGAGCATATCACCTTTACAACGTCGTCAAGAAGAAAGACGAACCTCGTTCGTGGAACGCGGACCTGCTCCGCTGCTTCTACACCTAAGACGCTCGAACAGTCGAGTTGTAATAAAGATTTTTCCGGTTTATCTCAAAGACAAGTTTGTAGTGATCCCTTAATGATTGTTGTTTCCTAAGATGCTGGTCTTCAAAATCCCCTAGTGGGTGCTTAGCCGCGAACCCGATTCGCCTACGTTTCAAAAACCACTCCGAGTGAAGAGCAACCCTCTCACTCGGGGGCTTAGCCGCGAACCCGATTCGCCTAAGTTACAAAAAACCACTCCAAGTGAAGAGCAACCCTCTCACTCGGGGGCTTAGCTGCGGTCCTCCGAGCTGCATCATAAGTATAATGTGGCTCTATCTTCCGAGCTCCGCCACAAATACAACGTAGCTTGGAATAGCCTAAGTTACAAAAACCACTCCGAGTGAAGAGCGATCCTCACACTCGAGGGCTTAGCTCCGACCCCGTGATTCGCCTAAGTTACAAACATCCACTCCGAGTGAAGATCAGCCCTCTCACTCGGGGGCTTAGCTACGGTCCTCTGAGATGCGTCATAAGTATAAAGTGGCTCTGTCTTCCGAGCTCCACCACAAATACAACGTAGGTTGGAATCGCCTAAGTTACGAACATCCACTCTGAGTGAAGAGCGATCCTCTCACTCGGGGGCTTAGCTGCGGTTCTCCGAGCTCCGTCATAAAATATAAAGTGGCTCTGTCTTCCGAGCTCCACCACAAATACAACGTAGCTTGGAATCGCCTAAGTTACAAAAACCACTCCGAGTGAAGAGCGATCCTCTCACTCGGGGCCTAGCTGCGGTCCTCCGAGCTCCACCACAAGCACAACGTTGCCGTCAAGACGTCGACTCAAAATCCAAGCGATCAAAAAGAGTCAGAAGCAAAGGAATCAAATCTAGATAAAGTCCCGCAAGATTCAGGCAAGAGTACCTGGGCCACAGGCCCACAAGAGTTTAACGATTACAAGATCACTCGGCATTCTGAGGCAAATTGAATCAAAGTATCAAAGTTGACTTACTCCTCAGGAGGAGGTGGGCTAGCAGGTGCAACAAACTGGTCCAGGTCAATCCCATCGGCGATGCGAGTGGCGGCTTCCAAGAAAGTCTCCATGAACGACTGGAACTGGAGCTCCTTCGTATTGGCGACCTTGAGCTCCGCGAGCCTCCTCTCCTTCACTTCCTTGCAGTGCACATGAACCAAGGATAGCGCCACGTCGGCTCCACCGCAGGCAGATGACTTCTTCCACTCTTACACTCGACTGGGGATCTCATTGAGTCGAGTCATCAGGGACTCGAGGTAGTTCTCCTGCACGGCTCCCCCCCAGAGTGCGGCGTCGATCCGAGCCATCACTGCCTTTAACCGACCCAGATAGCCAGTGGCAGCAGTAAGGCGGGATTCCAGCCTCAACATATTCATGGCAGCTTCATCCTTGACAATAGAATTGGCTGGGTCCAGACCGGGCTCGACCCGCCCAGTCTCTTCGTCGAAGTTGCGGCAGAATTCTACACCACAAGAAACACGTCGAGTCAGCACACAAGATACGAGTCGACCAATCCAACTTAGGCTGAGCCAAAGAGACATACCTTCGAGCACGAGATACCACTTCTTGGTAAGGTCGCTCAGATAAGCTTCCAGATCAATCCTCTTCTGGAAGAGGGCCTCGTATTTGTCGTTCAGAGCACTCTTGGCATTCTTCAGTCGAGTCACTTCTTGGTTAGCCGCATCGAGAGAACCCTTCAACCTGGTGATCTCCGCCTCAAGTGCGCCTACAGAAGCCAGCTTCTGCTCTGCCAATTCTGTTTTCTCTTGAGCCTGCTGCTGCGCCGCCGCCAGGTCGAGGTCTTTCTGCTCCAAGGCCACTTTCAATTGGCCTACAAAAGACATCACTGGACATATGAACATGAGGGAACACAGAGCATATTTATCAAAGGTCAGTCGACGAATTACTCGCATCAGTTACCAGCTGCGTCGTCCTGCGTCTTCTTCAGGTGGTCCCGAGCCAGCTGCAAGTCGAGATTGAGCTGGATCTGCTTCTTCTCGAGATCTGCAAATTTAGCTCCAAACTCACAAGATTTCTGCATCAACACAACAAATCAGAGTTCTAAGACTACAGTCGAGTCAAACACTCAACTGCAGTCTCGGGGACTACACCCAGTGGGTGCACTAAGCGTGCCCCCACTGGTTCTCGCTCGGCCAAGATCAGTCTGGCCTGAGCTAAAAAAACATGGAGGAAAGTTCTATTATCAGACCATGGCCAACTTCCATCAGTCGACCACGGTCTCGGGGACTACATCCAGTGGGTGCACTGAGAGTGCCCCCACTGGTTTTCGCTCAGCCAAGATCAGTCTGGCTCGAGCTCAAGTCAAGTTCAAAGCAAGCGCTAAAAAGCTACAAGACAAGACACCCAGTGGGTGTGGCATCATCTTACGAACAAAGTAGTGGATTTTTCCAACTAAAGACTACTCCAGCACAGCAAGCCAATCAGTCGGAAGAAGCAAACCTGGACATTGGTCCGAAGGGCAGAACTAGCATCGTAAGCAGCTATGCTGGCCTCGTACGCCGCCTTCGTCTTCTCCATCATCAGCCCCGCCTGACGAACGGCTTCTTGAGCCGCACCCACGGGATCCTTCGGGAGGCGATAGGTGGAGAAGAGAACGGACGACGAAACAGGCGCTGGGTCGACGGCCGGAGCAGATGCTGGGTCGACGGCTGGGGCATGAGCTGGGTCGATGGCCCCTCCAGCCGACGAAGCTGGGCATTCGGTCGACACGGGAACGGCGAAGGAGACCGTGGCCCGGACCGCGTCTTCCTGTCGCCGGGCCTCTGGGCCAGAAGGCACCTTCCGGCCCTTCCTCCCCGTGCATCGTCGAGCCTCTCCCGAGCGCTCCTCATCGTCTTCATCATCGTCTGGGAGCTCTACGACGTGGCGTGGCACTTCAAAACAAACAATTGTGAAGTTTAGTCGACTGTCAGCTCTAACCGACGAAAAACAGAACACGATCTACAACTCGCACCTGCGCGGGACGTTGGAACTTCCGCGGTCTCCTCATCGTCCCGGCCCTTGTCGATGTCCATCGAGGTCGCGGAAGCAGCAGCACCGAAGAATTTCCTCGAAGATGAGTCGACGAAGATAGAGTCGACCTCCGAAAGGCAGAAAGGGACAAAGCTGAATAGCACTTACGTGGAGGCGATGGGAACATCCACCTTGATCTTCGGCAGAGCCTTCCGAGGCTTGGCGGTGGTGACCTTGGGTTGCTTGGGCGCCTTCTCAGATGGATCGGGAGCCTCTACCCAAGATCAAGGTGGATGTTCCCATCGCCTCCACGTAAGTGCTATTCGATCGGGAGTGGCCGTACGAGCTCGCTTAGGCACTTGGGAGCAGGAGGGACCTGTCCGAGGGCGCACGGCCCCTGGGTCGTGCTTCCCCTTGGATCGCTTCTCATCACGGGGAGGTGAGTCGACCTCCTCCCCGCTGCTGGAATGCTCGCTCTCCTCTTCGGTCTCTTTGTCAGACTTCCACTCGGAGACGTCGCCCGCGCCCTCTTTGCCCTCTTGGACCTGATCCCCGTTGGGCACCGAGTACATTTCAGTATAGATCTGCGGGAAAGAAAGATCAACCAAATGTCAGTCGGACTCATTAAGACAACCGCAAGCCAATAACAAGAAAACCACTCGGAAGCCAAGGACAGACCTTGTCGGGAAGATGGTCGGCGTCGAATGGGAGAGCCCTCCCAGACCCCCTGGGGTTGTCTTTGTTCCCCGTGATGCACTTCAGGCACTGCACCACGTACTTCACATCCGCCGCCTCTGGGTGGACTCGCGACGAGTCGTTAGTGCCAGAGTACAACCACATCGGGTGGTCCCGAGCCTGGAGCAGCTAGATCCTCCGCATGAGGTATACCTCAAGCAGGTCCAACCCTGTGACTCCCTCGCGGACCAATTGGACAATCCTTTCCACCAACAAGTTCACTTCCGCCCTCTCGGCCCAACCCACAATAATTGACGGAGGCTGGCTGGCTCTACCAAGAGAGAAAGGAGGGAGTCCGGTCGACTGACTAGGAGTCCGACTGTCCTTGTAATAGAACCAAGTCGACTGCCAACCCCGAAACGACTCCGGAAGAATCATAGGGGGAAAGGCGCTCCTATTCCTAAGTTGGATGCCGAGCCCGCCGCACGCCTGCAGGACGTGCGTCTTCTCGTCACTCGGGTTCGCCTTCTTGATGGTTTGCGAGCGACAAGTAAAGATGTGTTTGAACAAACCCCAATGCGGCCGACAGCCGAGGAAGTTCTCGCACATAGAGACAAAGGCGGCGAGGAAGGCAATGGAATTGGGCGTGAAGTAATGCAGCTGGGCGCCGAAGAATATCAGAAAAGCGCGAAAGAAAGGGTGCAGAGGCATGGAGAAACCTCGGTCGACGTGGGTCGCGAGAAGGACGCACTCGCCCTCCCGCGGCCGGGGCTCGAGCTCGCCCTCCGGCACCCTCCAGGAACCGCGGGCGACCAGCCCCTCCTCCTCCAACTCCTCCAAATCCTCCGCCGTGATGGTGGACCTGATCTAATCCCCATGGATCCAACCAGGAGGGATCCCGGACCTCGACGACGATCCTCTACGGCCGGACCGCTTCCCCTTCCCCGTCGCCGCCTTCTTCGAATGCTCCATCGCCGCAGTCTTGTCCTTGCCCATGGCACGCGAGTCGACGGTTGCTGTGGAGAAAGGGGGGAAGGAGCAGAGGCGCGGCGGAGAGGCACAACTGAAAGAACAAGGAGTGGGCGCACAGTGCCCTCGCTTCGGGCTCGGCGCACCTTATAGCACCGCGGTCGAGTGACTGACCGGTGGCCCCGAGCGATCTTATCAAATCCCGCAACAGGCGCAGATGCGATACGTGGTGAAAAAGGCGGCGCGGGGATCGAGGTGACCCGACCATATCCGTCCGATTGCCACGGCGCAACCTGTCCCACGCGCTTCCCCAAATTTCGAAAATCCCGCAAAATCCGGGGGCCAGAGAACAACCAATCCCACCGAAAACTGCGCATGCTAACGGCGCTCGACGCCTAGCGCAAAGTTCAGTCGATGGATGACGCAACAAACGCACTCGACGGTTCCAGAATCGATCAAGGCGACCAAGACAAGATTGAGAAAGACAGCCTAGTCCACCAGCTCAGAGAAGACTACACCAAGGGTGTCGAGCCAGGACCAAGGCTCTCTTCGGCACTCTGTCCTGCTCAAGCCTCGATCCATTCGGGGGCTACTGACGAGGTTACAGACCTAGGGTAGGGTCACAGGCCTCACCAAGGTACCCCACCCAAGGTCACTACCCCAGAAGATCAAAAGATAAAATCTACAATGGTAAAGACAGTCGACTGAAACGGCCCAAGAGGACATCCCACTCGCCTGGACATCACCTACAAGATGACTCAACCCCACTCGACCCATCCAAGGCACTCGATCCCCGAAGGTCAAAGGTCCCTTAGGACAACAATGGTCTGGTATTTACTCGCCATAGTGAATGCCTTTATTACTCTTTACCGCAGACGTTACCAGTAACGTCTGCCTTAATGTACATTGAACCCTTGGTAACGTGGAGCATGGTTGGGGTCCTGGCGCACTATATAAGCCACCCCCTCCTCCAGTACAAGGGTTCGCATCCTTGTAACTCACGCATATACACATATCAGTCGACCACCTCCGGGAACCGAGACGTAGGGCTATTACTTCCTCCGAGAAGGGCCCGAACTCGTAAAACACCTCGTGTACAACTACACCATAGCTAGGGCCTTGCCTCCTCATTCGTACCCCCTACTCGTACTGTCAGGCTTAGAACCACGACAGATGGCCTCGGCGAGGTGAACCAGTGAGTCCTTCTCATGCTCCTTGCTACCCCAGATCTTGTATTGGCCATGGATGTCCACAAAATTCTGGTAGGCGATGTCCAGCGTAGAGAACTTGTAGTGGGGGCTGTGGACAAACCTGGCGAAACGCCCGCAAGGACTTGTGGCCAGGCAGTAGTGGTAGATGAGGACGTGGTTGCGCACGCACATATGGGTGGTGACGACCTTGGGACGAGACCCCGCACAAGCGCGGGTGTACTCGAGGTCGAACCCAACCACCTTGTACTTCTCCTCGGCAAGCAACAACTCCATGATGTGGATGGCGTGCTCCACCCAGACCGGGTTGTTGGTGTACACCACTGAGAGCTCTGTGAACCTTCTATGGGTGTCTACCACGACATGCATGGTGAGCATCTACTCGTTGTCGGCAGCCGCTCGGAGCGCCATTGGAGCCGCGCAGGATACCCTCTAAAAATTTGTCGTGGTGGGTGTGCTTCTTGCAATGGTGGGGCGTGATCGAAAGGTTGAACAGACAGCAGGGCTAAATGGCCACTATAATAACTGGGGGCCGGCCGGCCTTCAATCGTCACGTCTTGTCACGACGTTCATAGCGGAGGATTCCAGTGCACGCACCACACATGTTTCGTTTGACCACGTGTGGGCTCGAAGAGGCACCAAATGTATCATCGGTGAGCCTGTTCCCGCGCTACCGTGCAAGCTTCCCGCCCGACTAGTTTGGCCACGCGTCGGCTAGAAGAGGAACAAATTGTGGCCATTTATTGGCAAAAAGCTTTGTAAAAATGAAGTGTGTGGAATGACTTTGGTCATAACTTTACCCGTGGGTGATGAGGTAGAAGTTACACAGAAGTGCGACGACGGACACTCGAGTGCGATAATTAATTCTGCACTCTACAGGACACACGGTTGAAGAAACCAACTGTGTGCAATAATGCCGAAAATCGCAGTCGAGTTAGCTATACAGATCATGTGCTATGAGATCGACAAGGTAAACAGATCCGAGAATGGTTAGTAAATCTAAGACCATTGCATATTAAGGTCAAAATAGTGCTACCAATATACGAGTCTCATATGCTGCCATTTGAACGATTGTACCACAAAAGCTCGAAATATTATAAGGTTCAAATTCCAGAGTTATATGGCTCAAATTCAAAGATTATAAGGTTCAAACTGATATTAGAAATGAAATTCAGCTCATGAGCTGCAAATGCTCGTGCTGATACGCTAAACATGGATATAAGAGAGGTTCAACCTAATATTACCACTTCTAAGTCTGGTTTTGAAACCTCATAATTTTTGCAAAGGGGCCAGCCACTGAGAAGTCATGTATGGGGTTGACACGATGACTTCTAATTACTCTATCATCTGAAGTTCCAAAATGAAATTCAACATTTTCGGAGCCTATTCCATTCTGCCGTAGCCGCCGGCGCTGATCAAGAAACCATTCATTTTTGGGAAATAAATGTAGGGCAAACCTCATTACCTTCAACACCCTTGCTCTTACAACAAATAACCTGGCAAATATAATCTCCGGTAAGGTCCCTCGATAGGAGTTCAAAGTAATTTCTAAGAGATGCAGATCTAGGTAGTCAACATGATTGTTATATTGTATTACATTATCCACCACTGTGCCTAATCTTATCTGCAAAAGAAGAAAACGTGTTAGTGCCTACGTGCAATTTTGAACACTACTACATGCCTATTTGGTTTGCATGATTTGTAAAATGCACTAACATGACATCTTCTATCTGACATGATTAACATGGGCATTTGATTATAATCTAGAAAAATGTAGCCTTCTTCACAAGAGGTTGGAGTGGATGAAAAGTTCCCTAAGAAAACTAGTATAGATGAATCCAAAGGAGAAATGCTTATGGATTGTAACCATATGGATCAAGCAACCAATATGGGGGGGGGCATGTATGTACTGAAATTCCAAAAGAATCCTTCAGAAATTGTAGTACATTGTCATTGTAAACTTGGAAAATGGTGTCACAAATTAAACTCCCTTATGATTAACATTTAACATGAAAGGAACATCACCTAGCTTCTCCAGGCACGGAAAGCATATCAGGAAACTAATAACCTGATCCAGGTTGGGGCCGATAGATTCTAGTGCCAAGACCTTCACTGTGCGTAGTTTTGGGGCCAAGCTTTTCGGAATGAATTTCTGGATGACATACAAACATACATCTTCATAATTAGAAATAATTTTAATTTGTAGAAGGAGAGGTAGAAGACAGCTGTTGTACCTGAACGGGTGTGGATCCAATAACAAGTTCGAAGTATTTGTCAGACGAGTAGCCCACCACTGTCAATTTCGGTATAGAAATGACATTGATTCTTCTTGGACCTTCTTGATCAACTACAAGTAATCTCTCAAGTGCAGGTGTGTCCTCAGTGACCATACCGTGATACACATCTTTTGATGTCCTCTTGCTGCACCAGCAACACACATAAATAGTCCGGAGAGTCATGGAGGTGATGTGGAAGCTACTCAACCCATTGATTGCCTAAAGACGAAGGTACTCAAGTGTAGTACAGCCACGGAGAAGGCGCTCCATGTCACCGTTTGGGAGGCAGACATTGACGAGCTTGAGGTGCTTGAGTCGTGGTAGAATAAGAGCAGGTGCGTCGTTAAGGGGGGAGGGGGGATGATGTCTGGGAAAATATACAGTGGTATGTGTTTTCCCCTGACTCGTGCACGCACAAGCCAAGATCAAACCAAGATGAACAAGAAACCAAGAGGTTCGAGGAACTAGCAAGAAGATCAGACAGACCAAGGCCAAGCCAGAGAAGCAAGATGTCACCAAGAGAAAGGCCTCCCTGGCCGGACAGGTGACACTACAAAAAAAATACACTTCCATGATGATACGTGTTTGTCACAGTAGGTCACATTTTCTGTCATGCATGTACATCCATGACAAATTTATGACAGAATGAAGATAGTCTGTAATGCCCAGTATGCGACTATGTCTCCCACGTATCGAGGCACGACTTAAAGACATAAGCACATACTAGAATGATCTCAAGTATGGTATCTTTGCACATCTCATGTAAAATTCAGGGATGAAATTGTAAAATGATAGTTGGCTTACACTCGCCACGTCACACAATGAATACAATAGCATACATCATCCAAAGAACATCAGGGTCCGACTACGGACGAAAATCCAAATGAGAAAGATACCAAAACACAAGCCCGGATCCTCCTAGTAAGAACCACTACCGATCGTCGGGATACGAAACATAGTAACGACCATGCTCTTCATCGAACTCCCAGTGAAGTTCCGAACCATCTCTTGCATTGGTCTTGGCAGTACCTACATCTGGTGTGTGTTGAATCCGTGAGCCACAGAGGACTCAGCAATCCCGTTCCCGGGTATCAAAACTACCAAAACCTTTGGTGTGGAAAGGCTATAAATAAGGGTTGCAGCAAGAACTAAGCACTAGCTTACGAGTTTAGAGCGAGAAGATAACAAGTGCCAACGATCGCCAAGTTGATCAAGAAGTGATCCTAACTACTCACGATCAAACATAACCCCACCGTGTTCACTTCCCAAAGCCCTTCGGAAAGAGACCATCACGGTTACTCACACAGGTAGTGTATTCATGAATAAGGTGTCAATTTATCTACAACCGGATATTAACAAATTCCCATCTGCCACATAACCATGGGCACGTCTTTCGAAAGATCAAACCGTGCAGGGGTGTCCCAACTTAGCCCATCACAAGCTCACGATCCGCGGAGTCACAACTCCAAAGTGGGAAGACCCGAGTATTCTCGAAATCCCGTGCTCAAGATATTTCGACAAAGGTAAAATTAATCCAGCAAGACCTCCCGGCGTGCCGACACCCTGATAGTAGCCACGCGTATCTCGTCTCAGGCCACGACCGAATGAGTCATCCTACAAGTATATACCAGACCTCGGGTTTCCCCAAGGTGGCCCCGCAGTCTGCTCAGTTTGGACCAACACTCATGAGGAGCACTGGCCCGGGTTGTTAATTAATAACTCGGGTTTGCAATGCCCTATGCAAGTTTTAGTTATTAGGCAAATGTAAAACCAATGTTGCGCCTTGCTAGAAAAGCTTTAAATAGAGCGAATTATCAAGAGGGGGGGGGCATAAACCCCAACCGTGTTAGGAACGCAAAATCAAGGAACATAACACCGGTTTATCGGTTCCTAAGGTGGCATGAGTGGAACGAAACACCAAGCAGAAAGGCTTAGCCTTCCACCCATAACCAATATATAGGTGCAGTAGTTTAACATGTAATATATTGTGATATCCCAATAACACCTTCATCGTGGAGCAATCTTCAAAACTTCACCTGCAACTAACAACACTATAAGAGGGGCTGAGCGATGCCTATTTAGCCAAACAACGGTTTGCTCGGAAGGTGGTTAGAGTGTTTCATGTCAAACAATGGGAGGGTTGAAAAACAGGAATAGACATCGAGGGAATATCTAAAGAACGAGACATCTAGCATAGGCAAAGATAGAAGTGATATCTCGGAATGGTCATCTTGCCTGTTGAGTCCACAGAGGGGTCATAACCTTGCTCCTCAAACTCAACCTCGAAAGGAACCTCGAACTCCGAATCGTCACTCGGCTCTAACCAACACAACAATGCAAACACCGGTACAACGGTCAATCATCATGCAATGCTCAACCACATGATGCATGAATATGATGCATATGAACATGGGTAGAATATGATGCAACTCCTAGTGACAAGTTGAGTGCACAAGCATCATGGCAATAACAAGATCACACACAAGTGGAACACAAGCAAAAAGGAAACAAAACTAACATGGCCACAAGTGGTTATGTAGATGTGTTAAACAAGCACCCAACAAGTTTTATAAGTTGTTTAACATGGCAAGGGGTGCAACTAGGACTAACAGCAACATGTTAGCAATTTAATTGGGCCGGAAAGAACAAACAATAATTTCCGGAAACTCCCATATTCATTTAAATACAATTAGGACAAATCTGAGATAGTCATATTTTAAAGTTGTTAAACATGCAAAACAAAAGCACCACATCAATCTACACATTTTTCCACCCCAAATACATATAAAGTTTGTCAAATTTGGGGTTGTAGTTATTTAGTTATGATTTTTACAATTTTAAGCATATTTAAACACAAATTAAATCAAACAACAATTTAAATGTTAATAAACATGGCAACAAACTGCATATTAATATTCTACATGAAAAACTAGGCAGTTTCATATATAAAGCATTTTCATCAGATGCATATTTTAAGAGATATAAAATATGCAAAGATAATGAAGAAAAAGAAAATAAAAACACAAAAACAAAAAAGAAAACAAAGGGAAAAAGGGGTCAAGCTGACCCAGTGTGGATCTAGCCGCAGCCGCTGACCCGTGGGTCCAGGGGAGGCTGAGGTGGCAGAGTGGGTGCGGGTGTGTGTGGAATGGCGCTGTGAGGCTGACAGGTGGGGCCAACCTGTCAGCAACACAGATAATGCAAAAAAGGGGGAAAAGCCACTGCCCCTGGCGGGATTCGAACCCAGGCTGCTAGCTAACTGATGAAGAGACACACCACTGGGCTACGAGCGTGCATCTGACAGAGAAGGTGCGTGTGGCTTTAAGTGTAATCTGAAGAAGCCTGAACCAGAGAGAAACAGGGCCCGTCGGAGCTGCTCCGGTGACCAAAACAAGCGGCGGAGTGCTGCGGTGAGCTCCTGGGGGAGTTCCGCAGCCGCGATGCAAACTCGCAGCACCTAACGATGGCTTCAACGTCGCCAGCGGCAAGCAATAGAAGCACCGGCGACGAACAACGGCGCTGCAAAACACGGCGCGACAAGCTATGGCGAGAGCACATGCAGGTCCTACTCGGCACAGCGAAGGTGATGGACACCAGTATAAAAGCTACGTTGGTCGGGGCACTCGTCGTTGACGAGGCCCGACGGCGACGTATTCGGGTGCGCGTGGCTAGCACGGCTAGAGCAAGCAAACGAGGAGAAGAAGGGGTCGGGGAGGTGCGCGGATGTACCACAAGCACGGAGGTGTGCTTGGTTAGCCGCGAGGAGGTCGGAGGCAACGAAATCTCGCCGAAGAAGAACGGAGGCCGACATGGGGGAACTCGACGAGGAGGTAGACGAACTTGGCGTCCCGCAGGCCGTAGATGAAGCAGGGGACGTAGTCGACGTCGGTGAACTTGATGGACACGGTCTCCAGGGCGACGATGGACGGAGAGCACGTCGGCGACGAGGACGAGCTCTCAGTTGCATTCGGGACGGCGGAGGAATGGCGGATCTGGGCGTCTAGGTGGCCCGACGGCGGGCGAGGAAGGAGGAGGGAACCCTAGGGGTTTGGTTGGACACGGAGGGGGCTTAAAAGGTGGGCCAGAGCGACGACAGAGCGGCGACGGCGTCGCGCTCGCGGTCCCCATGGCGATGGCGCGAGGAGGACGAAAAGGTGGGTGCCCACCTGGCCTCAGTCGCTGACGTGTGGGCCCTAGGCGTCCACGTGGGTGCGAAGCAGCGGGGGTAAGTGGGGGTGCAGGTGAGAAAGAGCAGCGGGGACGTGCACGCAGGCTGTTGCTGGGCTGCGAGCGTGCGCTGGTAGCTGGGCCGAGGGGGGCCTGGCCCAGGTGGCTGCTGCTGCTACTGGGCTGCTGCCTTTTTCTCTTTCTTTTTCCCCAGACAGAAAAATAAAAGGAAAAGCATAGGCTAAAAGAAAAGGAGTTTGGGGAAAATAAAATATCCCCTAGCTCCTGGATTTATGCCCTATTTTATAAAAAATGGTTTGGGCATTTTTAGAGGTAGAAAAATAAAACAAATTTGCATCTGGTTCAAACTTCTGTCATTTTTGAACCTAACCAAATCAATTCAAATTGGGGCAAGGCTTTGCAAGGTGACTTAAGTCAAGGCAACAAAGAAGCGGGGAGGAGATGAACATTTATGGAAGAGGCTAAGTCACTTGCAAAATTTCTTAAATAAAGGAAAGAAAAGAAGGAAGGAGAAGAAGTGGTGCAAGAAGAAAAGGGGTAGGGTTAGGTTTAGCATGGCCATGGTCTTGCTATGACCACCAAAACACAACAAGATCAAGGTGACCTCACATAACAAGCTAAGGATGAACAACACAATGACAAGTAAAAGAAAGCTATGATGGTCATGATGCAATGATGATGATGAGCAATGCATGGATGCATAAGGAAAAGTAAAATGACAATGCAATACAATAAGAATGCATAAATGAAAAGAACCCCCAAGGAATAGGACAAGGATCAAATGATAAATGCTTTATTGCCATATATGAAAGGTATCACATAAGGGGTGTTACATAGTCATACCTGTGCTATCGTAGAAGTGTTCCATGACATTACAAAAATTATCATCATGGAAGTGTCCACTTCCATGACGATAAATCACGCGTCACGGAAGTACTTTCGTCAAGGGTGACTGACACGTGGCATCCACCGTAACAAAACGCCGTTGAGCTATCGGGTCCGGTTTTGGATCTGATAACCCGTTAACAGCCCTGACCAATGGGGATTTTCCACGTGTAAAATTCTGATTGGCTGACGGAAACACGTGTCAGCTCCGCGTTGGCACATGTGTCACTCATCCAATGGGCGAGATGCGCGTGTGATATGTTGACACGTGGACATGCCCAAAAGTGGCCCATAAAGTTTAAGTGGGCCGGCCCAACTAAAGGCCCACAAGATTTTGCGATCCATAATGGGCCAGCCCAGCAAAAGGCCCACGAGATTTTCCGGTCCATAATGGGCCGGCCCAGCAGAAGGCCCACGAGATTTTGCATATCATAATGGGCCGGCCCAGCTAAAGGCCCATGAGATTTTGCGGTCCATAATGGGCCGGCCCAACAAAAGGCCCACGAGATTTTGTGTATCATAATGGTCCGGCCCAGCTAAAGGCCCACGAGATTTTGCGGGCCATAATGGGCCGGCCTAGCTAAAGGCCCGTGAGATTTTGCGGACCATAATGGGCTGGCCCAGCTAAAGACCCAACATTCTCAGTTAAGGCCCATATGGCTAGTGTCAAATAGGCCCGTCAATGGCATGTCCTAAACTTGTCATCATCGCGGCCCATGGTCACTTCTGGCCTGTTAACTGTCTGCTAAGTATATGGGCCGAATTACGGCCCAGTGTATTTCTGGCCTATTAAAGGTCCTACTTCATTTGGGCCCATTTACAGGCCATTGAAACTTTCGGCCCATAAACGTCCGTGAAGGATTTCGGTCATATTCGGCCATGTCTGACATTCGGCTTGTTAGAGGCCCACTACAGATTTGGGCCACATTTGGCCTGTTGTGATTTTCGGCCTGTTAACGTCGGACAAAATCCAAGGGCCATATGTGGCCCAACGTCACATCAGGCCCATTAACGGCCCATATAAAAATGACGATAATCTAGCCCGACCGAACTTCCGGCCTGTTAAAGGCCCGTGTATTAGGTCGGCGCATTTATGGTCCGTCCGAATTTCGGCCTGTGAAAGATCCGCGTCATAAATGGGCCCAATCTCACTTTCGGTCTTTTAATGGCCCATGTTTTTTATGGGCTCGAGATATTTACACCTGTAAACGGCCTATTGTTATTGAGGGCCCAAATTAGTTAAGGACTGTTAAAGGCCCACTATGGGCATAGGCCTACCAGAAAAATATGAAATCTTATGCTGATTTAGACCCAGATATTTTTAGTGGGCTACATGCAAATTTCGGCCCATAATCGTTTTTAGCCCAACTGAAATGGTCCCGACGAATGTTGGCATGTTGGGCTCCTACGAAGCTTTCGACCGAATACATTACTAAGATAAACCTACACTATACAAAAATAGCGTCGTAATTATTGCAGCCTTTGGCAGCATCATAAATGTTGTATCACAACAAAAGGCGTGTTCGCATAAAGTTTACAGTCCTTGTAGATAAAAGCACCATCAGATGTATAGAAGCACAGATCATTTGACCCGAGTGCTAATGTTTCAGGTTGTAGAATCTGATGGAGCAGCATGATCTTCACCTTTGTTTCGCCATTGCTCTTGAAGAATGAAGCAAATGTCTGATAGTCTGGTTTCAAAACCATTCATATCTTGGCGACATTTGTCAAGATCTATTCTTGTTTCCAAAATGACGTCCATTAGGGATTGGACTTGTGTCTGGAGCACAGATATATCACTCTGTCTAGCAGGAAGATTTTGTTCAATAGGCGATTTGGACGAGGTTACCTTGACAACCAACCCAGAATTACACAGGAAGGCGCTTTTTGCACTGTTAGTGGAGAGATACTGACGCACTGCAAAACAGAGGTGACATTGTGCCTGTGGTAGCCTCGTCACCTTCAGGTGGTTGTGGCTGTTCAATCATTTTTCCATAGCTTCCTGAAAGTTTGAACTTGTAGATTAGTGTACCAGATAAGTTACTAATGAGACAAAAACAAACAAAGTAGGTTACATGTTTATACATAACTTATTTTGGTGAACTGCTGTAATACATTAGCATGTATTGTAGTGCCAACTACATAATAAAATCACTTTTGAAACATATGTCCATGTAGCATGCCTACTGTATTGTCTATTTCCTCACATTCGTTGACATATAAGGATAAAGAGACATGGTTTAAAGTAGGATGACCATAGTATGACATCATTCATATCATGGGCAAACAGATATAAAACAAACATGATATTTTATCATTGTGTGCGCACGTGAACATAACAACTAGAATACAGATCAAGACCAAAAGAATATCCTTCATCTATTTTAAATCATGTAAGGTGAAATGATGCGTTAAGTTAAATGTGTATAAAAGTGAACAGAGTAACTGACATTGGCTGCAAACCAAGTAGTTAAATGAACACATCACAGTACTAATCAGTTCAAAGGCAGGAGGAGTAAGGACTTACAACAACGGCTTGAACTGGTGTACTCACGCCCTTCATCTTGATGTTGTGGCAATCCTTGAAGATTTGCACTGCATTCAGTTCAAGTTCTTTTTGGTCCGCACAGGCTTTCCTCTGTATTTGGAACAAGTCAATATTGATATGATAATATGGCAGCAAAAAAAGAAGGAAGTAGCAGCTATTTAGAAGAGCATGGCAGTGTGCAATATAGCTACGAGATCCCGTTGTCTGTTGGAATTTCACTTTAGAACGGTTGGTCTTGTTCTTCAAACAGTTAGCCTAGAAGAAGATACACTTGTAAGGCACATACATAAATACAAGTTCAATATGTGGTCTGATCAAATACATATAGCCTACATGATACTTTGGATCAGACCAGTGTTTAATGAGGACTGTCCAGTCTTCATCTGTAATATATTCCACTGGAGATGTTTGGGCGATTTCATTGTTAGCCTTGCCTTCAAAGTGAGATTTTCTAAGGTGGTACCGATACTGTCGCAGAGGAAACTTAAAAACATGAGGGCATGCTTGTTTAGTTGCATCATCTTTCGGATCGAACTTGAACCTCATATGTCGGAAAAAGAATGTGAGTCTTATTAGGAGGAAGCTAGAAAGTATGGGACAGAGCAAGACAATATTACTAATTGCGATGAATAACATTACTTACGGATAAATGGTCAAGGAAGGTGTTAAACTAGGTATTGTCTTTCTCGTTCCTGTACTGGATCCACGTTGGGAGGGTACGTGCATGACACCTAACGGCAACGGCTGCCTCTGATACTAACTTGGCTGACTCTGTAGCATCACATGGCCTTTTTAAACCTGCCTCAAAATGGATCTCCATTCTTGCTCCTTTAGATTTTGTTAATCTGTCAAGCATTATCCCTGATGTCTGTTTCCGCTTGCGTCGTGGTACTAGTTCAACAACGAATATGGAAAGTGTTTGTGTACATCAAACTGTGAGAGTACATATAAAGGAGCATGCAACTGCAACTTGACTCGGTCAGGTACTGTCTTGGTGTTGATTCTCATGAGGTTCATCTGATCTTGCCAAGTCCTGTTGTGTCAGTAGTGCTTCGAAAGTAGTGTTAGGTGTGAAGGCAGCTTGGGAACTGGCCAGTTCCGGAGCAAACGAATGAGTAACTCGTTGAGATGCTGGTACAGTTGAAGCGGATGCTGCAGCTGGTGGAGTAGGTGATACTGTGTTTGTAGATTTAGCCGGTGGACTTGGACCTTCTACTGCACTATGAGTACCAGTAGAATCTGGACAGCGGATCCTTTTCCGTTTCACCCGACGAGTAACACCACTCCCTACTATATTATTTTCCTTGCTCTTTTTTGACTTTGCCATGTCAAGCCGTACCCACAACACAAAATAATAAAATCGCTCTTCAGAACTCATTGATGCATGATACAGACAAGCAATACTTTGATGTAAGACAATCGTATGAGGATGGAATATGTAAGAAAAACATGACGACATGACATATTCACAGCTACGATGTGTAAACTAAGCAGAAGGATTTTCAAGAAAATAGAAGGAATGCAAGCTAGACACCATATGAAAGATGCAACCAATATTACTCTGCCAAGTTAAAAGTGTCTTGTCATAAGTGGCAATTCGAAAAATTAGAAGCAATACAATGTAGAAATCAATGCAAGATGCAACCACTATCAAACTGGCATGTTAAAAGTGTCCAATCATGAGTGACTGATGCGGGATACACAACAGCATTACTTTGATGTAAGAACATGGTATGATGGATAGATGCAGTGTATTCTAGACATAGAACCCCATGTCATATGCACATGTATAACGTATGAACTCAGTAGGTGCAATTTAATCAAAATAAAAGAAATACAGGCTAGACAACATATGCAACATGAAACCAATTATCACACTATCAACTTAGAGCAAGCACCTGCGACAGTGGAGTACGGGAGATGAACTCATCATGTAGACTTGGGACTTGAACTTCATTAGCAGTAGCAGTGGCAAATCTAGAGAGTCTCTGTTTGCGTCGGTGCAGAGGACCACCAACATCCCCTAACTTACTCTTTTCCTTCCTATTTTCTGATATTGCCTTATGAAGTCAAAACCACAAGAAGATGAATAAAATTAGCTCTGCATAACTGGTTGATGCATGATACAGACGAACACTACTTTGATGTAAGGAAAGCACATGATAGGAGGATGGAATATATACAAAAAAAGACAATGTTTTATATTCACACATACGATAGGAGGATGGAATATGTATGAAAAAACAGTAAGTGGAAGGCATTTCAACAATATTAGAAGAAATGAAAGCTAGGCACCATATGAACATGCAACCAATATCACTCTATCAGGTAAAAAGTGTCTCGTCATAAGTGCCATTTCAAGAAATTAGAAGCAGTACAAGCTAGAAGACAATGCAAGATGCAACCTACATCAGTGTCCCAAGTTAAATGTGTCTTATGGGTAAGTGATCGTTGCAGGTATAAGTTGTAAGCTACGCAGATGCAAGTCAACATAATCAGAAGCAATACAAACTAGACATCATACGAAAAACACAACCACATATAACAGTTCCAAGTTAGAGCAAGCACATGTGATGGTTGAGTAGGGGAGACGTGGTTATCATGTAAACGTATGTTCTAGAAACAGGAACATGTGCCATATTCACAGGTATTATGTGTAAAGTAAGCAGATGCAATTCAACAAAGTTAGAAGCAATACAAGCTAGACATCATACGCAACATGCAACCACATATAATAGTGCCAAGTTAGAGAAAGCACCTGTGATGGTGGAGTAGGGGAGATGTGCTCATCATTGACACGTATGTTCTAGAAACAGGAACACGTGTCATATTCACATGCATTATGTGTAAAGTAAGCAGATGCAATTTAACAAAGCTGGAAGCAATACAAGCTAGACATCATACGCAACATGCAACCACATATAAGAGTGCCAAGTTAGAGCAAGCACCTGTGATGGTGGAGTAGGGGAGATGTGCTCATCATCTACACAACTACGTTGACTATCTAGCCTTGTGTTGTCTTGCGAATCTTGTTGGGAGGATGGCGGAGTAGAATCTGTAGAGAACCTCCGTTTCAGTTGCTCGGAAGGACCACCATCATCCAATGCCTTGCCAATTCCCTTCAGCTTTATTGATTTTGCATTGTGAGGTCAAACCGACAAGAAAAAGGAATATAATTCGCTCTTCAGAACTCATTCATGCATGATACTAACGAACACTACTCTGATGAAAGGCAAAGTCATGATACGAGGATGGAATATGTACGAAAAAATGGACGACTTGACATATTCACACCTATGATGTGGTAACTAAGCAGAAAGCACTTCAACATATTAGAAGCACTTGAAACTAGACACCATATGAAAGGTGCAATCAATATCACTCTGCCAAGTTAAAACTGTCTCGTCATAGGTGGCGTTCATCAAACTAGAAGTAATACATGCTAGAAATCATATTCAAGACGCAAACCAATATCACACTGCCAACTTAAAGGTGTTCCATCATAAGTGACTGATGCAGGATACACAAGAAGAGTAGTTTCATGTAAGAACATGGTGTGATAGACAGATATAGTATGTACGAAAAACAGGAAAGCGTGTCATATTCACATGTATCATGTGTAAGCTAAGCTGATGCAGTTCACACTAATTAGGAGCAATACAAGCTAGACACCATATGCAACATGCAACCAGATATCACACTGCCAAGTTAGAGAAAGCACCTTGGATGGTGGAGTAGGGGAGCGGAGACTTGGACCTTGTAATGCACTATCAGTAGAAGGAGAATCGATACAGATGCTCCGTTTACGTTGCTGCAGAGGACCACCATCATCGCCTTCCTTACTCTTTTCCTTCCTCTTTCTTGATTTTGCCTTGTCAAGTCAAACCCACAAGAAAAAGGAATAAAATTTGCTCTTCACAACTCATTGATGCATGATACTGACGAACACTACTTTCATGTAAGGCAGCCGCATGATAGGAGGATGTAATATGTATGAAAAACAGGACGGCGTGACATATTGACATGTATGATGTATAAAGTGTAAACTAAGCACAATGTGTTTGAACTTGTTAGAATCAATGCAAGCTAGAAACCATATGAAAGATGAAACCAATATCACTCTACCAAATTGAAAGGAAGCCCTAACAAATGTATTTGACCAAATTAGAAGCAATACATGGCAGCAGGCTAGAAATAATATGCAATATGCCATGAATAAAGGTGACTCATCGTAAGTGATTGATGCAGGATACAGAAGAGAGGTAGTTTCATGTAAGAACAAGGTTAACACATAGATGTAGTGTGTACCAAAAATAGGAAGGATGTCACATTCATAGGTATAATGTGTAAACTAAGCAGATGCAATTTACCCTAATTAGAAGCATTACAAGCTAGATACCGTATGCAACATGCAACCACATATCACACTGCGAAGTTAGAGCAAGCACCTGTGATGGTGGTGTGGGGGAATTGCGGTCATCAACTAGAGAGCTACGTTGACTATCATCATTTAGCCTTGCTATTTCTTGAGAATCATGTGGGGAGGATGACACTGCACTCTTTAAACGAGTATGGCGTCTCACACTAAGCCACCCGGGTGACTGTCTCATAATAAGTGATTGACGAGGGATACAAAAGAGCATTTGTTTGATGTATGAACATGGTTAATAGACATATGTAGTATGTATCAAAAACAGGAAGGCATGTAATTATAAAAGGTATAATGTGTAAAGTAAGCAGATGCAACTTAACCAAATTGGAAGCAATACAAGCTAGACACCATATGCAACATGCAACCACATTTGCTAGCGCGAAGTTAAAGCAAGCACCTAGGATGGTTGTGTGTGGCAATTGAGATCATCAACTGCAGAGCTACGTTTACTATCTCCAACTGCTGACACTACATCCTTTATAGCGTTGAGACACTTAGTGCTTATCTTCGAATTACACTAGAGCGACTTCTGTCTTTTCTTTTCAACATTCATCAACACTGCGTCAGAGTCTGAAATACCCATGCATAAAAAAACAATAGTGTGAGTATGGGTGAAGTGTGTGCACAATTAGTACTGTGTAAAGGTAGCAGATAGCAAGTCAGTGAGAAATAAATGACGAGAGACATATGATAGCTCTACAACATGCATGACACACTTTAATTACTACAGGATTCTATGAAAATAACATTTGACTGAAAACAAATAGGCCAGTCCATTTTTTCTGCACCGTCCGATGTACAAAGAACGGGCAGATCGCCTTCATCTACCTCCATCCAGTCAGTGTTGACGATCTTCCTCGAAACGGCAGCGACCACCGGCCCAGTCCCCTGCATGCGCCCTCCCCTCGACTTGACCGCACCGCCGTGCTTGGGACCGCCTCTTGGCAATCCATTCAAGCCCCGTCGAGCACCAGATCGGGCGCAAGCAGCTCTTGCACCCCACACCCCTATAATAGACACCGATGCGCCGCTTCCCCGGCGAACAAGCGGACTAGGTGCTCCGCGCGCCTAAGCGGGTGCTGCTTCTTTTAATTGCGGTTCGACTGACCCTGAATTGAAATCCAGGTGGGCTACTGACCTGTAGCAAAGGTGAAATAGTAAAGGGAGGAAACCTTGTGCGTTTAGTATCACGAAGAAGATGCAGTAAGAAGCACTCAACTAGTTTCTTTCGTGGGATGAGTACGGTGTGAGCAGAGACGTAATGTTTGCACGAATAAGGGAAGAGGAGTACCTCTTTCTGCTGGCAGTGCTGTGTCCTCCTTCTATTTTTCCAACGATCTTCTTGTGGTTCGCTGGAGACGAGAAGTTGTGGAGGACGGTGCAGCCTTGGACGGACCCATGGCCAAGTTTTTGAGTGTGGTGCGGTGGCCGTCTGTCGGCGGCGAACAACGGCGTAGCGGGAACAACTCCGGTGTGGTGGACGGTTGCGATAGTGGAGCGGCAGCAGTGAGGCGCAGGACGGCGTGGTCGGAGTGGTTCTGGTATGGCGCACATCGGCGTTGACGTCGTGGAGGCAGCTCTACCTCGGCTTTAGCTGCTAAGTCCTTGAGGGCGTTGCGGTTGCGGTTGCGTTGGACGACGATGTCGGGGTACCGGCTCCGGTGTGATGGAGTTGGGCGGCGGTGGATTGGGCTCTATGGGGTGGAGGACGGAGGAGGCTAGGGTTTCGCGGCTGGTGGAGAGGGCGTTTTGGCGCCCATGGAGTATGAATGGGGAAATGGAGGGAGGCGGGGAACTGAGGGGGAACAATGTTTCGGTTTGGGACGCGCTTGTTTGAAATTTGGGGAAAGTTACAAACTTTACCCCCATCTAAAATTTCGGACATATTGCGGGTTGGGCGTAGGACAGTAATCTCAGGTGTCCCAAATGTGGGCGGGATAGATTTCGGCCGAGCGCGTGGGTGTTTAGGCACCCACGACGTATGAATGCTTCTCGGAGGCGGTTGAGACTGGCGTCTTGGTGAAGTTACAAACCTACCCCGGTTTAGACCTGTGGACATCGGGCCGATAGGCTACACGGGCCAGAGTCAGGACAGTAATTTCCTACCGCCAAACATTAGTCCCGCACGGTTACGGGTGACCAGAGGCCTATTTGGCGCTTCGTTCAATATTTGGGAGCAAAAGCATTAACGTTTTTGGTTCTCCTGAATTGAACATTCAGGATTTGTCAAACTTCACAAATCTTTACTCTTGAAAATCCTAAAGCTACGATTATTTTGGAATGGAGGTGGTACATTTGAATATACATTGTACACGAGTATATATTAAAAATATGCAACTTACCTCAGTTCATGCATGGTTCCAGATATAATCTCCCTAGTTGCAAAAAAAAGGTTAGACATGCGTATGAATATATATAGCATGTTCAAATGCACAACAAAGATTGATGCCCCCTTTTACATCTGATTTACAAATGCTATTATCTCGGGTTCAAATAGATGAATGCACTTCCTATGAATTCGAATCTTCGAAACCCCCTTTATGTTGAATTCGACATGTATTCTATTTCGTAGCTAGCAATTTGGAATGTATCCATGCAAGTGACAAATGTATAAAGTGCTTCACACCAACAACATGGAGTGCACTAATTAGTGTTTATATATGAATTTCAAAAGCATCCATTGCCTGTATTTCAAACCGCTCTCACTCTATGGATCGATATAATGAAATAAACGCATGCACATGCTAGAATTCAATAGAGTATGGGTGTCTGATAGACCGATTTTCGTCCATACGCAATTTGCAAATTTCATGATCTCATCCAAAAATAATAATGCCATTTATATTTTAATTTAATGCGTAGAACCGCCTTTTACATGTTGATGCACTATGCATTGGCCCGTTCTCACAAAAGCGCTATATATCTCTCTATCTACCGCACAAGTGCACACACTTTATATGCATCGACATTTCTCTTTCACACATGCTCACAATCTCTCTCGGGGTGTCAGGGAGTCTCACGCACATGCTCTCTCTGTATCTCTCTCTCTCACTCACTCTCTCTCTCTCTCTCTCTCTCTCTCTCTCTCTCTTTCTGACTACTATGCACCACTCTTTTCACTAATCTCAGTTGGAAAACACTATTTCTCTCACATGCATATATACACACGCACGGTCTCTACTAGCCCTCTATACGATCATATATGTGCCTACGTGTCTCCTGCACGCACATTATCTTTAGGCCTCTCTCGCACACATTGCCCCCCCAGACACACCACTCTCTTAGTAGTTGGCAGATATGATTCCATCATATCATTCCGCAGGATATCCCTGACTGTTAGGCTGGATGGTAATACGAGGCAAAGTTTTACCCTAGTTCGAACCCTTGCAGTTGAGGGAAAAGCCTACTCCTGGTACTGTATATTAGTGATAGGGGTGTGTACAAAGTACACGTGAACACCAGGCATTGTGCGTGTGTGTATACTATTGACGAACTAGCCCCCAAGCTTCTATAACATATTGGGGGCCTAGGGTTACAAATCATATATAGTCGGCTTATCACCAGTGGGGATAGAGTCCTCCGCGACTCTGGTAGCTAGGTTCGTGTTGTACGCCGAGTCCTCCACATGGGTCTTCGTATAACGCGTCTCGATCCAACCTATGTGGCGCAGGATGGAACTGACCCATGAGTCCTCATGTTGACCCACCACAACTAGAAATGATGTGCCCACCACACCACACACGCAATCGGCCACTAAGAAAATAAGCATATACAATAGTACAATGTTATACATGAAAGTTAATTGCATGGTGCATCCAAAAATATTTGTTCTGCATTGTGAATGTTTATATATTCTCCTAAACTATTAGTCACGGGAAAGAGAAACGAAGGGCATATCTCTCCTTGTCTCCACCGGACATCCCCTCTCTCTACACTACTTTCACGTACGCACACAAACTATCTCTCGACCCTCTAAAAGTATGGATGCCCACGACACATTCACGCATGACGACCACTTTATTTCAAGCTAAAGCACTATACAGTCACTGGAGTTTAGAATATGCTCATTATGGTCACCGTATACATTCTCGTGGTGATCATACGGTATCTAGCTCACGATATGTCTCTGTATTTTCTTGATGACATTGACGGACTTTGCATTTGATGTGTGCTCTGTATTTTGGTAACGACACTTACGGTCATTGTATTTGAAGCAAAAGCACGATATGGCCACTGGACTTCAGAATAATCTCATCACGGTCACCACATACATTTTGTCATGCTAACCAACATGTGGTTGGATGGTTAGGAGAACAGTGGTATCTCGAGCCCACCAGGGTTAAAGTCCAGGTGCTCGCATTTATCCTGGGTTAATTTCAGTATTTTCCGGCGATGTGCGTTCAGTGGGAGGAGACGTTCCACTCGACTACGAGGCACCTATGGTGACTTCATAAAATCTCAAGATCATATGCCGGCCCACTCTCTCGAAGGTGCTCATAGGGGTAGGGTCTGTGTGCGTGCGCTTATAGCGGTGAGTGCTTGCACGTATATATGAGCCCTTGCGTGTGTACCGTGTTAAAAAATACATGCCATGATTATATGGTCACTGGCTCACCCGTACAACTCCGTTTTTGTTGATGACACAACCAATTGACCAGTCAAACGTTCCACGTGGCGCAACTAGTGTTGCACCATCGGGGCGCGTAACCGTGGGGCCCACCTGTCAGCCCATATATGAAAGAAAGAAATGGTAGTTTGAGTCTGTACTGTGTTAATAAAATAAGTACATTTTAGGGTGATCATACGGTCACTGGCTCACCATACAACTCAATAATTTGTTGATGACACGATCAATTGACCAGTCAAACGGTCCACATTCAGCAGCGCACATTACCATATGGCCCACCCGTCAGCGCGTATATGAAGGACATAAATGGTAATAAATTAGTGGTCGGTGGGTACTCGAAGTCGTGAGTCCTCTGGTTGGCCGTCGCCGGCGGTGGGGGGCACGTTGATTGGGCGATGGTGTTGGGATTGCCGGAG
>LR738712.1:460825648-460857486 GCA_902687465.1 Secale cereale
TCTAAGGGGGAAAACTGCTCCTGCAGTGCCACGGGGGCTGTAACCTCAAACGGGGCGTTGACCATCTCAGTAGTGGCCGTGAGCGTATCTGGGGTCGGCTCGGTGGCTACCTCCATCTTCTTGGAGCTCTCTGTCTCGTGGGGATCAGCCTCCCGCGTCTGCTCCAATATCGGCAGATCTTTGCGTGGTTCTCCTTGGTCCATCATAAAACTAATGAATACTAGGAGACCATTGAAAGTAAAACACAATCACAATGACAATGAAACAAAAAAGAGAGTGAGGATCGGTTACTGCTTTGCAAAAGTTTTTTTTTCTCTGAAAAAAAATATACCAACATCACAGATCCATTTAGCTTCCCTTCGTTGGGGGAGAAGAACAGTGGCAGATGCGAGTGTTGCCTTTCTTGAAGACGGTGAGGGAGAAGGGGATTCAGCGAAGAGTGAAATGATGGTTGCTACGTCCGTCAAACTTAGACTGCGGGGAGGTGGGGTTTTGTGATACGACGACTCTTTATTGCCGTGCTACGACCGTGGTGACTCTCTGCCTGGATACTGCTTTCTAATTTGGTGGATGGCATTTGGGCCCGCGCGCTGCATGGCCCGCATGTCGGTGAACAAAAGTATAACGGCATTCAGTAGAGGGAGACGTTTCGATGACCTCGGAGGAGCCATAAGCGGTATTGTATCCGCTATACTAGTAGTAATTATTTTTCTGGGTAGCTGTAGAGTGTCTCCACTGTACTAGTAGTAATTGTTTCTCTGGGCCCAAGACAAAACAGCCCATCCACCCTAGTAAATATTAACAACGGGGCTGTGCGGGGGCTGTGGCCCGTCTAGCCAGGGTTCTATTTATGTTTACCACATCATGAGCCCAATTGTGTTTTTTTCTTGCTGAAAATGGCTAGCCTAGTTCTATTTAAAAAAAAAAGAAATACCCAAACGAGGCCTACTTGCTTTTATCAGCCCCGCCGGCTGCAAATCTTTCAAGATGAGGAGAGTTTCATTCGGTTTGCCCAGAAATGAGCTGTACATTTTTAAAACACATCAAACCGGGAATTAGTTTCATTTTTTATTACAAGATTTTAAATTCCATTGGTTTTTATGCATGGACAATTATTCGGATTTTATATTTCTATAAATTATTTTTCAGAATAGTTTGAATGTGAATCGATATTTCGGGATTAAAAATAGTTGACCGCACGGAAATATGCAAAAAATTCGTATACTTTTTAACCGTGGCCACAATATAGGGTGTAATGCTAACAAAAAGAGGATGGGCTCCAAAAAAATTCTTAAGAATTAGCAAATAGGTTGTACATTATTAGAAATAATGCACACGAGAGTAGTGAATGTTGGCTGTCCATCCAACGGCTGTCGTGCTTCTTTAATCTCTGCTTTTCCTAACAAGCGCCGGTGGGACTGCCTGCTCCCTGCTCCCGCGACCGGCTATGCTGTCGCACAGGCCTCACCTCCCCACCATACTCCCATTACTGGCCTAGCCATCCCTCTACTCACCCACACCTCCTATTTTCTTCGGGGACGGTAGACGAACCAGTAAACCCTCGTACTCCTCCGCGTGGGAAACAACTGCCGAGTCTTCCTTGCCTCCGTGTCGTTCCGTTCCTAGGCCTCGCCGTCGTCCACCGCCCTGGTGCTCTCGGCGCGGCCTGGTCAACGTGGTCAATGAACGACATCCATCGAAGTGGACTATACGTGGAGAGGCTGACAGCTGGGTCCATGGCCGCACGCAAGGAAATGCCTCCTTATTACGCGCAAAATAATGATTCCTCCACCTGATAGCTAGGACCCACGGGAAGGGCCTCTGTATTTCGCGAAAAAAATGTTCCTCCCGCTGACAGGTCGGACCCACCAGCTATATCGTCGCACGCAAGAATGTGCCTCCTTATGACGCACAAAAAATGAATACCCCCTGCAAGCTGGGACCCACCATAGTGGGTGTCTGACTTGTGGGCCTACTTGACAGGGACAGAGGGCTTTGTCAAGTTAGTCAATATTAACGATTCTAGCTCCAGTGACCATACGATGTCCATCCAACGACATAGTGCTTCTTCAACCTCTGGTCTTCTAGCTCCAGCCACCCAGAGCAGCGCCGGTCGTGCCGCCTGCTCGTGCCTCCTGTGGCCGGCTGTGCTACCGCAGAGGCCTCACGGCCCCGATACTACTCCCACTGCTGGCCAGGACATCCCTCCACTCACCCACACCCCCTGTTATTCTGCGGCGACGACAGCCTCACACCACAGCCGAATCAGTGAACCCTCGTACTCCTCTCCGCGTGGGCATCCACTGCCGCGTCTTCCTCGGCTCCGAGTCGTCCCCTTCCTAGGCCTGGCCATCGTCCACCGCCTTGGTGCTCTCGGTGCGGCGTGGTCAATGTGGTCAACGACTGACTTCCATCGGATGAGTACTGTACGTGGAGAGGATGATAGCTGGGTCCACGGCCGCAGCTGGGTCCACGGTCAAAACCCATTTTTTTGTGATTTGGCAAGTAAGTCGCTTTGTCAGGCCTGTTGGGCTACAAATCTTTGAAGACGAGGAGAGCTTCATTCGGTTGGCCGAGAAAATGGCCTATCAGTAATGTGAAATGGGTTGTACATTTTTAAAACACATCAAACCGACAATTAGTTTCAAAATTCTTTTTTTCATTTCGAGATTTTAAATTGCATTGATTTTTATGCGTGGACAATTTGTTGGATTTTATATTGATATACATTTATTTTCAAAATTAGTTTGAATGTGACTCAAAATTTTGGGATTAAAAACAGTTCGGACCGCACCGAAATATGCAAAATTTCGTCTAATTTTTTAACCGTGCCCACAATATGGGCTGTAATGCTAACAAAAAGAATATGGGCTCCAAAAAAACCTGAAGAATTAGCAAATGGGCTGTAAATTATTAGAAATAATGGCAGATGGGCTGTATGATGTTTTCCCTAGATTTTAGGCTTTCCTAAAAAAAGGTTGATGCACAACAGTGACTGTTGGATGTCCATCCAACGGCCGTCGTGCTTCTTCAATCTCTGCTCTTCCTGCTCCAGCCACTCAAACAAGCGTCAGCCGGACTGTCTGCTCTCTCCTCCCCGCGGTCGGCTGTGCTGCCGCGCAAGCCTCGCCACCCCACCATACTCCCATCGCTGGCCTAGCCATCCCTCTACTCACCCACACCTGCTGTTTTCTCCGGGGACGACAGACGAACCAGTAAACCCTCGTACTCCTCCGCATGGGAAACAAATGCCGAGTCTTCCCTGCCTCCGTGTCGTTCCCTTCCTAGGCCTCGCCGTCGTCCTCCACCGTGGTGCTCTCGGCGCGGCCTGGTCAACGTGGTCAATGAACGACATCCATAGGAACTGGACTGTACATGGAGAGGCTGACAGCTGGGTCCACGGCCGCACACAAGGAAATGCCTCCTTATTATGCGCAAAATAATGATTCCTCCACCTGACAGCTAGGACCCACGGGAAGGGCTTCTGTATTTCGCGAAAAAATGTCCCCCCGCTGACAGGTCGGACCCGCCAGCTATATTTTCACACGCAAGGAAGTGCCACCTTATGACGCACAAAAAAATGAATACCCCCTGCTAGCTGGGACCCACCATAGTGGGTGGCTGACTTGTGGGCCTACTAAGTTGACGGGGACAGAGGGATTTGTCAACTTAGTCAATATGAACAATTCTAGCTCCAGTGACCGTACGATGTCCATCCAACGGCCATAGTGCTTCTTCAACCTCTGGTCTTCTAGCTCCAGCCGCCCAAAGCAGCACCGGTCGTGCCGCCTTCTCCTGCCTCCCATGGCCGGCTGTGCTGCCGCGGAGGCCTCACCGCCCCCATACTACTCCCACTGCTGGCCAGGCCATCCGTCCACTCACCCACACCCGCTGTTATTCTGCGGCGTCGACAGCCTCACACCGCAGCCGAACCAGTGAACCCTCGTACTCCTCTTCGCGTGGGCATCCACTGCCGCGTCTTCCCCGGTTCTGCTATGTCCCCTTCCTAGGCCTCGCCATCGTCCACCGCCTTGGTGCTCTCGGCGCTGCGTGGTCAATGTGGTCAACGACCGACTTCCATCAGAAGAGGCTGACAGCTGGGTCCACGGCCGCAGCTGGTGTCGGCGTCCTAGGAACCAGGGTACCCAGACTTGCCTTTTTCGGGCCACGGCACGCTCCTGTTGGGGCCTGGTACGGCCCAGCTGATCGACCAACTGCTCAAGACCCCCGCGAGAGGGTTAGACCTCGCAAGGAGAACGACTTCAAGACCCCCTCAGGAGCGGCCTCGGTTAGGTTGCTCCGGAGGGGCGGAGAATCCAAGGCCAAGCCTTCCTCAGGAGGAGGCAGTGACATAAGTAGTGACGTGATGACCCACAAGTGTAGGGGATCTATCGTAGTCCTTTCGATAAGTAAGAGTGTCGAACCCAACGAGGAGCAGAAGGAAATGATAGGCAGTTTTCAGTAAGGTATTTTCCTCAAGCACTGAAATTACAGGTAACAGATAGTTTTGTGATAAGGTAATTGGTAGCAAGTGACAAAAGTCAAAGTAAATAAAGTGCAGCAAGGTGGCCCAATCCTTTTTGTAGCAAAGGACAAGCCTGGACAAACTCTTATATAAAGGAAAGCGCTACCGAGGACACATGGGAATTATCATCAACCTAGTTTTCATCACGATCATCTGATTCGTGTTCGGTACTTTGATAATTTGTTATGTGGGTAGACCGGTGCTTGGGTGCTGTCCTTACTTGGACAAGCCTCCCACTTATGATTAACCTCTAATGGAAGCATCCGCAACTTCAAAAGAAGTATTAAGGTAAACCTAACCATAGCCTGAAACATATGGATCCAAATCAGCCCCTTACGAAGCAACGCATAAACTAGGGTTTAAGCTTCTGTCACTCTAGCAACCCATCATCTACTTATTACTTCCCAATCCCTTCCTCTAGGCCCAAATAATGGTGAAGTGTCATGTAGTCGACGTTCACATGACACCACTAGAGGAGAGACAACATACATCTCATGAAAGTATCGAACGAAGACCAAATTCACATGACTACTAATAGCAAGACTTCTCCCATGTCCTCAGGAACAAAAGTAACTACTCACAAGACATAATATGGTTCATGATCAGAGGGGTATTAATATGCATAATGGATCTGAACATATGATCTTCCACCAAATAAACCAACTAGCATCAACTACAAGGAGTAATCAACACTACAAGCAACCCACAGGTACCAATTTGAGGTTTGGGTACAAAGATTGGATACAAGAGATGAACTAGGGTTTGAGAGGAGATGGTGCTGGTGAAGATGTTGATGAAGATAGCCCTCCCCAAGATGGGAGAGTTGTTGGTGATGACAGCAGTGACGATTTCCCACTCCCGGAGGGAAGTATCCCCGACGGAACAGCTCTGCCGGAGCCCTAGATTGGTTTTCGCCTCGGTTCCGCCTCGAGACGGTGGCGTCTGGTCCCGAAAGCCTCCATCTGATTTTTTCCAGGTCAAAACACCTCATATAGGAGAAAATGGGCATCGTGCCCACGAACACCTATGGGACCGGAGCCCCTTTTCGGTACGGCAAGGGGGCGGAGGATGCACGAAGAGCAGATCGAGGTGAACACGCGAGCAGTTTACCCAGGTTCGGGCCGCACGGATGCGTAAAACCCTACTCCTGCCTTGGTTTGTATTGCGTTCTTAGCTCGGGAGCGAGAAGAGCTACAACGCTAATCGCTAACAGGACCGAGCGCGAGAGTGATCGATGATCGGAACCCCCTCTACGTTGCACATGAGCCTACTTTTATAGGTCAAAGGGGTCACCGACAGGTGGCAACGCAGTCGAGGGTAAAAATGTAAAATGGGTGGTAGTTGGAACAGTGTTTGTATAGTGCTCTATACCTAACCCTGACGGCAGGGGACAAGGGCATTAAATGCCCGTCGCCGTCGCCCCAAACAGTGCAAAAAAGCGTCTGTCAGGGCGCCACAGTCCGCCACGACGGTGGCCTCGTCATCGCAGCTTGCCACCGTGTACCCCAGGCTGCACAGCCTTCCGCCACGTGCGCCTGGAAGGGTCCCAGGGTGACGCGTGGGTGGATGCGCTGGAGTGTGGGTACTTAGTGGAAGTTTGCCGCGGCAAGCGCCTTGCCGCGGTTGCTACCTTGTCGCGCCCGGAAGCTTGTCGCTCTCCGGGCCTTGCCGGGACGCGTGGCGCGTCGCGGCAAGTCTCTTGAAATGCCATGTTTGGCCTTCCCGGCAAGCTCTCCTTGCCAGGGTCTTGTGCCAAAGAAGTGGTCTTGAGCCTTGAGTGGCCTTCCCGGCATGCTCCTCTTGCCGGGGCCTTGTTTCTTCAACTTGAATACTTTGTTCTTGAATGGCTCCAAAGGAACCACAGTGGACCTTGGCAGTCGCACGGCAAGCCCTGCCACGGGACGCTGCGACTGCCCGTGCACAAGTTCGGGATACTAAAGTAACCCTACTTTAGTACACCGACAGGAGCCCCCGGGCCTGGGCCATACACGGTGCCGAGCGCTGTTGGGCCAGGCCCAAAACAGTGCACGGGCACGCGCGGCCCGCGGCACGCCGTATCCCACTCCGTATCCACCGCGCCCCTCCCTAACGGCACACATCAATCGCGGCGTCGTGGGAGAGATCGTGGCCTGTTTCTTTAATGGGGAAATGCGGAACGTCCCCCTTCCCCCCCCCCCCTTAAAAGTAGGGGGAACAGGGGCAGTCCCTTCCATTCGCCCGTTGCTTCTTCATCCTCCAGAAACCCCCGTCGCTCCCCTCCTCCCCGAAGGTCGAAAGAGAGCAGCGCTCCGCCCCCCTCCGTCGCCGCCAGCATGTCCAGCGCCGTCGACTTCCCTCACCGTCCCCGCCATGGCCCCGAAGGGCGATAAGGCGAAGGCCGCGAAGTCCGCCAAGGCGCTGCGGCTAGTAGCAATGCGGAAGAAGATGGCGGTCTTTCCGCCGAGGCTTGATGCGGAGGAGCTGAAAGACACCTTCTACCTCTTCTGGTCGAGGGAGACGAAGGCGCACCCGCGTACCAAGGTACTCCCCGCCGTGGCCTGCGAGATGTTCCCGAACGGCTATGCCTTCTTCGCTCTGTTCTTCTACTGCGGGCTCTGCCCGCCCTTTTCGGCATTTTTCTGCGACATCATGAATACCTACGGGTTTCATCTCCTTGACTTCACCCCAAACGCCGTCTTGACCATGGCCATTTTCGCACATCTGTGCGAAAATTTCGTCGGAGTTTACCCCAATCTGGCTCTCTTCCGCCATTACTTCATACCTCAAGTCGAGGCAGGGTCACCTCTGTCTGGCGGAATCTCTTGGATCTTTAGGACCCATAAGAAAGAGGCTTACTTGATGGGGGAGCTCCGCGGCAAGTGGGATGAGTGGAGGGCCAACTGGTGTTGGATTATAGAGGATGACCCGTAGTCGTTCACTTCCCGGCGCCAAGTGGCAGTAGTACGCGGCTACGACTGGAGTGACCTGGCCCCTGAGGACGACAAGCTGAAGATAGCCACCACTCGGATCCTTCGCCTCCGGCAAGCCAGGCTCACTGTAGGTGCAGTCGGGGCAGACTTCCTCCGCCGTCGCATTGCTCCCTTGCAGGAGGGGAAGATGGCTGCTTGGGAGTTCGAGAACGCGGCAGACATCATGAGGTTGCGCCCGGGCCTCAATTACAATTTCACTGTCCAGGAGCTCAACGCGATGCTTCAAGCACTGTTCAAGTACGACTCTGCCCATCCCGAGTGGTTCGCGTTGCCGCCAGGCGTAGTTCTGCTGTGCAACAGTTCGTCGCTCAGCGCCGTCCGCGCGGCGATGCCGTTGTGCGATTCCCACGGAATTGACCCCACTTGGCGGGAACCTTCCGATGAGGCCGTGCAGACGTTCTTCGACAGCCTGGTGGAGCTGCCAGTCGATGCCGACGAGAAGAGGGGCCTCACCCGCGACACCACCGACCAGGAGATGGCATATATTGCCACCAGGCTGGAAGAGGCAGCGGCAGCCAGGGCCGCGGGTGAGTTCGGGTATACTGTGGAGGAGGCGGAGGCAGCGGAGGCGGTAAGTCTTGCCGAGGAGGAAGAGCTTCGCAAAGCGGGGAAGCTTGCCGGGCGACTCGCCGAGACAAGCGAGCCCACCGAGCAAGGCGCCGAGTCGAGCGGGCCCGCCGAGCAGGGCGTCGGGTCAAGCGACCCTGCCGAGGACTCGGGCGGCTCGCTGGGTCTCGACTCCTCTTCCTCATCCTCGGATAGCTCACCGCCACTAGCAAGTCCTCCAGCTCAAACAAGGAGGCGCCTTCGCAAGGCCGCAGACGCGACGGGGCGGCAGGCGGGCCAGCAGCCGCAGCGCCGCCCGACATGCACCGTCGTGACAAGCAAGGCCGCCAAGGGTGTGCCTCGTTCTTCAACGGCAACTGGAGGGGGATCTTCTCGGACCGGCCCCACTGCTCCTTTCGCCCCTCGTGCTTCAGCGACAACTGGAGCGGGGTCTTCTCAGACCGCCGCCCCTGCTCCCCCCAAGCGGCCAAGGGAGCCCACTCCCCCAGCTCCTCGCACCGGGACACGCGAGCCGGACTTTGATTTCTCGTCGTTCAGCTCCGATGATGAGGAGGAAGAAGAGTAAGTATTCACAATTCTTGTTTTTCTTTAGTTTTCTGTTGATTCTTGTCTTGTATCTCTTTTGCCTGATTTTGATCCTATCTTTCTTCCAGGACTCTGGCCCAGAGGGCGGCGAAGAGGGCCAAAGTCCCGGTGATCGTCATCGAGGACGAGACCGCCGCAACAGCAGGGGGTGCGCCTGCGGCAAGCTTGTCGGACCCGAAAGCCGTTCCTCGGAGCAGCCCCCAGTGTAAGTCCTTTGTCCACTTTCCGCTTGTCGGGCGCGCGTGGGAGTTCTATCCTTGTTGATGTTTTGTTTGTTGACTTGTGTAGAAGCGGAGCAGCAGCATCAGGAGCCCCAGGAGACCGCCCCCGACGCGCCGCACGTCTCGACCGCTCAGCCAAGGGGAAGCTCCCCGGCAAGGGAGGATACTCCGCCAAGGGCGAGTACCCCGCCAAGGGCGAGCACCCCGCCAAGGGCGAGCACCCCGCCAAGGGCGAGTACGCCGCCAAGGGACGGCGCCAGCGGCCCTCCGCCGGCGGGAGCTACCACCACGCCGCCGAGGGAGAACTCCCCGGCAAGGAACCCCACCGAAGAAGAGGCCCGCGTAGGTAAAACCTTGGACTTTTCTCCTTTTGATCTTCTTTTTTGGATATTTGCTTGACTATTTTTCTTTCTTCTTCTTTTCTTTTGTCAGACCCGTCCGCCCCAGAGCCGATGGAGACGGAGGTCGTCGTCGAGGAGGACGCGTGCGGCAACACTGGTGACGCCGCCGCTACCGAGGAGGCGGCCGGTGCTGACGAGCCCGCCGCCGACGAGACCGCCAAGGCTGCTGGCGCGGCAGCTGAGGAGGTATCCGGCAGTCGCACTGACGGCCCTGAGGCCGCAGGAGCGTCAGACGCTGCGCCGGTTGCCGATCCCTCTGCTGCCGTGGCCGAGCCGGGGGCCTATCTGGAAGCCGGCAACGGAGTCTTCATCTAGCTCCCGTGGGCATCCACGTCAAGGGCGTCTGCGGAGGGAGAGGTCTTCGACGGGGAGGTCCTTGCCTCCGCCGGATTGAAGCTCGTCGACGTGCCAAGCAGTAGCAGCGAGGCCGAGGAGGAGCGGCTGCTGCGCAGGCTTCTGGCTTTGTACCGTGCATGGCAGGCCAAGCTGGAGTCCCGAGAGGCTCTGGCCGCCAAGGCGGGCGTCGACTTGGAGAAACGCGCCGAAGAGCTCCGAGCCAGCAACCAAGCAGCTCTCCGATCCTTGGCGGAGGAGCGAGAACAGCTTGCCGAGGCGCATCAGGCCTTCATTCTGGAGAAGGCTGAAGCAGAGGAGCAGCAACGGCTCGCCGCCAAGGAGTTGTCCCGGCGAGAGGGCGAATTGACGCAGCGGAAGGTCGACCTCGACAGCCACGAGGACGAGCTTGCCGCGCGTGAACAGTCTCTTGGCGGAGCCCTGTAGAAAGCGAAGGATGCTGCCGCGGCTGCCGAGACCGCCAAGAGGGACTTGGAGATGAGGGTGGCGCAGTTGGAGGCCAACTTGAAGACGAGCGATGAGAAGGTTGCCGCACTTGTGCTCGAGAGGGAGAAGGACGCCCACAGCCAATCCGAGCTGCAGGTCCGCCTCTCCGACAAGGGCAAGGAGCTCGTTGTCGCCAAGGACTCCATCGCCGATCTGGAGTTGAAGCTGTCCACCCTCACCACAACGCTTGACGGCGCCAGAGAGCGGGAGGCGAACCTGAAGGAGGAGCTCAGGGCCGAGAAGGCACTGTTGGACAGCGCCGCCATCTCCCAAAACAACTTCAGAATGGCGGTGGAGCACTGGACAGAGGGTCTTGTTGCCGCCGTTGCCGACGTCGATAAGGAGCTGGCGGAGCTGGGGGCGGAGCACCTCGGGTACTCCACCGACGAGAATCTCCCTCATAGCGCCAAGTTGAGTTTGTTCTTCAGGGGGGTGGCGCCGACCCTCGAGCAGCTCCGGGAGAGGATCCCAAAGCAGCTGGCGGACGAGTCGCGCAGGCTCTGCGCGGGGGCCCTTGAGAAGGTGTTGATGAAGATAGTGCACCGCAACCCAGGCCTCAACCTCACCAACGTCCTCAGGACCTTGACGCCGGACGTTGACCAGGAGGCGCTTAAGGCCCTCGTCGCACCTATTGTGAACAAGGTGGGCGGCATCAAGAGGGTCGAGGGCGACCGCGCGGATTAGTCTTGTTCACTTTCTTCTTTCCTTGTCGCTGCCAACTACGTTATGAACAATAGTATATTAGAACTGTGACAAGTTGCTTTGTAATATAACTTTATCTTAGGCACTGAATGCAATGTTATTTCCTCTACTTGACTTCCTTGCTTTGTATGCTTTTACCCTACGCTTTTAGGGAACTTGCCGGCGTAAGGACCCTTGCCGCGAGCGCTGAGTGCGGAACTTCAGCAGCCTGCTGGCAATGTCGTTGCCGACAAGAAACCTTTTTGCAGCTAGTCGCAGCACACTTAGGTTGTTTAGCGAACTCGAAAACGAAGCAAGGGCGCGACATTGGTCGCAGCACACTTAAGTCGTTGAGCGTGCTCGAAACAAAGTAAGGGCGTGGCTAGCCGCGAGTTGGTTCCTCCACGCACAGGTTTTCCATACTAAGCGGGGTCGTTCAAGGAAGATAACTTAAAAATTTAAAAATTTGATCGTTCAAACTTTGGCAACTTAGTTTTTGTGTCGTTTGCTTTCCGGCAAGGCAAGGCATTCTTGAACGGCACTTGGTCCATACCACTATCTGCACTTGGTCCATACCACTATCTCCTTCCCCACGGCAAACTTGTGCGCGAGGGAAACTTCTTCTGCTTGAGAGAAAAGAAAGGAGAGAAAACAGAGATATGGAGTCCTGTGGCTCGTTATTGCTTACCGGGGATATGTGCTGCACAAAGTGTCAAATAATACATGCAAGAAAGTAAAAAGGGCATGAATTGACAAGTTGTGCGAGGCACATAGGCTTTACTGATGCACGGGGCCTGCGCCCAGCTTTGTACAATGGATTACATGCAACAGCGGCAAGACTTGTACAAAAGGTGGTTGCCAGAGCGGATCACGGCAACCGCGCCTTACGGGTAAAATTTGCGAAGATGCTCAATGTTCCAGGAGTTGCTCAGCGGTAAGCCATCTTCGGTCTCTAGGCGGACTGCGCCGGGCCTAGTGACCTGTTTCACCCGATAAGGGCCTTCCCACTTTGGCGTCAACTTGTTGGAATTCTTGGCGGACTGAACGCGCCGAAGAACAAGGTCGCCTTCCTCGAGACTTTTGGCTTTAACTTTGCGGCTATGGTAGCGGCGCAAAGATTGCTGGTATCGAGCAGCTCGTACAGCAGCCTGAAGACGGTCTTCCTCAAGGAGCAGCGCATCATCTTGTCGCAGCTGCTCTTGCTCGAGCTCATCATAAGCGAGCACTCGAGGTGACCCGTATACGAGTTCCGTGGGGAGAACTGCCTTTGCACCATAGACTAGAGCAAATGGTGTCTGTCCAGTGGCTCGATTTGGTGTTGTCCTGATCGACCAAAGAGCCGCCGGCAACTCCTCGATCCAGTTCCTTCCGCACTTGTGCAACCTGTTGAAAGTCCTTATCTTGAGGCCGAGCAGCACTTCAACATTTGCCCTCTCCGCTTGACCGTTGCTCCTCAGGTGAGCAACAGAAGCGAAGCAGACCTTGGCGCCAAGGTCTTGGACGTACTGCATGAAGGTGCGGCTTGTGAATTGTGTGCCGTTGTCGGTGATGATCCTGTTAGGGATTCCGAAACGGCAAACAATCGACCTGAAGAACTTGACTGCTGACTGTGCGGTCACCTTTCTCACTGGTTCAACTTCCGGCCACTTTGTGAACTTGTCGATGGCGACGTACAAGTACTCAAAGCCCCCGGCTGTGCGGGGAAAGGGGCCGAGGATGTCGAGCCCCCAGACCGAAAATGGCCAGGACAAAGGGATCGTCTGGAGAGCTTGAGCTGGTTGATGTATCTGTTTGAAATGGAACTGGCATGCTTCACACTTGGTTACTTGTGCAGTTGCATCCTGGAGGGCTTCTGGCCAAAAGAAACCTTGCTGGAACGCCTTGCCGGCAAGTGCTCTCGCGCCAATGTGGTGACCACATATGCCTCCATGTATCTCTGCCAACAGATTCTGTCCATCTTCCCGGGGAATACACTTTAATTTCACACCGTTGAGTCTCCTTCTGTATAGTTCGTCGCCGACAAACTGGTACATACTTGACTGCCAGGCTACTTTTTCAGCTTCTTCTTGCTCTTCAGGAAGTTCTCCTGTCTGGAGAAAACGGACGATCTGCTGCGCCCATGCCGGAGCCTGTGGCTCGACGACAAGGACTAAAGGCATCTGTGCTGCTGCGGGAATGTCAGCTTCCACGGCAAGAACTTGCGGCTCAGCCGGAGCTTGACGTTCCCCGGCAAGCTTGCCAGAGCAAAACTTGTCAGGAACGCCTGCTTCAACTGTACAAACCCTAGGGTCTGCAGGAGCAGACCGCTCCTCAGCAATCTTGTCGTTGACCTTGGGGACCTTATTGGCGGCGGCTTCGGGAAGCTCTGCCGGCAAGTAGTCACCAGAAACCAACTTCCTCTTCTTATTCTGTCCAATCGATGGTGTTACGGATGGTTGAGTTAGCTTGAGCACAAAGATCCCTGGTTCCACAGGTAGCTTTAGTGCAGCACACTTTGACAGGCCGTCTGCGATGTCGTTCTGAGCTCTTGGAACGTGCTCCATCTATAAGCCTTCAAAGTGCTCTTCAAGCTTTCTCACTTCGTCGACGTAAGCTTCCATCAACGGACTCTGGTAGCTCTTGTTCACTTGGCGGACGACCAACTGCGAGTCACCCCGCACAATCAGCTTCTTGATCCCAAGCTCTGCTGCGATTCTGAGGCCGGCAAGCAAACCTTCATACTCTGCAGTATTGTTCGTTGCTTGCTCCTTGGGAAAGTGCATTTGGACGACGTACTTGAGGTGCTCTCCGGTGGGTGCGACAAGCAGCACGCCGGCACCGGTGCCTTGCAGCGAGAAGGCACCATCAAAGTATATTATACATTCTTTGCTTGCTTCTTTGACGGGAATGCTCGTCTCTGGAATCTCTTCGTCTGGCGTTGGCGTCCATTCTGCTATGAATTCTGCCAATGCTCTGCTCTGGATAGTTGAAGTACTCTCAAACTTAAGGCCAAAGCTTGACAGTTCTAGTGCCCACTCGACAATCCTGCCTATTGCTTCTGGATTTTGGAGTATCCTCTTCAGTGGAAAGCGAGTGACCACTGTTATCTCATGTGCTTGGAAGTAGTGGCGCAGCTTTCTCGAGGCCATGAGAAGGCCGAAAAGTAGCTTCTGCACACCAGAGTACCTTGATCTAGCCCCCTGCAGAAGGGAGCTGACAAAGTAGACTCGGCGCTGCACCATCTTCTTCCGCACTTCCTCTTGTATCTGCGTAGTTCCATTATTGTCGGGGCCAGAGCTTGTCGGGGTAGCCCCCTGCTTGTCGCTGGATGTGCTTGCTGGGGCTGTTGGCTCATCATCTGCCTCCCTCTCCGCTACTAACGCAACACTAACCACTTGATTGGTTGCTGCTAGGTAAAGCAGCAACTTCTCTTGTGGCTAGCGCCGCCTCCGCTTCCGGAGTCCATTTCATTGGACCTGCCTTTTTCAAAATTTTGAAAAACGGCAGGGCGCGTTCTGCTGACTTAGAGATGAATCTGCTGAGAGCAGCCATGCAGCCGGCAAGCCTTCGTACATCCTTGACGCGCTTTGGAGCTTCGATCTGCTCGATGGCCTTGATCTTGTCGGGGTTGGCTTCAATCCCCCTTTGATACACGAAGAACCCGAGAAGCTTGCCGGAGGGGACTCCAAACACGCACTTCTCGGGGTTAAGCTTGAGTTGGATCTTGCGCATATTTGCAAAGGTTTCATCTAGATCTTGTATCAGAGTCGCCCTATCCTTGCTCTTGACCACTATATCATCCATGTAAGCTTCTACATTTCTGTGTATCTGTGGTTCAAAAGCTGTATGGACTACCCTTGCAAACGTCGAACCGGCATTCTTCAATCCAAAGGGCATGCGTATGAAGCAGTAAGTGCCACATGGAGTAATGAATGCGGTATTCTCTTCATCTTCTTCAGCCATAAAGATCTGGTGATATCCGGAGTATTCATCAAGAAACGAAAGCAACTCACATCCAGCCGTGGAGTCAACGATCTGGTCAATGCGCGGCAAGGGAAATGGATCTTTGGGACAAGCTTTATTCACATCGGTGAAGTCAGTACAAAGCCTCCACTTCCCGTTCGCTTTGCGCACGACAACAGGGTTGGCCAACCATGTGGGATGGAGTACACCTCTGACAAGGTCTGCCGCTTCCAGCTTCTTGATCTCTTCTGCGATAAACTCTTGGCGCTCCGCCGCTTGTTTTCTAACCTTCTGCTTGACGGGCCGCGCGTGAGGACAAACGGCAAGCTTGTGCTCAATCACTTTCCTGGGAACACCGGGGATGTCAGACGGTTGCCAGGCAAACACGTCGACGTTCGCCCGCAGGAAAGCAATGAGCGCGCTTTCCTATTTGGGATCGAGCGTGGCACTGATGGTGAAAGTACCACCAGTGCCGTCCTCCTTGGCGGACACCTTCTTGGTTGCGGGTGGAGCTGCCATCGCTTTCTTGCACTTGCCGGTGGAGCTCGATGGTGCGTCCTCGACGGCAGCGCAGCACTCCGAAGAGGTGCGTTTGCCGGAGTGGGCCCCAGAGCTCTTGCCGGACTTGGTCTTGTTCTTCCCCCCGGGAGCTTTAGCGGCAAGTGTTTTGCTATCTGTTGCGGCTGCTGCGTCCCGATAAATCTTGTCGGCACAGATAAGGGCGTCCTTCTTGTCGCCGGGGACAGAGATGACGCTTATCGGGCCTGGCATCTTGAGCATGTTGTAAGCATAATGAGAGGCTGCCATGAACTTGGCGAGCGCTGGACGGCCAAGTATTCCATTGTAGGGTAATGGGATATCGGCAACGTCAAAGGTGATCCTCTCAGTCCTGAAGTTCTGCTCTCCGCCAAATGTCACTGGCAGTGTGATCTTCCCCTTCGGCTTGCTCCTTCCCGGGTTGATCCCTTGGAATGTGCCGGTCTCTTCGAGCTCGATGTCGGGGATTTGGAGTTTTCGGACCACAGCGGAGGAGATCAGGTTCAGGCCGGCCCCGCCGTCAATTAGCATCTTGGTGACCTTGAGGTTGCGGATAGTTGGTGAAACCAACATCGGCAAGCACCCGACCGCAGTTGTGCGATCGGGGTGGTCCTCAATGTCGAAGATGATAGGCGTGCTGGACCACTTCAGAAGTTTGCGCGACTCGACGGATGGTTCCGCCGCATTAACTTCCCGCACCCACTGCTTGAGTTGGCGGTGGGATGTATGCAGAGAAGCACCTCCGTCAACGCACAGAACTTCTGTGGCCTTCTGGAACTCCTGCTCGCTGTTATCTCCATCATCCATGTCTTCATCGTCGTCTTCGTCTTCGTCCTTGTCGCGGCCGCGGGGAGGTCTGTCTCCTTGCCGCTGCTTGGCCTTGCCGCGGCGTCCTCCCCGGCCGTTGAACGGCCGCTTCTTGCCGGACTCCCCACCGCCTCCTTGGGCCTTCTCCTTGTCGCGTCGCTCATACTCAGCTTTCTGCTGCTCGACGAGGTACTTGACCCTTTTGCAGTTCTGGAGGTCGTGGCCATTGGTGCGGTGGATCTTGCAGTACTGCTTGTCGGAGCCGTCCTGCTTGTCGGCGGCCGCCACAGCGGCAGCCTCCTTGCCGGAGCCACCAGTCTGGGCTTTCTTGGCGCCAGCCTCCTTGCCGGACTACTCAACGACCAGTACTTATTTGTTCTTCTTTTTCCTGTTGTTCCGCTGCCAGTTCTTCTTTGTTGGGGCGGCATCCTCGCTATCTGATCCCCCTGCTCCAGTATCCTCCCCGGGGAGTTTCCTCCCCTCCTCAGCGTGTGCACACTTGTCGGCCAGGGCATAAAGCTCACTGACGTCTCGGATCTTGCACATCGCCATCTCCTCCCTCATCCTGCGGTTACGCACGTTCTGGTGGAACGCGCTGATAACCGCGGCAGGGTGGACGTCTGGGATGTTGTGCTGGACACGGCTGAACCTCTGGATGTACTTACGCAGGGACTCTCCTTCCTTCTGGGCGAGTATATGAAGGTCACTCTCCTGGCCATGGGGCTTGTGGCCACCTGTGAAGGCGCCGACAAACTGATGACACAGGTCGGCCCAAGAAGAGATGGAGTTCTCTGGCAAGTGCATGAGCCAAGATCTGACGTTTGGCTTGAGCACGAGCGGGAAGTAATTGGCGAGTATCTTCTCGTCTCATCCCCCGGCAGCCTGCACCGCGATGGTCTAGATGCTGAGGAACTCCGACCGATGAGTCTTGCCGTCGTACTTCTCGGGTACGTCGGGCTTGAAGTTCTTCATGCTGGGCCACTGGATTTGCCGCAGCTCGTGAGTGAACGCAGGACAACCTGCCGCGTATGGCAGGTCGCCTGGTCCCCCCGGCGCTTGCATGTCGACAGCGGGCCTAGCGCGCTGGTCAGATTGACGCCGCGCTTCTCTTCGACGCTCGATGCGAGTTCGAGCGTCCTCTTGCTGTCGGTCGTCAAGGACTTGGCGCTGATCGCGGCGAGCTCGCGGATCCGATGACGCTGTGGAGTCGTCGTCGATGTTGATCCGGCGAGTCGGCGATTTTGGCCTTCGGGGCAGGGAGTGCACGGTGGTTGCACCCCCGGCAATCTTGTCGCCATCAGCCCGCGCCTGGCTAACCTGCCGCGGCCGCGACGTGGTCGACTGCTGCGGAGTGTCGCCGTTGGCGAAGGCGATGAGGCTTTGGATGGTGGCCCTCCAGTCGTCGGCCTTTTCTGCCGCCGGAGGGAAGTCGAGGAGCAGTTGAGCTCGAGCTAGAGCTTCTGCTGGAGTGGCGGGGAGCGGTGGCGAGCGGTGCGAGGAGCGAGATCCAAGAGATTCCTGGGCGCCAAGGGGAAGCTCCCCGACAAGGGAGGATACTACGCCAACGGAGAGTACCCCGCCAAGGGCGAGCACCCCGCCAAGGGCGAGCACCCCGCCAAGGGCGAGTACGCCGCCAAGGGACAGCGCCAGCGACCCTCCGTCGGCGGGAGCTACCACCACGCCGCCGAGGGAGAACTCCCCGGCAAGGAACCCCACCGAACAAGAGGCCCGCGCAGGTAAAACCTTGGACTTTTCTCCTTTTGATCTTCTTTTTTGGATATTTGCTTGACTATTTTTCTTTCTTCTTCTTTTCTTTGGTCAGACCCCTCCGCCCCAGAGCCGATGGAGACGGAGGTCGCCGTCGAGGAGGACGCGCGCGGCAACACTGGTGACGCCACCGCTACCGAGGAGGCGGCCGGTCCTGGGCCAGAGTCCTGGAAGAAAGATAGGATCAAAATCAGGCAAAAGAGATACAAGACAAGAATCAACAGAAAACCAAAGAAAAACAAGAATTGCGAAGACTTACTCTTCTTCCTCCTCATCGTCAGAGCTGAGCGCCGAGAAATCAAAGTCCGGCTCACGCGTCCCGGCGCGAGGAGCTGGGGGAGTGGGCTCCCTTGGCCGCTTGGCGGGAGCAGGGGCGGCGGTCTGAGAAGACCCCGCTCCGGTTGTCGCCGAAGCAGATAGAGGTGCTTCTCTGCATACATCCCACCGCCAACTCAAGCAGTGGGTGCGGGAAGTTAATGCGGCGGAACCACCCGTCGAGTCGCGCAAACTTCTGAAGTGGTCCAGCACGCCTATCATCTTCGACATTGAGGACCACCCCGATCGCACAACTGCGGTCGGGTGCTTGCCGATGTTGGTTTCACCAACTATCCGCAACCTCAAGGTCACCAAGATGCTAGTTGATGGCGGGGCCGGCCTGAACCTGATCTCCTCCGCTGTGGTCCGGAAACTCCAAATCCCCGACAGCGAGCGCGAAGAAACCGGCACATTCCAAGGGATCAACCCGGGAAGGAGCAAGCCGAAGGGGAAGATCACACTGCCAGTGACATTTGGCGGAGAGCTGAACTTCAGGACTGAGAGGATCACCTTTGACGTTCCCGATATCCCATTACCCTACAATGGAATACTTGGCCGTCCAGCGCTCGCCAAGTTCATGGCAGCCTCTCATTATGCTTACAACATGCTCAAGATGCCAGGCCCGATAAGTGTCATCTCTGTCCCCGGCGACAAGAAGGACACCCTTATCTGTGCCGACAAGATTTACCGGGACGCAGCAGCCGCAACAGATAGCAAAACACTTGCCGCTAAAGCTCCCGGGGGGAAGAACAAGACCAAGTCCAGCAAGAGCTCTGGGGCCCACTCCGGCAAACGCACCTCTTCGGAGTGCTGCGCTGCCGTCGAGGACACACCATCGAGCTCCACCGGCAAGTGCAAGAAAGCGATGGCAACTCCACCCGCAACCAAGAAGGTGTCCGCCAAGGAGGACGGCACTGGTGGTACTTTCACCATCAGTGCCACGCTCAATCCCAAATAGGAAAGCGCACTCATTGCTTTCCTACGGGCGAACGTCGACATGTTTGCCTGGCAACCGTCTGACATCCCTGGTGTTCCCAGGAAAGTGATTGAGCACAAGCTTGCCGTTTGTCCTCACGCGCGGCCCGTCAAGCAGAAGGTTAGAAAACAAGCGGTGGAGCGCCAAGAGTTTATCGCAGAAGAGATCAAGAAGCTGGAAGCGGCATGCCTTGTCAGAGGTGTACTCCATCCCACGTGGTTGGCCAACCCTGTTGTCGTGCGCAAAGCGAACGGGAAGTGGACGCTTTGTATTGACTTCACCGATGTGAATAAAGCTTGTCCCAAAGATCCATTTCCCTTGCCGCGCATTGACCAGATCGTTGACTCCACGGCTGGATGTGAGTTGCTTTCGTTTCTTGATGAATACTCCGGGTATCACCAGATCTTTATGGCTGAAGAAGATGAAGAGAAGACCGCATTCATTACTCCACGTGGCACTTACTGCTTCATACGCATGCCCTTTGGATTGAAGAATGCCGGTTCGACATTTGCAAGGGTAGTCCATACAGCTTTTGAACCACAGATACACAGAAATGTAGAAGCTTACATGGATGATATAGTGGTCAAGAGCAAGGATAGGGCGACTCTGATACAAGATCTAGATGAAACCTTTGCAAATCTGCGCAAGATCCAACTCAAGCTTAACCCCGAGAAGTGCGTGTTTGGAGTCCCCTCCGGCAAGCTTCTCGGGTTCTTCGTGTCTCAAAGGGGGATTGAAACCAACCCCGACAAGGTCAAGGCCATCGAGCAGATCGAAGCTCCAAAGCGCGTCAAGGATATACGAAGGCTTGCCGGCTGCGTGGCTGCTCTCAGCATATTCATCTCTAAGTCAGCAGAACGCGCCCTGTCGTTTTTCAAAATTTTGAAAAAGGCAGGACCAATTAAATGGACTCCGGAAGCGGAGGCGGCGCTGCAAGACTTGAAGAGGTACCTGTCCACCACTCCAATACTTGTCGCACCTAAGCCACAAGAGAAGTTGCTACTGTACCTAGCAGTAACCAATCTAGTGGTTAGTGCTGCGTTAGTAGCGGAGAGGGAGGCAGATGATGAGCCAACAGTCCCGACAAGCACATCCATCGACAAGCAGGGGGCTACCCCGACAAGCTCTGGCCCCGACAATAATGGAACTGCGCAGATACAAGAGGAAGTGCGGAAGAAGATGGTGCAGCACCCAGTCTACTTTGTCAGCTCCCTTCTGCAGGGGGCTAGATCAAGGTACTCTGGTGTGCAGAAGCTGCTTTTCGGCCTTCTCATGGCCTCGAGAAAGCTGCGCCACTACTTCCAAGCACATGAGATAACAGTGGTCACTCGCTTTCCGCTGAAGAGGATACTCCAAAATCCAGAAGCAACAGGTAGGATTGTCGAGTGGGCACTAGAACTGTCAAGCTTTGGCCTTAAGTTTGTGAGTACTTCAACTATCCAGAGCAGAGCATTGGCAGAATTCATAGCAGAATGGACGCCAACGCCAGACGAAGAGATTCCAGAGACGAGCATTCCCGTCAAAGAAGCAAGCAAAGAATGGATAATGTACTTTGATGGTGCCTTCTCGCTGCAAGGCGCTGGTGCCGGCGTGCTGCTTGTCGCACCCACCGGAGAGCACCAAAAGTACGTCGTCCAAATGCACTTTCCCAAGGAGCAAGCAACGAACAATATTGCAGAGTATGAAGGTTTGCTTGCCGGCCTCAGAATCACGGCAGAGCTTGGGATCAAGAAGCTAATTGTGCGGGGTGACTCGCAGTTGGTCGTCCGCCAAGTGAACAAGAGCTACCAGAGTCCGTTGATGGAAGCTTACGTCGACGAAGTGAGAAAGCTTGAAGAGCACGTTGAAGGCTTACAGATGGAGCACGTTCCAAGAGCTCAGAACGACATCGCAGATGGCCTGTCAAAGTGTGCTGCACTAAAGCTACCTGTGGAACCAGGGATCTTTGTGCTCAAGCTAACTCAACCATCCGTAACACCATCGAATGGACAGAGTAAGAAGAGGAAGTTGGTTTCTGGTGACTACTTGCCGGCAGAGCTTCCCGAAGCCGCCGCCAATAAGGTCCCCAAGGTCAACGACAAGATTGCTGAGGAGCGGTCTGCTCCTGCAGACCCTAGGGTTTGTACAGTTGAAGCAGGCGTTCCCGACAAGTTTTGCTCCGGCAAGCTTGCCGGGGAACGTCAAGCTCCGGCTGAGCCGCAAGTTCTTGCCGTGGAAGCTGACGTTCCCGCAGCAGCACAGATGCCTTTAGTCCTTGTCGTCGAGCCACAGGCTCCGGCATGGGCGCAGCAGATCGTCCGTTTCCTCCAGACAGGAGAACTTTCTGAAGAGCAAGAAGAAGCTGAAAAAGTAGCCCGGCAGTCAAGTATGTACCAGTTTGTCGGTGACGAACTGTACAGAAGGAGACTCAACGGTGTGAAATTAAAGTGTATTCCCCGGGAAGATGGACAGAAGCTGTTGGCAGAGATACATGGAGGCATATGTGGTCACCACATTGGCGCGAGTGCACTTGCTGGCAAGGCGTTCCGGCAAGGTTTCTTTTGGCCAGAAGCCCTCCAGGATGCAACTGCACAAGTAACCAAGTGTGAAGCATGCCAGTTCCATTCCAAACAGATACATCAACCAGCTCAAGCTCTCCAGACGATCCCTTTGTCCTGGCCATTTTCGGTCTGGGGGCTCGACATCCTCGGCCCCTTTCCCCGCGCAGCCGGGGGCTTTGAGTACTTGTACGTCGCCATCGACAAGTTCACAAAGTGGCCGGAAGTGGAACCAGTGAGAAAGGTGACCGCACAGTCAGCAGTCAAGTTCTTCAGGTCGATTGTTTGCCGTTTCGGAATCCCTAACAGGATCATCACCGACAACGGCACACAATTCACAAGCCGCACCTTCATGCAGTACGTCCAAGACCTTGGCGCCAAGGTCTGCTTCGCTTCTGTTGCTCACCCGAGGAGCAACGGTCAAGCGGAGAGGGCAAATGCTGAAGTGCTGCGTGGCCTCAAGACAAGGACATTCGACAGGTTGCACAAGTGCGGAAGGAACTGGATCGAGGAGTTGCCGGCGGCTCTTTGGTCGAAGGACGACACCAAATCGAGCCACTGGACAGACACCATTTGCTCTAGTCCATGCAGCAGAGGCAGTTCTCCCCACGGAACTCGTATACGGGTCACCTCGAGTGCTCGCTTATGATGAGCTCGAGCAAGAGCAGCTGCGACAAGATGACGCGCTGCTCCTTGAGGAAGACCGTCTTCAGGCTGCTGTACGAGCTGCTCGATACCAGCAAGCTTTGCGCCGCTACCATAGCCGCAAAGTTAAAGCCAGAAGTCTCGAGGAAGGCGACCTTGTTCTTCGGCGCGTTCAGTCCGCCAATAATTCCAACAAGTTGACGCCGAAGTGGGAAGGCCCTTATCGGGTGAAACAGGTCACTAGGCCCGGCGCAGTCCGCCTAGAAACCGAAGATGGCTTACCGGTGAGCAACTCCTGGAACATTGAGCATCTTCGCAAATTTTACCCGTAAGGCGCGGTTGCCGTGATCCGCTCCGGCAACCACCTTTTGTACAAGTCTTGCCGCTGTTGCATATAATCCTTTGTACAAAGCCGGGCGCAGGCCCCGTGCATCAGTAAAGCCTATGTGCCTCGCATAACTTGTCAATTCATGCCCTTTTTACTTTCTTGCATGTATTATCTGACACTTTGTGCAGCACCTATCCCCGGTAAGCAATAACGAGCCACAGGACTCCATATCTCTGTTTTCTCTCCTTTCTTTTCTCTCAAGCAGAAGAAGTTTCCCTCGCGCACAAGTTTGCCGGGGGGGGAGGAGATAGTGGTATGGACCAAGTGCAGATAGTGGTATGGACCAAGTGCCGTTCAAGAAAGCCTTGCCTTGCCGGAAAGCAAACGACACAAAAGCTAAGTTGCCAAAGTTTGAACGATCAAAATTTTAAATTTTTAAGTTATCTTCCTTGAACGACCCCGCTTAGTATGGAAAACCTGTGCGCGGAGGAACCAACTCGTGGCTAGCCGCGCCCTTACTTTGTTTCGAGCACGCTCAACGACTTAAGTGTGTTGCGACCAATGTCGTGCCCTTGCTTCGTTTTCGAGTTCGCTCAACAACCTAAGTGTGCTGCGACTAGTTGCGGCAAGGTTTCTTGTCGGCAACGGCATTGCCAGCAGGCTGCTGAAGTTCCGCACTCAGTGCTCGCGGCAAGGGTCCCTACGCCGGCAAGTTCCCTAAAAGCGTAGGGTAAAAGCATACAAAGCAAGGAAGTCAAGTAGAGGAAATAACATTGCATTCAGTGCCTAAGATAAAGTTATATTACAAAGCAACTTGTCGCAGTTCTATATACTATTGTTCATAACGTAGTTGGCAGCGACAAGGAAAGAAGAAAGTGAACAAGGCTAATCCGCGCGGTCGCCCTCGACCCTCTTGATGCCGCCCACCTTGTTCACAATAGGCGCGACGAGGGCCTTAAGCGCCTCCTGGTCAACGTCCGGCGGCAAGGTCCTGAGGACGTTGGTGAGGTTGAGGCCTGGGTTGCGGTGCACTATCTTCATCAACACCTTCTCAAGGGCCCCCGCGCAGAGCCTGCGCGACTCGTCCGCCAGCTGCTTTGGGATCCTCTCCCGGAGCTGCTGGAGTGCCGGCGCCACCCACCTGAAGAACAAACTCAACTTGGCGCTGTGAGGGAGATTCTCGTCGGTGGAGTACCCGAGGTGCTCCGCCCCCAGCTCCACCAGCTCCTTATCGACGTCGGCAGCGGCGGGAACAAGACCCTCTGTCCAGTGCTCCACCATCAGTCTAAAGTTGTTTTGGGAGATGGCGGTGCTGTCCAACAGTGCCTTCTCGGTCCTGAACTCCTCCTTCAGGTTCGCCTCCCGCTCTCTGGCGCCGTCAAGCGTTGTGGTGAGGGTGGACAGCTTGAACTCCAGATCGGCGATGGAGTCCTTGGCGACGACGAGCTCCTTGCCCTTGTCGGAGAGGCGGACCTGCAGCTCGGAGTGCCTGTGGGCGTCCTTCTCCCTCTCGAGCACAAGTGCGGCAACCTTCTCGTCGCTCGTCTTCAAGTTGGCCTCCAGCTGCGCCACCCTCATCTCCAAGTCCCTCTTGGCGGTCTCGGCAGCCGCGGCAGCATCCTTCGCTTCCTGCAGGGCTCCGCCAAGAGACTGTTCACGTGCGGCAAGCTCGTCCTCGTGGCTGTCGAGGTCGACCTTCCGCTGCGTCAATTCGCCCTCTCGCCGGGAGAAGTCCTCGGCGGCGAGCCGTTGCTGCTCCTCTGCTTCAGCCTTCTCCAGAATGAAGGCCTGATGCACCTCGGCAAGCTGCTCTCGCTCCTCTGCCAAGGATCGGGGAGCTGCTTGGTTGCTGGCTCGGAGCTCTTCGGCGCGTTTCTCTAAGTCGACGCCCGCCTTGGCGGCCAGAGTCTCTCGGGACTCCAGCTTGGCGGTACAAAGCCAGAAGCCTGCGCAGCAGCCGCTCCTCCTCGGGCTCGCTGCTGCTGCTTGGCACGTCGACGAGCTTCAATCCGGCGGAGGCAAGGACCTCCTCGTCGAAGACCTCTCCCTCCGCAGGCGCCCTTGACGTGGACGCCCACGGGAGCTGGATGAAGACTCCGTTGCCGGCTTCCAGATAGGCGCCTGGCTCGGCCGCGGCAGCAGAGGGATCGGCAGCCGGCGCAGCGTCTGACGCTCCTGCGGCCTCAGGGCTGTCAGTGCGACTACCGGATCCCTCCTCAGCTGCCGCGCCAGCAGCCTTGGCGGTCTCGTTGGCGGCGGGCTCGTTAGCACCGGCCGCCTCCTCGGTAGCGGCGGCGTCACCAGTGTTGCCGCGCGCATCCTCCTCGACGGCGACCTCCGTCTCCATCGACTCTGGGGCGGATGAGTCTGACAAAAGAAAAGACGAAGAAAGAAAAATAGTCAAGCCAATATCCAAAAAAGAAGATCAAAAGGAGAAAAGTCCAAGGTTTTACCTGTGCGGGCCTCTTCTTCGGTGGGGTTCCTTGCCGGGGAGTTCTCCCTCGGCGGCGTGGTGGTAGCTCCCGCCGGCGGAGGGCCGCTGGCGCCGTCCCTTGGCGGCGTACTCGCCCTTGGCGGAGTACTCACCCTTGGCGGGGTGCTCGCCCTTGGCGGGGTACTCGCCCTTTGCGGAGTATCCTCCCTTGCCGGGGAGCTTCCCCTTGGCGGAGCGGTCGAGACGTGCGGCGCGTCGGGGGCGGTCTCCTGGGGCTCCTGATGCTGCTGCTCCGCTTCTACACAAGTCAACAAACAAAACGTCAACAAAGATAGAACTCCCACGCACGCCCGACAAGCGGAAAGTGGACGAAGGACTTACGCTGGGGGCTGCGCTGGGGGCTGCTCCGAGGAACGGCTGTCGGGTCCGACAAGCTTGCCGCAGGCGCACCCCCTGCTGCTGCGGCGGGCTCGTCCTCGATGACGATCACCGGGACTTTGGCCCTCTTCGCCGCCCTCTGGGCCAGAGTCCTGGAAGAAAGATAGGATCAAAATCAGGCAAAAGAGATACAAGACAAGAATCAACAGAAAACCAAAGAAAAACAAGAATCGCGAAGACTTACTCTTCTTCCTCCTCATCGTCGGAGCTGAGCGCCGAGAAATCAAAGTCCGGCTCGCGCGTCCCGGCGCGAGGAGCTGGGGGAGTGGGTTCCCTTGGCCGCTTGGCGGGAGTAGGGGCGGTGGTCTGAGAAGACCTCGCTCCGGTTGTCGCCGAAGCACGAGGGGCGGAAGGAGAAGTGGGGCCGGTCCGGGAAGATCCCCCTCCAGTTGCCGTTGAAGCACGAGGCACACCCTTGGTGGCCTTGCTTGTCGCGGCGGTGCGTGTCGGGCGGCGCTGCGGCTGCTGGCCCGCCTGCCGCCCCGTCGCGTCTGCGGCCTTGCGAAGGCGCCTCCTTGTTTGAGCTGGAGGACTTGCTGGTGGCGGTGAGCTACCCGAGGATGAGGAAGAGGAGTCGAGACCCAGCGAGCCGCCCGAGTCCTCGGCAGGGTCGCTTGACCCAACGCCCTACTCGGCGGGCCCGCTCGACTCGGCGCCTTGCTCGGTGGGCTCGCTTGTCTCAGCGAGTCGCCCGGCAAGCTTCCCCGCTTTGCGAAGCTCTTCCTCCTCGGCAAGACATACCGCCTCCGCTGCCTCCGCCTCCTCCACAGTATACCCGATCTCACGCGCGGCCCTGGCTGCCGCTACCTCTTCCAGCCTGGTGGCAATATATGCCATCTCCTGGTCGGTGGTGTCGCGGGTGAGGCCCCTCTTCTCGTCGTCATCGACTGGCAGCTCCACCAGGTTGTCGAAGAACGTATGAACGGCCTCATCGGAAGGTTCCCGCCAAGTGGGGTCGATTCCGTGGGAATCGCACAACGGCATCGCCGCGCGGACGGCGCTGAGCGACGAACTGTTGCATAGCGGAACTACGCCTGGCGGCAACGCGAACCACTCGGGATGGGCAGAGTCGTACTTGAACAGTGCTTGAAGCATCGTGTTGAGCTCCAGGACAGTGAAATTGTAATTGAGGCCCGGGCGCAACCTCATGATGTCTGCCGCATTCTCGAACTCCCAAGCAGCCCTCTTCCTCTCCTGCAAGGGAGCAATGCGGCGGCGGAGGAAGTCTGCCCCGACTGCACCTACAGTGAGCCTGGCTTGCCGGAGGCGAAGGATCCGAGTGGTGGCTATCTTCAGCTTGTCGTCCTCAGGGGCCAGGTCACTCCAGTCGTTTCCGCGTACTACTGCCACTTGGCGCCGGGAAGTGAACGGCTGCGGGTCATCGACTATAATCCAGCACCAGTTGGCCCTCCACTCATCCCACTTTCCGCGGAGCTCCCCCGTCAAGTAAGCCTCTTTCTTATGGGTCCTAAAGATCCAAGAGATTCCGCCAGACAGAGGTGACCCTGCCTCGACTCGAGGTATGAAGTAATGGCGGAAGAGAGCCACATTGGGGTAAACTCCGACAAAATTTTCGCACAGATGTGCGAAAATGGCCATGGTCAAGACGGCGTTTGGGGTGAAGTCAAGGAGATGAAACCCGTAGGTATTCATGATGTCGCAGAAAAATTCCGAAAAGGGCGGGCAGAGCCCGCAGTAGAAGAACAGAGCGAAGAAGGCATAGCCATTCGGGAACATCTCGCAGGCCACGGCGGGGAGTACCTTGGTACGCGGGTGCGCCTTCGTCTCCCTCGACCATAAGAGGTAGAAGGTGTCTTCCAGCTCCTCCGCATCAAGCCTCGGCGGGAAGACCGCCATCTTCTTCCGCATTGCTACTAGCCGCAGCACCTTGGCGGACTTCGCGGCCTTCGCCTTATCGCCTTTCGGGGTCATGGCGGGGACGGTGAGGGAAGTCGACGGCGCTGGAGATGCTGGCGGCGGCGGAGGGGGGCGGAGCGCTGCTCTCTTTCGACCTTCGGGGAGGAGGGGAGCGGCGGGGGTTTCTGGAGGATGAAGAAGCAACGGGCGAATGGAAGGGACTGCCCCTGTTCCCCCTTCTTTTAAGGGGGGGAGGGGGACGTTCCGCATTTCCCCATTAAAGAAACAGGCCACGATCTCTCTCACGACACCGCGATTGACGCGTGCCGTTAGGGAGGAGCGCGGTGGATACGGAGTGAGATACGGCATGCCGCGGGCCGCGCGTGCCCTGCACTGTTTTGGGCTTGGCCCAACAGCGCTCGGCACCGTGTATGGCCCAGGCCCGGGGGGTCTTCCGGTTGGCCCACGAGACAGGGGGGCTCGCCCTGGGAAGGGGTGCGCGCCCCCACACTCGTGGACATCCGGTGACCCCCCTCGTGGACTTCTTTCGCTAGATATTTTTTATATTTTCTGAAACGGAGTTCTGTTGTGTTTTGGGGCTTTTGGAGTTGTGCAGAATGGGTTTCCAGAGTTTGCTCCTTTTTCAGCCCAGAATTCCAGCTACCGGCATTCTCCCGCTTCATGTAAACCTTGTAAAATAAGAGAGAAAAGGCATAAGTATTGTGACAAAACAAGTAATAACAGCTCATAATGCAATAAATATCAACATATAAGCATGATGCAAAATGGACGTATCAACTACCCCAAGCTTAGACCTCGCTTGTCCTCAAGCGAAAGCCGATATCGAGAAATATGTCCACATGTTTGGAGATAGAGGTGTCGATAAAAACAAAACACAGACATGAGGGCATGATGATCATTTTCATAACAACAACAAATATATAGATATTGTCATATGATTCTTATGCTAAAGTAACAATTCATCCACAATATCAAGTATGAATCATAAATTTCATTGAAACTAACAAACTTTGATCTCGGTCATTGAAGCAATTTCAATTTATCGTAACATCGGAAAGAGTCAATATAAGAGCTTTTCAGCAAGCCTACATACTCAACTATCATATAGTCTTTCACAATTGCTCACACTCACGCAATACTTATGTTTATGGAGTTTTAATCGGACACAGAGAAAGATAGGGGCTTGTGGTGTTGCCTCCCAACGTTTTACCTCAAGGGTAATGTCAACAGTAATAGATCATGAAAACTTACATCCAAGTGGGTATATATGTCAGGATCTTTCCAACACAATGTGCTTGCCAAAGGATAAAATGTAAAAAGGAAAGGTGGATTACACCTTGACTCTTATAAGGCAAGAATAATAGATAGGCCCTTCGCGGAGGGAAGCTGAGGTTGTCATGTCATTTAATGGTTGGATGCACAAAGTCTTAGCATAGAAGAGCTTCACTTTATATTGCCACTTGTGATAAGGACCTTTATTATGCAGTCCGTCGCTTTTATTACCTCCATATCACAAGATCGTATAAAGCTAATTTCTCCCACACTAATAAATCATACATATTTTAGCGAGTTTGCAACATGACAACTTACTTGGAAGGATCTTTCTCAATCCATAGGTAGGTATGGTGAACTCTCATAGCAAAACTGGGTTTAAGGATATATGGAAGCACAAGTAGTATCCCTACTTAGTGCGATGAGTTTTGGCTAGCATGAGGGGGAAAGGCAAGCTCAACATGTTGGATGATCCATGACAATTCCCTCTACTCACCCACACCCCCTGTTATTCTGCGGCGATGGCAGCCTCACACCGCAGCGAACCAGTGAACCCTCGTACTCCTCTACGCATGGGCATCCACTGTCGCGTCTTCCCCGGCTCCGCATCGTCCCCTTCCTAGGCCTCGCCGTCGTCCACCGCCCTGGTGCTCTCAGCGCGGCGTGGTCAACATGGTCAAGGAACGACTTCCATCGGATGAGTACTGTACATGGAGAGGCTGAAAGCTAGGTCCACGGCCGCAGCAAAGAAGTGCCTCCTTATTACACGCAAAATGATTATTCCTCCACCTGACAGCGGGGACCACCGCATGGGCCATCGTATTTCATGAAAACAACGTTGCCCCCTGACTGCAGGGACCCACCAGCAACATCTTCGCACGGAAGGAAGTGCGTCCGGGCAAAAAAACGATTCGCCCCCCTGACTGCTGGGACCCACCAGCTACATCTTCGCACGCAAGGAAGTGCCTCACAGTCGGGACCCACCTGGTCGAAGCGTACGTAGCATTGTCATTCTGGTCGCGAACGTGTATGTACATACTGGTCGATGTAGAAGCGCGCACGTGTCGTAGCAGAGGCGCGCACGTAGCATGTACACGTACGTACAACGGCCAGGGTGCAAGAAAGTAAATACGGCCACGTACGTACATACGGGCGGGGTCTCGAATGCCTACTCGCACGTACGTACGGCCAGGGCTCGTGTACATGGCTGGGTCGGAACGGTGAAACATCATCGTCGTCGTGTTCATGGGGAGCCAACCGGCTGGGTCGAAGCGGAATGCGTCGTCGTGTTCATCAGGAGGGCTTGGACGGAACAGCCGATGGAAACGAGGCCTGGCGTACCGTAGAACCCGGAGGAAACGGCCTTGTGTTCGACCGACCACGTTCGAAACGGGATCCTGTTCATCGAGAGGGGTCTGGCGTACCGCAAAACGGAGGAAATGGACCTCCTACGGTCGAAACGGGGGTCTTGTTGATTGGGAGGCGTGTGGTGTATCGCAAAACGGAGGAAACAGACTTGTGTTGGAGCGCTATGGTCGAAACGGGGGTCCTGTTCATCGGGAGGGGTGTGACGTACCGAAAACGGAGGAAACGGACTTGTGTTGGAGCGCTACTGTCGAAACGGGGGTCCTATTCATCGGAAGGGGTGTGGCGTACCGCAAAACGGGACTCCACGGGATACTGTTCATCACCACCGTCGACCCCTCCAGCCTCCACGGGCTACTGTTCGTCCACCGTCGACCCCCTCCGGTCCAGCCTCCACCTGCGGCTGTTCAGCCTCCACCGCGCGCCACTCCACCGGTTACTGTTCAACCAGCCCTCTCCACGGGCTCCTGCTCAACCACCCCTTCACGGGCTACTGTTCATCCAGCCCTGCACCGTCTATAGTTCATGCATCCCTCCACGGGGTGGTCCTGTTCATGTAGCCCTCCACTGGGTCCTGTTCATGCAGCCCCAACTAGCTCGATCAAACTGGGTACTGTTCATGCAGAGGCAACACCACGGGGTCCTGTTCAGCCACCCCACCGGGAACTGTTCATCCAACCCCCCCGGTAACGCTCACTGTTCATGCAGAGGCAGCATCGACCGGCTTCAGTTAGCAGCAGTAGCTAAGGAATCGCTCGATCGGGTTCAGTTAACAGCCATCGATCGATCGCTCGGGTTCAGTAACGCGTAGCATGCAGTGCAATTGCTCGGGTTCAGTTAGAGCCCAATGCCTCGCTCGGGTTCAGTTAGAGCCCAATGCCTCGCACCCACGCGTGTGCGTGTACGAGAGAAACACGCATTGCTCGGCCCCGACCACCCAACGTAACCGGGAACACCCCGATATTTACCTCGCCCTCGCTTCTTCCACGGTTTTTTCCGTCATGGACGGCCCAAAGAATGTCATGCGGCTGCGTCTCCGGCCCGCCCATGGTTTTTTGTCATAGAAGTAGGACCCCACCACATCTATGTTGATACCGTGTTTTGTCACAATTATTGTCATAGAAGTGTCATAAGTATGACAAAAAAAATTCGTTCGGACCAAAATGTCACAGATGTGTCTTTTTTTTTGTTGTGTGAGCCCGGCAAGGGGTGAGGCCACCCCGAGAAGAAGGAGACCAAGGCGTCCCGGCAGAGCCTACCGGGACTCGCATAGGCTAAACAACCTCACCAACCACTCCTCCACGACTCACGTCGTCGATCAGTGCGGTGTCAAGCCGCAAAGTTACTAAGTGGCAGCCATTAGCCACATGGCAGCCATTAACCAGGCGTGGAGCTGGCAAGATAGCCCGGCAAGCCTTGCCGGGCAACCGGTGATGTGACATTAAGTGGTGCATTTAATGCACACTGTCAGCCCGCATAGTTAGATATGATAGCACTGTTGCTATCATATCAGTGCATAATGACTACTTTGCCACGGTGGTACCCCTTAATCTATAAAAGGAGGCCCATGGCAACCGTAGACAGGGTTAGAAGATTGGATAACTCACGCCCCATACGCGCGTAGTCACTGCTGCCCTGAGGCAACACTTGCCGGGCAAGTGTACTACAATCCACCACCATCAATCTACCAAAGCAGGAGTAGGGTCTTAGGCCACAATGGCGGCCCAAACTTGGGTAAAAATGCCCACGTGATCTCTGTCGTGTTGTCCCACGCTCATCTGCTGTTTTTGCAACGCGATGACCCCCCC
>LR738712.1:460857544-460929446 GCA_902687465.1 Secale cereale
CCCCCCCCCCCGCCGAACCAGCAAGGGACCTCCTGGTCCCATAGGTGGCTTTCGTTTATCCCCGATATCTTTGGCACGCTAGGTAGGGGGCGCGCTTGCGCGAACCTGAAGGCGTGTGCAACACGTCATCTTCATCGCCATTTTTGTCTTCAACAGTGCCATCGACCATGGCGCCCATGATGACACAGAAGCAAAGCGTGGCTATCCCCGCGCTCCATTATTGGCCTCCCCGCCTCGCCACGGCACCGGCGCGGCGAAGATCGCCGCTGGTGGCAATGAGCCCGTCTCGGTGGCCCAGATGGAGCACCCGCCGTTCGAGCACCGTTCAGAGAAAGGGCACGAGATGTGCGGGCATGAGCTTCCTCCTCCCCGTCCCTTCCCTTCGTCAGCAGTCAAGTTACTTTAGACCCAGCGTCTGATACGTCTCCAATGTATCTATAATTTTTTATTGTTCCATGCTATTATATATTATGTTTTGGATGTTTAATGGGATTTATTATACACTTTTATATTGTTTTTGGGACTAACCTACTAACCCAAGGCCCTGTGCAAATTGCTGTTTTTTTGCCTATTTCAGTGTTTCGTAGAAAAGGAATGTCAAACGGAGTCCAAACGGAATGAAACCTTCGGGAGAGTTATTTTTGGAACGATATCTTCACAAGAGACTTGGAGTACAAGTCAGAGAAGAAACGAGGTGCCCACGAGGGGGCAGGGTGCGCCCAGGGGGGTAGGCGTGCCTCCCACCCTCGTGGGCCCCACGTTGCTCCACCGACGTACTTTTTCCTCCTATATATACCCATATACCCTGAAAACATCGGGGAGCACAAAGAAACCCTAAATCCACCGCTGTAACCTTATGTTCCTGTGAGATCCTATCCTGGGGCCTGTTCCGGAGCTCCGCCAGACGGGCATCGGTCATGGAGGGCTTCTAGATCTACACCATAGCCCCTCCGATGAGTTCTGAGTAGTTTACCATAGACCTTCGGGTCCATAGTTATTAGCTAGATGGCTTCTTCTCTCTCTTTGGATCTCAATACAAAGTTCTCCTCGATCTTCAAGGTGATCTATTCGATGTAATCTTTTTGCGGTGTGTTTGTCGAGATCGGATGAATTGTGGGTTTATGATCAAGATTATCTATGAAAAATATTGGATTCTTTTCTGAAATCTTTTATGTATGATTATAATATCCTTGAAAGTCTCTTCGAATTATTGGTTTGGTTTGTCCTACTAGATCTATAGTTCTTGCAATGGGAAAAGTGCTTGGCTTTGGGTTCAATCTTGCAGTGTCCTTTCCTAGTGACAGTAGGGGCAGCAAGGCACATATAGTATTATTGCCATCAAGGATAAAAAGATGGGGTTTATATCATATTTCTTGAGTTTATCTCTCTACATCATGTCATCTTGCTTAAGGCGTTACTCTGTTCTTATGAACTTAATACTCTAGATGCATGCTGGATAGAGATCGATGTGTGAAGTAATAGTAGTAGATGCAGAATCGTTTCGGTCTACTTGTCATGGACGTGATGCCTATATACAATGATCATGCCTAGTTATTCTCATAACTATGCACTTTTCTATCAATTGCTCGACAATAATTTATTCACCCACCGTAGAATTCTGCTATCATGAGAGAAGCCACTAGTGAAACCTATTGCCCCGGGTCTATTCTCATCATATTAATCTTCCACCTACTTTACTTTGCTTTATTTACTTTCTGTTTCTATACCAAAAATACCAAAAATATTATCCTATCCTATCTGTCAGATCTCACTCTCGTAAGTGACCGTGAAGGGATTGACAACCCCTTATCGCGTTGGCTGCGAGGTTCTTATTTGTTTGTGCAGGTGCGAGGGACTCGCACGTGGTCTCCTACTGGATTGATACCTTGGTTCTCAAAAACTAAGGGAAATACTTATGCTACCGTCCTGCATCACCCTTTCCTCTTCGAGGGAATACAACACAAGCTCGAGAAGTAGCAGCGTCATCGACATTGATGATTACCGCACGACGCTCGGTCTAGTATTTCCCCTATGCTGGGTAATCATAAGCGATGCGCTGGTATGAGTCCGTCGATAGATGTCCCAGCAGGTATACCTCGGCAAGGCTGTCGGCACTGGCACGGTCCATGCAACGACAGCAACCAGACTGACTCAAATGGAAGGGAGAAAAGGGAGGTGGACCAGAGAAGCCCGACACTACGCCCCGATGCCCGCCAACCACAAGAAATGCATATCGGTCCCTGTCGGGAACGAAGGAACCACCAGTTTACCTCCTGCTTCTCCGGGGTCCACGAGCGCATCTGACGCACGCGACCCGACAGAGGAGAAAGAAGCTCAAAATGGAAGCTAAGTTTACGATATCCCTTCTCGTTGATACTTTCAGATTTCTGCGGGCGTTTATCCCTTAAATCCCTTGAGCGTTCGTATCGTGAAAACCCTCATGTGATGGAACCTTGGCTAGTTTCTTTGATCGCACCATTCTCCTGTCCAGAGCCATGCTCGCAGGTTGAGAGGCTGCATCGAGAACTGCCCAGGAAAAACCTGCCGAGACGCATCCACGCCAAGATGACTGATAAAGGCCGGACCCTTTTGACTATTGCGGCAATATGATACCGGCAGGCATCCAGAACATACATAGGATCAATCATACGGACGCAAGCATACATGGCTCAAAGGGATAAACACACATTTAGAATTCAACTAGAAATATCAGTTCCGCGCAAACACTAGAGGTAGAATGACTAAACTCAAAATGTATGTCATGCTTCATTACAGGGTGTCGGCATTCTAGGAACGGGGGTACCCATACTTGCCTGCCTACAGTCCAGGGCGTGGTTCACAAGGCGGCTTGGTACGGCCTAGCATCTTCAACAACCACTCAAGACCCTCGCGAGGGGCCAAGCCTGGCGAGGCGGACGACACAAGGCATCCCCAGGGGCGGCCTCGTCAGGCTGGCTCGTGAGGATCGGAGATATCGAGGAGAGGGACACCTCGCGAGGTCCTGGTGACATGAGCAGTGACAACCAATGCCAGGCGGGCACCAGCGGGCGCAGAGTGCTAGTTTCCCCTTTGGTGCTAAAGGAGCAGGTGCAGGCGAGGAGTCCCGAGGCATCAAGAAATAGGTTTCCATATCGGTGCAATGAGACCAAGACCAGCAGGACAGCATGACGGAGGTCATCACAGAGCCCACGACGGCGTCACTACCAGAGCCTTTGGTAGGCGAAGACCACCTTTTGTCAGGATAGCTTGTACTAGCTGCCCCCCTTCAAATTTGTCCGTTGTGAGATTCCTTCCCGCTCAATATTTGGAAAGAGGACTCGGGTCACTATAATTAGGACTAGCCACCACCATTGGGATCATCTCATCTCTAGTTGATCAGATAGAAGGCCACACAATACAAGCTCACCCGAGCGCAAGAACACCTCTCCTCAGGAGGCAGTTCATCCATGTACTAGTTCTTCCTCGGCCTACAAGGAAATCCACCACACCACACTGGATTAGGGTATTACACCACAACAGTGGCCCAAACTGTCGGCGTCCTGGGAACTAGGGTACCTAGACTTGCCTATCTACAGGCCGCGACGCGCTCCTACAAGCGGCCTAGTACGGCCCAGCTGATCGACCAGCCGTCCAAGACCCTCGCGAGGGGGCCAAGTCTCGCGAGGAGAACAACTTCAAGACGCCCTCAGGAGCGGCCTCGGCAAGGTGCTCCAGAGGGGCAGAGAATCCAAGGCCAAGCCTGCCTCAGGATGAGGCAGTGTTGTCAGCAATGATGCACCGCGCCAGTATGTGCCAGCGCTCGCCAGCGGCACAGTTGCCATTTCGGTGCAAGGGGGACAGCGCAGCCGCAAATTCACAAGGAGCGGGACAAAGGTTTCCCTTTGGTGCAACAAGACCGAAGACCGCAAGGACGACAAGGAGGATGTCACCGTCGAGCCCACCACCGCGTCACTGCCTGATCCTTTTGCAGGCGAAGACCGCTTTTGTCAGGATAGGAACGTCCTTGTGTTCCCGCTCAAAAATGGCCGTTGTGGGATCCCTTCGCTCCTAAACATTTCGGGGGAAGAGGACCCTCGCCGCCTATATAAGTAGCTAGGACTCCCACTATGGAAAGTCAGGTCGAGTCAAGCCTAGCCAAGTAGAGCAGATCCATACACTCTGCCACCACACAAGGAGGAAGAACACTTGCTTCCTGACCCTCCTGAGCTCACCTCCTGAGCTCAGGAACACTGTATTAGCTCATATTCCAGTCCTCCCGAGGCTAATCCACCAAAGCAGGAAGTAGGGTTTTACACCATCTATTGTTTGCTCGAATCTCTTGACTAACGAGGGCGAGGCGCTAGGTAGACGTGAGTGGGAGAAATATTCGTTCACGCCCCTGTGTTCGAACTTCTTGGGTTTTGCGGAGCCCTAAATCCGACATTTGGCCCGCCAGGTAGGGGGCGTGTCAAAATCTCGCCTCTCCGATGACCTCGTCGCGTTCTTGTCGTCAACTCCGCTCCAGAGCCATGGTGGACACACGTCGAGCTCGCGCCGCCCGCCGTGCCACGAACGTCGCTCAGACGGTGCCCGCGGGCAACGGTGCACCGCTCCGCCCCAACTCGCCAGTCGCCAACACCACCACAGACCCGGCCGTCCACAAGTAGTAGGACTCGTCGCTGCCACCGTCCATGCGGCGAGATGGCCGCACGGCAACGCCTTCACCCTCACCGGCCACGGCGTCGTCCTCGCTGGCCCGCTGTGGGCTGGTCTACTAGGAGCCTGCGCTGCTGATGGCGCGGGAGCTCTTGCGCTACCGCCCGGCAGATGAAATCTACGACGAGTGGCTCCACGGCATCACCGAGCTCGTCAATGCCGCTGGAGAAGCACCTGCACCAACGCACTCCTCACGTCCTCCGTCGCCCCCGGCGGGGAACGAGGGCCACTGAGTCCCGGCTCCGCCTCCACTCCATGGCGTCGGCCATGAGGTCCGGCGCGAGGCTCCTCGACGTGAGCAACCCCGCAGAGCCCATCCGCGTGACGAGGAGAGCTGCCAGGTGGTTCCGCACCCCCATGCAGGAGCTCGCGGGCCCCCTGGCCCGCAGCCCCAAGACCGCGCGCCACAGGACGTGGTGGCGCCAACACCCCAAGAATCAACACCGCAGGCGCAGGGGGCGCCTGCGATCATGAGCGTGGTTGGGTGTCGCGCCCTAGCTCCTGAGCTACGGCGCCTCGTCTGGCCCGAGAAGTTCAATCCGGACCTGCCTTCGTGCTACGACGGCACCACCGACCCCACGGAGTTCCTCCAACTCTACGAGCTGAGCATCGAGGCCTCCAACGGCACCGAGCAGGTCATGGCGAACTGGTTCACCATGGCTCTCAAGGACGGCGCACGCTACTGGCTCCTGAACCTCCCCGTGGGATCCATCTCCTCCTGGGAAGAGCTTCGCGAGCATTTCGTCGCCAACTTCCAAGGCACCCGCGACCGAGCCCCGGCAGCTGCTGATCTGCGCCGTGTGAGGCAGCAGCCGGGAGAGTCCCTGCAAAAGTACATCGAACGCTTCAACACCATGCGCCTCCGGATCCCAAGGGTCTCGGACGAGGCCATCATCTCAGCGTTCTCCGATTGCATCCGCGACATCAGGATGAGGGAGGAGCTCGCCATTCACGAGGACCTGTGCACAACCCTCGAGCTGTTCAAGCTCGCGGCAAAGTGCGCTAGGGCGGAAGAAGGACGCCTCTCCCTCCAGGAGCTGCCTGAGGCGGAGGCGGACGACAAGAAGACCAAGGCCAAGGAATCAAAGTGCAAGGGACCCGCCGTGCTGGCTGCGGAGCCATAAGTGATGCGTGGCTGCGACTACGATGACCTCCCAGAGGCAACCGACCGTACTGCGTCTTCCACAACGTCCACAGCCACAACACTAATGACTGCCAGGAGCTCAAGATGATGCGCGGCGGGTGCGGCGGGCAGTGCCCTGAGCGCGACAACCACGGCAACGACCGTGGAGGTGGCCGAGGAGGAGGACGTTGGGACGGCAGGAACTCACGCCAGGGGTGGCGCGAACAGCCTTGTGAAGACCACTGGCAGGAGCAGCCTCGTGACGCCCCCTGGTGCGACTAGCCTCGTGAGGGTCGGCCTCAGGGCAATGGAGGCCTACCTCCGCTGCCGCCACCGCCAAGAGGGAACGACGACGACCGCCAGGGAGACGGAGCAGGGGGCTTCCAGGAGCCGCGTGCAGTTGCATGCATCTTGGGAGGAGCCCATGCTCTGGCTTCCCATCACATCCTCAAGCAGTTCGCCCGTGAGGTGAACGCGGCGCTTCCCAGGCCTGACATCGCGCGCAACCTCAGGTGGACTAAGCAAGTCATCGCCTTCGACCCCAAGGATGAGCTCAAGTGCACTTCGGCCCCAGGCGCCCTCCCGATGCTCTGCACCCCGACCATCAACAATGTCCTCGTGACCAAGACCCTCATCGACGGCGGAGCAGGACTCAATGTCCTCTCCATCCAGACCTTCGAGACGCTCCAGGTTCCCTACGATCAGCCTCCACCCGACCAAGCCATTATACGGAGCCAGGGATGGCTCCACACTCCCGATGGGGCAGATCCGCCTTACCGTCACCTTTGGTGACCGCGACAACTACCACATTGAGCTCATCGACTTCGACGTTGCCAACATCCACCTCCCGTACAATTCCATCCTTGCATATCCTGCCCTCGCCAAGTTCATGGCGGCAACCCATCACGGCTACAACGTCCTCAAGATGCCTGGGAGCTGCGGAGTCATCACGATGGCCTCCGACGAGAAGGAAGCGGTGCGTTCCCTGGAGCGCGCCTACCAGACCACGGCGGTCGAATACTCTGACGAGGATGGAGCCGTCCTCACCCTGTAGACCACCCCAAGAAGAAGAAGAACCTGCCCGTCAACGGAACTCGGGACGCAGGGGCTCCTGACGGCCCGGCCTCAGGACTCGCGCCTGCCGACGAGGTGCCCTCCACCCTCGCATAGGGGGGCGCGCCCGACGCCCCTCTCGTGACGAGCTCGGGGGCTCTCCTCTCGAGTGTCTCCGGGATGACCAGCGTCTCAAGGGAGGTGTTCGGGCACCACCTGCAAGCGTGTCTTGACGCGCGTTTTTGTGAGCCCAACGTGAACCGCTCAGCGCTGGGGGCTCAGGACTTCATCAACCAAGTTACCGAGGAAATTCAGTATGCAAGACTCATCCGCGGTGGGCGTAACCGCACAACCCCAAGTTCACCTGCTCGCAGCCCGAGCGACCGCTTCCGCGTCTGCGTTGACTTCGCGGGTCTCAACCGAGTCGCCTCTCAAGAGCCCTTCTGGCCGACGGCGGTCGGCTGGAGGAGGGCCCTCCCCTCCAGCTACGTCCGCACACTCTTCAGCTTCCGCAATGTAGCTGCCACGTTTCAGCATCTCGTGCAACAGGCCTTGGGGGCTCAGGAGGCTCAGTGGCAGGCTGTTCGGACGGAGCAAGAACCAGACCCGCGCGACCACTAAGAGCCTTCGGAGCCCGTGGGCCTCAGGAACCCGATGATCCTCGGGAGCGACCCACATGGCTCACGTCTTCAGCTCCCCCAACTCTTTTGCGACAAGTAACAGGTGACGCTTCAGGTATCCAATCGAGGGCGCCCCTAGGCCTGCATCATCCTCGGACTGCTGGGGGCTGTTCCCCTGCAGTTGTCTCTCTTTTTGCATGATCAAGGCTAGTTGTTTCTTTCCATTCGTATTATCTACATGCTTGGCGTCCTCACCGCCACTAAGGTCATGAGCCCTTGTGAGCCCACTCACGACCGCCCCATGATTAAGGACTGGCACAGCGTCTGTGCTCGGGTCTGTCCCTGCAGCGTCGCTAAACCCAAGGGCTGAGCTCTATCTCGCGAGCCATTCCCGTGACGTCACCTCCCATGGTCCTTGGTGCCTTGTTCTCTCATGGGCTAATCGTGGATGGGTAAGTGGGGGCCCGTGGTGGGTGCCTCACTCACGCGGGAAGCGCGCCGGTTGTTTTTCTTTTGGATCGTTGCATGAGAAGACTGGGCACGATGACTGTCGTCGGGTCCATCTCTGCAGCGTCGACAAAACCAGCGGCTGAGCTCTGTCTCGTGAGACATTCCGGTGACGTCACCTCCTGCGGTTGCTGGTGCTGCGGCCTTCTCATGCGATACCCTCTAGAGATGCACTCGGTGCAGGTCGACACAACACCTCTCTTTTCACATTTTGCAGAAGAAGACTCAGGCGCAACCCGCATCAGGGTAGGGTCTCGTGAGTGATGCGTAAGCTCACGAGAACTTCCTCAGAGTCGTCCAGCTGGTCCTGAGGAGGGCCCGTATACACCTTGGCTGTCCTATCGTGCAAGCCACGTGCCAGGATGGGGCTGTACACGCCCCGGAGTCTCTCCCGGTGGGAGGCTCCCTCCCACGGTCCTGTGGAAGTACCAAGCTCCGCGCTGGCAGATCCAATCGAGGAGCGGTTATTCCCACAAACCAGTGGAAGCACCAAGCTCCGCGCTGGCCGCTACGACCGAGGCGCAGTTATGCCCACACTCCGCGCAAGTGTGGTTGCTCTATGCTCCGCGCTAGTTATAAACAACTGAGGGCGGCCCCCAGTGGTCGCACCAACCTCAGGGAGCTTTTCAACTCACGACGCTCACAGCTTCTCCTTGGATGGGTGTCGCGAGGGGGGCTAGGAACGGGGGCTATGCTCAGGTCACGCCTGGCAGACACCACCCTACCAGGTGCCTAGACATCTGGCCTTCTCGTGCCACCATCCCAGGCGAAGGCTCGTGGGCAAGGTATGGTGCTCGTTCTCCTTCATGAGAGCCGTTCATACGTCAAAGGGGACCCCTGGGCATCGCGACCCAGGGGCCTAACTAGCCACGTAGCCCCTCATCCCTTGAGTCTAGTTATGACGATAACCCCGGTCACCCGGAGGGCTCAATGGCGATCGAGGTATGCGCGGGGTTGGGCCCTACCGACTCAGAACGCAAACAGGATCGCTTGAATGTCAAGGGGGACCCCTGGGCATCGCGGCCCAAGGGCCTCACTACCCACGTAGCCCCTCATCCCTTGAGTCTAGTTATTACGATAATCCCGGTCACCCAGAGGTCTCAATGGCGATCGAGGTATGCGCGGGGTTGGGCCCTGCCGACGCAGAGCACCTAAGCAAACATGAAAGGAAGAAAGCATGGAAATCATCTAGCTATTAGAATGACACCAAGTTTTTCAAATTCAAACAAAGTTCTTATGCCTCCCCGAGGCACTCGCGCTTATCTCTCTAGACAGGAACAGATCAGGCATTACCAAGCGCATCATCACCAGTCTCTAGCTCCTCGGCTGCGATTGCAGTGGAATGGAGGAACGCCTCCACCAGCTCCGTGACCCTTGCCCCCAGGGCCTCGGAGCGACCATCGTCACCTCCTAGTGAAGACAGCTGGACACAGAACCCCGCCTCGATGGAAGGGTAATAGAAAATCAAGTGCCACCACCACCTGACCACAGGGGATCGCTAAGATAAGTTTTCAACGCCGCATCTACTCGCGTACCTACACCTCCATCCACTATAATCACGAATCCGCTGAGGCATGAAAACCCTTCTCGAAGGACCGGTGGGCGGTTTCCTGCACGTCAGGAGGGACCTCGTGAGCATCGCGCCTCGGGGGCTCTTATCGGACCCTGGATCACTCACCTCATGGCCCTGACCATGGCATCGCTACCTGGCATACCAGAGCAGGCTAAGGCTTGTCTGGGGAGTGGGTCTCGCAGGCGTAGGGCCCTAAACTACCGCGGGGACAGAAGGAAGGGAAAGTCATGCTTTAACAAAGGGTCTCATGAAGGACATAAGATTATAACACCAGGCAATAACAAAAGTATTACAAGAATCTTCACGCCCTCATGAGCATTCCATGATGTCCCGCGGGAACTAAGCTAAGAAGGTCACTCTTGAGGAATGCGACTTGAACTCCTTCAACAACGACGGCGCCAGGAGGACACCGTTTCCCTCCGGCGATAGGAGCAGCGACTTGGCGGCTCGTAGCTCTCTTTGGAGCTCGAGGCCGTCTCAGGGGTAGCGTAACTGCTACCAGAAGAGTCGGAGGCACAGCCAATGGCGAGCGCCTCGCTGCCCTGATAGCATGAGGAATGGTCGCGGGCGAGCCTGTTCCCCGCGCCACACGACAGCCGGCGGCCGTCCGCCCCGAAGACTTTCAAGGTCGTCGTGCCCATCCTATCCAGCGCGAAATGAAGAATGTGCCTCCCGGCGGGGGCACAGGCGCGGCGCACCACACCCCAACCCCAGGTCATGAAGACCTGGCCAGAGGAGATCACCTCCACGTTAGCATACGAAGGAGGAAGGCGACACCCCTCGTGCCTCAGCTGCATCGTCACCCGGCCGCGGGCCGGGAGCACCTCCCTCGGGAACAGAGGAAGAAGGATCCATGAATGCGGAGGGGGGCCCGCCCACATGATGAACTCGCGGGCATCATCCTCAGAATGGGACGGCAGCTGGGCGCGAGGAGTCGCCCGTCTCTCCAGGCGACTGATGGCGCCACCCCTGTCGCCGTCCCGGCTCCGTTCACCTGCTGCTGGGGCATACAAGGGAAGCAGAAATCCTGGCGCGCCCGCGTGCACCATGTGCGGGCGTCCGACGGCCTCAGGGACGCACTCGGAGAACTATGGCGCCTCTTCTTCGAGGGGAGCCGCTCAGGCTCTACCATCGGGCCCTTCCCCTTCTCCGCGGCCGAGAACCTGCTAATCTGCGCCATGGAAGCCCTTGGAGTAGTAGAAGCAGCAGGGATCGGTCTGCAATAGTCGAGTGAGAGGCGTGCTGCCTCACCCCCTATTTATAGACCAAGAAGACCAACCGGCGGCCACTCACGCCCAGCCATAATGGCCCCGGCGCCGGCGCCAAGGAGTTGTCAAGTCGCACGATTGCCAAGACCGCGTGGGAAGCGGAGTCGCCCACGTCCCATGCAACCGTCACGCGCCAGCCTGGCCCGCAGCCTTTGGGGGCCCGCGGCGCGTCGTCCTTGACTGAGGCTTCTCCCGAAGCCAACTCCGCGCGTGCCTTGGGCCCGGGGGCTATTATCATCGTCCTGGGAAACAGGGTACCTAGACTTGCCTATCCGCGGGCCGCGATGCGCTCCTACAAGCGGCCTGGTACGGCCCAGCTGATCGACCAGCCGTGAAAATCCTCGTGAGGGGGCCAAGTCTCACGAGGAGAACAACGTAAAGACCCCCTCAGGAGCGGCTCGACAAGGTGCTCCGGAGGGGAGGAGAATCCAAGGCCAAGCCTACCTCAGGAGGACGTAGTGATGTCAGCAGTGACGCACCACGCCAGCGGGTGCCAGCGCTCGCCAGAGGTGCAGTTGCCATTTCGGTGCAAGGGGGACAACGCAACCGCAGATTCCTGAGGAGCGGGACAAAGGTTTCCCCTTTGGTGCAACAAGACCGAAGACCGGAAGGACGACAAGGAGGATGTCACCGTCGAGCCCACCACCGCGTCACCGCCTGATCCTTTTGCAGGCAAAGACCGCTTTTGTCAGGATAGGAACGTCCTTGTGTTCCCGCTCAAAAACGGCCATTGTGGGATCCCTTCCCTCCTAAACATTTCGGGGTAAGAGGACCCTGGCCGCCTATATAAGTAGTTAGGACCCCCACTATGGGAAGTCAGGTCGAACCAAGCCTAGCCAAGTAGAGCAGATCCATACACTCTGCCACCATGCAAGGAGCAAGAACACTTGCCTCCTGACCCTCCTGAGCTCACCTCCTGAGCTCAGGAACACTGTATTAGCTCATATTCCAGGCCTCCCGAGGCTAATTCACCAAAGAAGGAAGTAGGGTTTTACACCACACGGTGGCCCGAACCTGGGTAAACTCTTGCGTACACTATCTCTTGTTTGCTTGAATATCTTGACCGACGAGGGTTTTTCTGTTTTATAACACACGGTTGTTATCTCCGGACCATGTGCGATGCACCACCATCCAAATTTTCAATAGCCCTGGCATTTCACACCCGCGTTTGACTCTTGTGTAGTAAAATTTTCAGTAGTCATGTCATTTCCTCAAACACACCCCCGCCACCCCCGCCACACACACACACACACACACACACACACACACACCAAAACCTCCTTGGGCATGCGCGCACACAGACATACCCTCCCTCGCTCGAAACCCTAGCAAGGTTCCCACCACCTGCGCCACTGCCGCTGCAAGGCCTCCATTGTCAACATCTACCAGTTTTCCCGTACAGCTTACCCAACAATCTCCATATGCAGGCCACCCTGATTTTCTTAGATGAAGCATGCCGAATGCCTCCTTACCCATAGATCCACATCCCCCACTCCAAAGCATCGCATCCTAAGCCCTGCTACACTTCCCGTAGAGCTCGAGGAGCGACTGGCCCAAAAGAGGTGTATCACGGTCTCTTTGCCCGACGTTGACGAGGAAGCTGACGACCATTACTGGTGGTAGACACTCAATCAGTGGGCTAGAGTATGCGGGTATGTCGCGGACGCCGGCTACGACATCGAGGTCGTCGATAGCGATGACCTGAGGCGTGCTATGTCATAGGTCAAGTGGCCCACCCCAACCCCTCGGGTTCAACCGCCGTCGATCTCATCCATGGCCCCATCGCTGATCTACTCTGGCTGGCTGTCAAGAATTTGCCATCCTACATCGCCATCGAGCCCCTTTTGTCATTTCTGAAGGACACACCCTGCGACGCTAGCTTGGGATCCACAACTTCAAAGTCAGACCTCATCGACGGTGACCACGAGGAGGGCACACTCTCCGGCTCTTCCAAGGGGAAAGAGCCCATCTAATCTTCCAAGGGGAAAGATCCCGTCTCCGACATCAGGGAGGGCACCCTACAACCAAGCTCTTCCAAGGGGAAGGAGCCCATCTATGACAACATGGAGCACGTCCAGGGTCCGTGCTCTTCCCACGAGAATGAGCCCATCTGTGACAAGTGAGGAAACCGATGATTTGTTTTGCCGTGCCTCTTCACACGGGGGAACCCATGTGTCGGTATATTTGGATCGACACTTATGGGATCACAAGAATCCCTACTATGGTTGCGGGGCGCGGGGTTGAGAGAAGAGCGGATCTAACAGTTAGCACACGGTTCCTTTACCCAGGTTCGGGCCGCAAAGATGCGTAAAACCCTACTCCTGCTATGGTGGATTATATGTTTGTGTTCTTCAGCTAGTGAGGAGCTCCAAAAGAGTCGTGAGGAGTTCTCAAAAGCCCAATCCTTCTCCTGGTCGCCTCGGGCCTCCTTTTATAGGAAAAAGGGGTTGCCATAGTGGCACACAGGAGGTGGAAAGGGTACAGTGATGTGAGGTTATCCCTCGCATTACAGGACAAGGCGCATTTAATGCGCTTAGCTTAGGTGTCCCTGCTTTATCGGGGATGAGGGGAGACGTCCGTCTTGTCCGTCGCCGCTCCTCCTTGTGTTGACACGCGCCCTGGCCAGCGGTGCCTGAGGTGCCATGTAGGCAGGCAGGCAGCTGAGGTGGCGCAACGGCGGGTCTCCACGAAGATCTGCATGTTGCCATGCAGGAGCTTGCCCAGCTGGTTGGGTCGGCAGCTGCATGGGGCGGTGGAAACTCAGTTGGTGCGGGCCTGACGGTGGCCCTGCGGGTGTCCTCGGCAAGGGCCTTGCCGGGGCCCCGGCAAGGGTCTTGACGCGGCACCTGCTGTCATCCCCGGCAAGGTGCTTGCCGGAGGCCTTGTGGTCCTCCTTGGCTGGGATCCCGCCAAGGGTCGTCGTCCTCTTAGTGTGTGTATATGTCCTTGAATGTCTTCACAAAGATCTGCATGCCACCACGGGGATATCTCCCGAATCCTTGCCCCATGGGGGCAGTGGACTCAAGGGTGATCCGCTCTGTAGGCGTGGGGCGAGCTGCCGCAGCAAGGGTCTTGCCGGGGCTGCCAGAGCCGGCCCCGGCAAGGATCTCGCCAGGGCTGCTGAAACTGGCTCCCGGCAAGGATCTTGCCGGGGGAAGCCGCTTCGTCCCTTTGCTCTTTCTGGTCTTGTTCTTGGCGTTGCTCCAGTTCCATCGAGCTTCGATCTTACCCTGGCTCACCTCCCTTACCATGCTTGGCGTGGTGGTGCCCGTGGCTCAGACTGCCCGTGCATAGTCATAGGGGTACAAAAAGTGTACCCCTCTTTTTATACACCGACAGGAGCCCCCGGGCCTGGGCCACACATAAGCACGATGCGTTGTTGGGCCAGGCCCAGAATGGTGTGCGGGCAGGCGGGGAGGTTTTCACCGTGGTAAGATTTTCCGCGCTCTGCGCCTCCCACGACCCGCGCACATGGCGCGGGGTGGACGGGCGTGCGTGACGTGGGCGGCATGCGTGGGGCGGTTTCCGCAGGCATGCGTCACGTCGCAGTAAATGCGAAAGGAGGCGGCTTCGCGCCTTCCCCGTAAACGGGGTGAAGCGTGGAGGCGCGGCCCATTTACTGAATGGGGCCGAGGCGCGGCCGTCAAGGCGTCCACTCCCCATGATCACGGGGTGGGGAGAGGTCGCCTCACCCGTCCCCTCGGTCCTGCACGTCCGCCACGTGCCCTCCATGTGCTTGAGGTGGCGAACGGTGGAGGCCGAAAACCGAGTCGTCGCTGGTTGGGGCGGCGGGTCGGTCCCGGCTCCCTCGCCTTCTGCGTCTTGATTGGCCGAGCGGGGCGGTCGAGCCCCAGCCCCGCCCCTTTATAAAGAGCGGGAGGGAAGGCACCGCGCCTCGCACTTCTCCATCTTCTTTCTCCTTCAGCTTTTGCTCCTCTCTTCTGTTCGCTATGGAGAGATGAAATCCCGGCTCTTCAACGGTGGCGGCGAGGGTCGCTGCTCGACAACGCGTCCCTCCTTCTCCTGCACCTGCAGTGGCAGAACCGGCCACGAGGGGAAGAGGGAGGGGCGAGGCCGTGAGCGAGGCCGGGGAGCTTGGGGAAGAGGAGGACGGGGCAGCCCGCCGGCCTCGCCCCCGCCAGCAGCCCCTCCTCCAATGGAAGGCCATATTGGGGATGACCCTTGCGAGTTCTTCATCAGGTTGTGGCGGCCGCCACGCCGTCGCCTTCATCTCCCGACCCCATTTGCACGGGAGATGGAGGTGGATCCGCCGGAGTCGCTGCGGCTGCACATGAGGGGCTGCGGGATCAGTGGCACGCGGGTCCGCGTCGACTTCCCTACCCCTCATGTGATGTATCTTCGTCAAGGATGGAAGACATTCGCTCGCATCCACAGCCTGACGGATGGGCGCACCCTCCATTTCAAGTTGATGGAGGATGGTCATCTCTCCGTCAAGGTCTTCGGGCACTTCGGGACTCGTGCGAGGTGCTGCGTGGAGAGCTCCTCCGATGACGAAGACTCCTCCTCGAACGAGGGTGACGAGGAGGACAGCGGCAGCGACGACAAGGGCGGTGGACGGCAGGATGACGGGTCCGACTAGGTGTCGGGCGCCGCTGCTGGTGGCACCGGCGACCCCATCATCCGCGTCGCCGGATCCTTGAACTTCTCGAGGACGTCTCCTTGGCGGCTGGCGTAGGGAGGCTGCGGAAGAGGAAGAGGAAGAAGGCGGGCGGCAAGGTCGTCATGTCGGAGTACGCGGGCACCGATGCCTTCGACGCGTACTGACGTCCTGCCGCCTCGTCTTCGAGCTCTGCCTCCGGCGCCGTAATCACCATCCAGCCCTTGGGCGGCCACCGAGATGTCCTCTTGGTGTCTTCTGCCACCCGTAGCTCGCCTAGGTGCCCCTTTTGCCCTTCTCGCTTCCTTTACCTACCTCCTGAGGAGAGGGACAAGAAAGGCATTATGGGCATCTTATCTCTTTTTAGTTTGTAAGCCTTCAGGCATCTGTTAAGTTTAAAACTTGCAATCTCCTTGTTCATGTTTTTCATTCCCTATAGACTGTACCTGAGTGGAATGTTTTTAATGAAAAAGGAATGTTTGCCGGGTCATTTGTTCGCAGGTAGAACCCACAATAGGTAATAAATCCCTGATATCTCTAAGATAAACATTTTCTTGCCCGGCAACAGGCCTTGCCGTCTCCCTACTTTGCTCGACCTTTCTCACGCCCTTGGCGGAGGCAGGGATGAAGTGGTCTTAGGCTACTCGTCTCACCTTTTTTATGCCGCGACTACGACCAAACTTAGTCCCAGGATTGAGCCCTAGGGCCTAGAGTTATGGGAGCACGGTAGCTTACGGAAAAGAACGAGGTTTCACATACCTCAGTCCATAATGGAATGCATGATAGGGGACGAAGAACTTATCTGAAGCCGCAGCCCCCGGCAACCCTGGTTCGCCGTGGGCGAATCTTTGCTCTTGTAGCCCCCGGCAACACTGGCTTGCCGGGGCCTTGATGCTGATCTGTTCCTCTTTCTTCTCCCCAAGTGGCCTCGGCAAGGATGTCTGTGCGTCCTGTGAACCAAAGGAGATAGAGGAAAGACAAAGAGACGCAAACTCGAGCTCTAAGCTAGGGGTTAGCCGCCGCTAAGCACTATCAACCCTAACCAAGGACAAGACTCGACTCAGCATGCATGCTATAACTTAGGGTGCCGGCGCTTCATTTATTTATGCTCAGGGTCTGCGCCTGGCTTTATACAAAGGGTTACATGCCTTGCCGGCAAGGCTTGTACAAAAGGGTAGCTTGCCGGGGGGCCCGGCAAGCCGCGCCTTATGGGTAAAACTTGCGAAGATGCTCAATGTTCCAGGAATTGCTCATCGGAACGGCATTTTCGGTCTCCAGGCGGACTGCACCAGGCCTGGTGACTCGTATTATCCGATAAGGGCCTTCCCACTTTGGTGTCAACTTGTTTGTATTCCTGGCCGATTGAACGGGTCAGAGAACAAGGTCTCCCTCCTCAAAGCTTCGGGCACGGAGCTTGCGGCTATGGTAGCGGCACAAGGCTTGCTGGTAGCGTGCTGCTCTCACAGCCGCCCGAAGACGATCTTCCTCAAGGAGCATTGCGTCGTCTTGCCGCAATTGCTCTTGCTCAAGCTCATCATAAGCGAGCACTCGAGGTGACTCGTATATGAGTTCAGTGGGGAGAACAGCTTCCGCCCCGTATATCAGGGCAAAGGGCGTCTGGCCGGTGGCTCGATTTGGCATCGTTCTGAACGACCAAAGAACCGCTGGCAACTCATCAATCCAGCGCCTCCCGCTCTTGTGCAGCCTGTCAAAGGTCTTTGTCCTTAATCCTCGCAGCACTTCAGCGTTTCCCATCTTAGCTTGACCATTGCTTCGGGGTGAGCAACGGAAGCGAAACAGACTTGGCTGCCGAGGTCTTGGGTATATTGCATGAAGGTGTGTCTTGTAAACTGCGGGCCATTGTCGGTGATGATCCTGTTGGGTACACCAAAATGGCACACTAGTCCCTTGAAGAACTTGACGGTTGACTGAGCTATGACCTTCCTCACTGCCTCCACCTCTGGCCACTTTGTGAACTTGTCGATTGCAACGTACAAGTACTCAAAGCCCCTGACAGCACGGGGGAAAGGGCCCAGTATGTCGAGCCCCCAGACCGAGAAGGGCCAGGAAAGAGGAATGGTTTGAAGGGCTTGAGCTGGTTGATGAAGTTTCTTTGAATGGAACTAGCACGCTTCACACCTGGTGACCAGTGCCGTCGCATCCTGGAGGGCAGTGGGCCAGAAGAAGCCTTGCCGGAATGCCTTGTCGGCAAGGGCTCTTGACCCTATGTGGGATCCACATATGCCTCCATGTATCTCTGCCAACAGCTCCAGTCCTTCCTCTTGAGGGATGCACTTCAATTTCACGCCGTTCGGTCTCTTTCCGTACAGGACGTCATCGACGAACTGGTACATAGCAGACCGACGGGCTACTTTCTTCGCTTCTTCCTACTCCTCAGGAAGTTCCCCAGTCTGGAGGAATCGGACGGTATGCTACGCCCACGCTGGAGCCTGGGGCTCGACGGCGAGGACCAAAGGCATTTCCTCCGCCAAGGGAGCGGCTGTCTCGACGGCAAGAGCTTGACGCTCCGTCGGAGCTAGCCGTCCTGTGGCGGGCTCAGTGTCTCCGGCAACATCCTTGCCGGCGGCTCCGGGGAGCTCGGAGGGAAAGTACTTGCTGGGCCCTAATTTCCTCCTCTTGTTCTGCTCTGTTGATGGATCAACGGATGGCTGAGAAAGCTGAAGCACAAAGGTACCTGGTTCCACAGGTAGCTTGAGGGCAGCGTGCTTTGACAGGTAATCGGCGATGTCGTTCTCCGCTCGGGGAACGTGCTCCGCCCGTATACCATCAAAGCGCTCTTCCAACTTTCTCACTTCATCGACGTAGGCCTTCATCAACGGGCTCTGGTAATCCTTGTTGACTTATTTGACGACAAGCTGCGAGTCGCCCCTGACACTGAGCTTCTTGATTCCGAGGTCTGCCGTGATCCTAAGACCAGCAAGCAGCCCCTCGTACTCAGCAGTGTTGTTCATTGATACCTCCCTGGGGAAGTGCATCTGGACCACGTACTTCAGGTGCTCTCCAGTGGGCGCGACCAGCAATACGCCAGCCCCGGCGCCTTGCAAGGAGAAAGCTCCATCAAAGTACATGATCCAGTTGCAACTCGCCTCTTTGCCGGGAAGAGCAGTTTCCTGGACTTCTTCATCAGGCGTTGCGGTCTATTCTGCGACGAACTCTGCCAGGACTCGGCTCTGAATCGTCGAGGTACTTTCAAACTTGAGGCCAAAGCTGGACAACTCCAGTGCCCACTCTACAATTCTTCCCGTTGCGTCTGGATTGTGCAATATCCGTTGTAGAGGGAGGCGAGTGACAACAGTGATCTCGTGCGCCTGGAAGTAGTGACGCAGCTTCCTCGAGGCCATAAGAAGGCCGAAGAGCAATTTCTGCACACCGGAGTACCTTGATCTAGCCCCCTGCAAGAGGGAGCTAACAAAGTAGACCAGGTGCTGCATCATTTTCTTCCTTGGCTGCACTCCAACCGGCCGTGTCGTCTCCGCGCCAGTGGCACCAGGCTCTGTCGCTGCTATGACCCCGTCATCAATTTCTCTCTGCGCCACTAGTGCGGCGCTGACCACCTGGTTCATCGCCGCCAAGTATAGCAGCAACGGTTCTTGTGGCCTAGGCGCAACTAGTATTGGCATGGAGGAAAGATACCTCTTCAAATCTTGTAATGCTGCTTCAGCATCTGGCATCCGCTCCATTTAGCCCGCCTTTTTCAAAATCTTGAAAAAGGGAAGGGCGTGCTCGGCAGACTTGGAAATGAATCTGCTCATGGCGGCAACGCAGCCAGCAAGCCGACGCACATCCTTGACCCGTTTGGGTGCTTCAATCTGCTCTATAGCTTTGATCTTGTCCAGATTGGCTTCTATCCCACGCTGCGACACAAAGAACCCGAGAAGCTTGCCGGACGGGACGCCGAAGACGCACTTCTCAGGGTTCAGCTTGAGGTTGATCTTGCGTAGGTTTACAAATGTTTCTTGTAAATCCGGTATAAGGTTTGCCCTGTCCTTGGTTTTGACCACTATATCATCCATATAAGCCTCCATATTTCTATGGAGCTGGGGTTCAAAACCAATCTGGACTGCCCTTGCAAACGTCGAGCCAGCACTCTTCAACCCGAAATGCATTCATACGAAACAATACGTACCACATGGGGTGATGAATGATGTCTTATCTTCGTCTTCTCTTGCCATGAAGATCTGGTGGTAGCCGGAGTAGGCATCGAGGAATGACAGCAGGTCACACCCAGCCGTGGAGTCAACAATCTGGTCGATGCACCGCAACGGGAAGGGGTCTTTGGGACAAGCTTTATTGATGTCTGTGTAATCAATACACAGCCTCCACTTCCCATTTGCCTTGCGCACTACCACTGGATTGGCCAACCATGTTGGATGGAGCACTCCTCTTACCAAACCCACAGCTTCCAATTTCCGGATTTCCTCTGTGATGAACTCTTGCCGTTCCAAAGCTTGCTTCCTGACCTTCTGCTTGACGGGCCGCGCATGGGGACAGACAGCAAGGTGGTGCTCAATCACCTCCCTGGGAACGCCGGGGATGTCGGATGCTTGCCATGCAAACAAGTCGACATTCGCCCGCAGGAAGGTGACGAGCGCGTCTTCCTATTTGTCGTCAAGGGAGGAGCTTATGGTGAAAGCCCCTCCTGTGCCGTCCTCCTTGACGGAAACCTTCTTGATTCCCAGCGGCGTGGCCCTTGACCTCTTGTTCCTGCCGGTGGAGCTCTCTGGCACGTCCTCGGCGGGAGCGCGACACTCCGAAGAGGTGCGCTTGCCGGAGTGGGTGTCCGAGGTCTCACCGGCCTTCCTCTTTCCGGTGGAGCTCTCTGGCACGTCCTCGACGGGAGCACAGCACTCCGAAGAGGTGCGCTTGCCGGAGTGGGTGTCTGAGGTCTCACCGGTCTTCTTCTTCTTCCCTCGCGGGGCTCCGGTGGCAGGAGCAAGTGCCCTCGTAGCGGCAGCTGTTGCAACCGCTTGCTGGTACAGTTGGTCAGCGTAGATCAACGAATCTTTCTTATCAGAGGGGATGGTGATGATCGTCACAGGTCCTGGCATCTTCAGGGTGTTGTAGGCGTAGTGCGACGCTGCCATGAACTTGGCCAGCGCTGGGCGGCCAAGGATCCCGTTGTAGGGCAAGTGGATCTTGGCAACATCGAATACAATCCTCTCCGTCCTATAGTTCAGATCACTTCCAAAAGTCATGGGCAGCGTGACCTTCCCCTTTGGTTGGCTTCTCCCCGGGTTGACCCCCTGAAACGTGCCCGTCTCTTCGAGGTCTCCAGCAGGAACTTGCAGCTTCTCGATCACGATGGGCGAGAGTAGGTTCAGACCGGCCCCGCCATCGACTAGCATCTTCGTCACCTTGAGGTTGCGTATTGTTGGTGAAACCAACAATGGCAAGCACCCGACCACAGTAGTGCGATCAGGGTGATCCTCAGTGTCAAAGATGATAGGTGTGCTGGACCATTTCAGCGGCTTTTGGGCACTGGACGACGGCTCCGCCGCTGTAATCTCGCGTGCCCACTGTTTAAGTTGGTGGTGAGAAGTATGCAGCGAGGGGCCGCCATCGACGCACATGGCCTCCGTAGCTTTCTGAATTTCTTGGTCGCCGGACTCGTCGTCCTCCTCGTGATCGTCGTCTTGGGGCTTCTGTCACGGCCCCGGGCGGGCCTCTCCTGCTGTTTATCCTTGCCGCGACGGCCTGCTTGGCCATCACGCTTCTTGCCGGACCCTTCAGCACCATCCTGGCCCTTCTCCTTGTCCCGCCTCTCATATTCAGCCCTCTGCTTCTCAGCAAGGAGCTCAACCTGTCGGCAGTCCTGGAGATCATGGCCCTTGGTGCGATGGATCTTGCAATATCGCTTGTCGGAGTTTCCTGGCTTCTCGGCAGCCGCCAAGGCCCGGCAGGCAACACACCCGGCAATTTCCTTGCCGAGGTCACCGCCCTGGTTTTCTTGGCGGAGTCGGTGTCATCAGATCCCTCGACGGCAAGCACGGCTTTACCCTTGCGCTTCCTGTTGCGGTGCCGGCCTTTCTTTGCCTGGGCGGTAGTATCATCATCTGAAGAGTCGGTTTCCGTGCCTGCACCTTCGCCGGGGTACTTCCTTCCCTCTTCAGCCCGGGCACATCTGTCAGCGAGAACATAGAGTTCTGCCACATGTTTCACCTTGGTCATCGCCAGTTCTTCACGCATCTTGCGGTTACGCACGTTTTGATGGAACGCGCTGATGATGGCGGCAGGGTGAACGTCAGGGATGTTGTACTGCACCCGGCTGAACCTTTGTTTGTACTTGCGCAGACTCTCGCCTTCCTTCTGGGGTATGACGTGCAGGTCACTCGCCTGGCCATGGGCTTGGTGACCTCCAGTAAAGGCGCCAACAAACTCATGGCACAAGTCGAACCAGGAGGAAAAAGAGTCTATTGGCAAGTGCATCGACCATGACATGGCGTTAGGTTTAAGAGCCAACGGAAAGTAATTCGCAAGCACCTTATCGTCGCGGGCCCCGACAGCTTGCATCGCGATGGTGTAGATGCTGAGGAACTCCGACGGGTGGGTCTTGCCGTTGTACTTCTCGCCAACGTCAGGCTTGAAGGTGCGGTGAGAGGGCCACTGGAACTGCCGCAGCTCACGGGTAAAAGCCGGACAGCCTACCTCGTAAGGTAGACCTCCAGGGCTCTCCAGTGATGGGCGGTCCACAGCAGGCCCCGCTCGCCTGTCTGACTGGTGGCGCGCTCCGTGCCGGCGCTCGATGGTGGTTCGAGCGTCTTCATGAGCTCGCTCCTCAAAAACTTGACGCTGGTCGCCGAGGGTCCGTGCGTCGGACGACGCTATGGACATGGCATCGCCCGCGATGTCCCGACGAGTCGACGCACGCGGCACCGGGCGTGGAGGAGGCGAATGCACCGTAGCCACAGCGCTGCCGGCCCTCCCGCCGCCGGTGCGTGGGACTCCATCGGAGCGTCGACCCGGGAGCTCCGCTGGGTTTGGTTCATCCTTGTTGGCGACTACGACAAGGCTTCGGATGGTGGCTCTCCATTCGTCGAGTTTCCCCATAACGGGAGGAAAGTCGAGGAGCAACTACGCGCGCGCCAGGGCTTCGGCTGGGGGTCAACGGTAGCGAAACCTGCACGGACCGCGACGCGCTTCGACCCCTGACCGTGTCAGGAGGAGCCCCATCACGATCCCGCGGTCGCATACCGTCTCCACCAGTGCTTCGGCGGGCGGGCGGGTCTTCTACGTCCCGGGAGTGGCGCTCGGGGCTCTTCCCATGGTGACGCCCGGGATCTTCGGGGTGACGACGCCGTTCGTCGCGCGCTGCTTGAGAGGAGCGCACTGTTGGCACCGGCGTGGGAGTTCTGGAGGCCCTTGCGTCGCCTTCGGGTGATGCGGCAGCGACCTTGGAAGGCCCCGCGCCACCTGCGGAGGGCCTGACTCCATCTTTGGAACTGGCGGTATGCGGCCCGTTACCAGGCACACAAACATCGCCACCTCCCAAACTCCGGCTGCTGGGACGGCTTTGGTGTTCGCGAGCAGCGCCCCGGGTCCTTTACGCGACCGGTCCGCTGCTCGCCCGCGTCGGGACGGGCTGTCCGGCTTTCGGCTGGCCAACCGCCACCGTCGTCTTCTTCTTGGGCGCCATGATGATGAAGGAGCGTTGAACTAACTGCTAAAGCCAATTCTCACAACTGCGCTTCCCCCTAACTGGCGCACCAAAGATGTCGATATATTTGGATTGACACCTATGGGATCACAAGAATCACTACTACGGTTGCGGGGCGCGGGGTTGAAAGAAGAGCGGATCTAACAGTTAGCACACGGTTCCTTTACCCAGGTTCGGGCCGCAAAGATGCGTAAAACCCTACTCCTGCTTTGGTGGATTATATGTTTGTGTTCTTCAGCTAGTGAGGAGCTCCAAAAGAGTCGTGAGGAGTTCTCAAAAGCCCAATCCTTCTCCTGGTCGCCTCGAGCCTCCTTTTATAGGAAAAAGGGGTTGCCACAGTGGCACACAGGAGGTGGAAAGGGTACAATGATGCGAGGTTATCCCCCGCATTACAGGACAATGCGCATTTAATGCGCTTAGCTTAGGTGTCCCCGCTTTATCGGGGACGAGGGGAGACGTCCGTCTTGTCCGTCGCCGCTCCTCCTTGTGTTGCCACGCGCCCTGGCCAGCGGTGCCTGAGGTGCCATGTAGGCAGACAGGCAGGTGAGGTGGCGCAACGGCGGGTCTCCACGAATATCTGCATGTTGCCACGCAGGAGCCTGCCCAGCTGGTTGGGTCGGCAGCTGCATGGGGCGGTGGAAACTCAGTTGGTGCTGGCCTGACGGTGGCCCTGCGGGTGTCCTCGGCAAGGGCCTTGCCGGGGCCCCGGCAAGGGCCTTGCCGGGGCCCCGACATGGGTCTTGACGCGGCGCGTGCTATCATCCCCGGCAAGGTGCTTGCCGGAGGCCTTGTGGTCCTCCTTGGCTGGGATCCCGCCAAGGGTCGTCGTCCTCTTAGTGTGTGTATCTGTCCTTGAATGTCTTCACAAAGATCTGCATGCCACCACGGGGATATCTCCCGAATCCTTGCCCCATGGGGGCAGTGGACTCAAGGGTGATCCGCTCCGTAGGCATGGGGCGAGCTGCCGCGGCAAGGGTCTTGCCGGGGCTGCCAGAGCTAGCCCCGGCAAGGATCTCGCCAGGGCTGCTGAAACTGGCTCCCGGCAAGGATCTTGCCGGGGGAAGCCGCTTCGTCCCTTCACTCTTTGTGGTCTTGTTCTTGGCGTTGCTCCAGTTCCATCGAGCCTCGATCTTACCCTGGCTCACCTCCCTTGCCATGCTTGGCGTGGTGGTGCCCGTGGCTCAGACTGCCCGTGCACAGTCATAGGGGTACAAAAAGTGTACCCCTCTTTTTGTACACCGACACCATGATTTGTTTTCTCGAGTCCCTTTTGTAGTGTAGTGAGAATATGTCTAATTTCAATTGCTATATTTGGTTGTTTGTAGTATGCCTTGTTTATTTCAGTTGTTCACAATGTGATGCTCTATATGTGAAATTATTTATGGTGCAGTACATTTCATCAATCCAGTTTTAAATATACCATCATGAATGCATATATTTGCTTGATGTTAAGCCTGTTATAGCTAGCATATACCTCTTTCAAAGTTTTTTGATTGTTCGGTTGTTTGTAGTTAGCATATGTCCAATTTCAAATGCTATATTTGGTTGTTTGTAGTATGCCTTGTTTATTCCAGTTATTCACAACGTGATGTTCTATATGTGCAAGTATGAACTGTTCACTTCAATTTCATTAATATCAGTTTCAACAATACCTTGTTGCATCTTGTAGTTAACACGCCTTTCCATTTTTATTTAACAATAACCAGTGTACTTAGACCAGCACAATACCAGTTTGAACAACTATGTTTGCTTGTTGTTAAATGTTAGGCGTGTTGCAGTTAAAACACCTTTCTACTTGTTTTGCTTTACTAGCGTGCTTAAACCTACACACTGAAGCTATCTTTTGGAGATTATTTTGTCTGCCATGGATAATTTTGGTTCATGTTTAGCCTGTTGTGCTTAACATGCCTCTTGATGTACCTACACAGGACAATTTTGGGAACGACAGCTATTTTCCATCGAGGTTAGTTTCATCCCATGGCTTATACATACTCACTGTTCAGGAAATCTGTAGCTGGTACCTTATAGGCCGGGGGCTGATAAGGGAGTAATCGGGGAATCAGACTTTAACTGAATATATATGTAACCCATTTATCGTTAGGTTAACTAGGGCCATATGTGATAATACCTGAGGCTACATAGCAACATGCACTGTACTTAATGTCAAAATATGCAACCCTAGGCTACATAGCAACAAGGAAGAGTGTTACCTTAATGTTCTGATGATGTCTAGAACGTAAAAGAGCAGCAACAACAACAGCAACAACAACAACACATCCCTATTTGGATACTCATCTTAGCTAGAGGTTAGAGTTAGTTCCTAGCTCATGACTAACCCTGAACTAACTCCCTCCGAAGAGGTGTTTGGATGATAGGGTTAGATTGACAATAAATGCACTAGGAGAACTATCTCCAATTAGCACCTCTTGGGTTGGATAGTTTTTTTTGGTGGGTTAGATGCAACTAGCTTAAACTAGCCCTCATGTTTGGATATACTTTAGGGCTATTTCAACCCGAAGTAGATCAAACTAACTCTACAATGGATACATTAGCAGTTAATCATCCTATAATTTGTAAGAATGTAATAAACTCCTTCCGGCCATAATATAAGATGTTAATTCATCTAATATGTGAGTATATTGGATGTTATAAGATATTATAAAAGTGTTGTACTGCATCATTATGCAATTGTTGTTTAGTTTCTAATATTAACTCGGTGCTTTTAGGTACATATGTCATTGGTAAAGAACCGCGCTTTGACCCTTTCTGCGTATGGGGCAATGAGATATCGATGAACCAATATCAAGTGAGGAAGCTGATAAAGAGAGTTAGTAAAATGGGTCAAAAGATGGCAATTAAACTATTTGTTTACACTTTATTCAAGGCAACAGCGAACTGCAGTATGGTAAGTAAGAACTCTGCAGTCTTCTGTTTATTGCCCATAATGAGTTGTGTTAGATGACAATGTGTGAATCTTTTTCCTTTGTAGTGGTTCCCAAAGAAGTTTACTCAAGATAACCTCTCAAAGTACATGATTGGTGGGCATTCAAAGGTTAAAGTATTTCTACCAAAACACGATGATTATCTATATGTTTTCATGAAGACCGTGAAGGATGGGCGGTTGGCCATCACAACGGGTTGGGCTAGAGTCGTGCGTGCCTTCTGAATGGACGAGGACACAATATGGGCATCGGCTTCACCTTGTTCAGCAACGAGAATGTATTTCGCCTCTTTTTTTTACCATCTTTAATAGTACAAATATATAACTATGGTTCATCATTCTTTATTTGTTCTTATGTAATTCTTGAACATATGTACCTATGAATCGAATAATGCATTGGTTGTTTCAAGCTGATGGATATGAATAAAGCTATAGCATACATTCGAATTAAAATTCGAATTCAATACAATTTAAAATAGCAGCAATTAAATTACGGTGAAATTATGCTCTCTAGGTCGTTACGGCACACACAGTTGGTAAAACACAAATGTTTGCGATATACACCATAATCTGATATGGTTCATAGAGAGGAAACGTGTGCAAGCATGCACACCATTGCCATTTGCAAAGTGTGTGCGATGTTAGACAATATTACAAATGGTGCGAGCAAACTAAACGTTTGTGATAGTTGCCTTATCGTACACGATTCGCAACCATGAACTATTTCTGATGAAGTATACATCGTAAACATTGCACCACAGAATAGCGTGTGCGATAGTTGTCGTGTACGACGATGTTATGACTGTGTGACGTTTCGTAATCTTATCCGACACTCATATAACGATTAGCTAATCTTCTTAATTAGTTGTCACAGCCCTAGACCAGCCCTTGCCTGTCTTGCCTGGTCTTCATGTGCATCAAATGATTTCAACTAGGGTCAAAAATAAAATCATTTCCAATGACCCAAAATGCCTTCATCAATGTTTGATAATTTTGGCAAGGCTTTGAGACCAAACCAAAAATAGTGAGCATTTTTGTAGAATATTTTGGGCACTGAATTAAATCATATCTTATTTGCATTTGGGCATTTAAATTTTATACATTATTTTAAATGCTCAAATAATCATAAACTAAAATGTTTACTGTTGGATTTATCTTAAATAGTAGCCATGCTTGGTTTCATGATTTTTGAGTGTGCCTAAGTATTTTTAATAAAGCCCAGAACAAAATAACAAAATAGAAAACAGAAACTAAATAGAAAGAGAAGGGAGAGGAAGTTACCTGGACCTACCTACTGTGCAGCCCACTAGAAGCCCTGTAGACAGCCGGCCTGCTAGGCCCAGCCCACCCCCACGCGCGTCGTCTTCCTCGCACCTACTGGCTCTGCGCGTGTCGCACGCACAGCCGAGCCGCGGCCACCTCCTGCTTCGCGGTGGCAAGGCCCCGACCCTTCTCACCTCGCCAGCGCGACGCCCTGGGCGCCCTGATTCTCTCCCACTCTCGCTGAACCTCTCCCTCTTCTCCTTCCCTCTCTCACGCGCGTGGCCAAACGCCACCATCGGCGCCGCTCGTCGTTGCCACGGCTACCGCCTCCCCTCGCCTCCCTGACTGGCTCAACAGCTCTGCCTCGTCGCCCTAGACCTCTCCGCCGAGCCACGCGGCACCAGACGCCCCTGGACGCCATCTGCACCGCCGTTCCCCTCGTCGGCTGCCGGCGATTCTCGCCGCCGATTCGCCGACTCCGGTGCCTCCCCGAGCCCACTCAGCTGCTCACCGACCCCCCAGTGATCTCCGCCGTCGTTTTCCCCTATTCCCGAGCTCGTCTACACCTCTAGCCGCGGTAGCCGCCGCACCCGTGAGCTCCCCGCCGCCGGTGATGTCGCCGCCGTCGTTCTAGCCCCCGACGCTCGTGTCCGAGCCTACCACTGCACTCAGTGCACCCCCGCGCATCGATTTCGGCCACTAGTTGCCTCTACCATGCGCTATAGCGTCGTTTTCACCGACGCCCGATCGCCGGCCGCCGCCACGAGCTCAACTCCGGCGAGCCCGCTCCACCCCAGCTCCTCCCGCTTGCACCATTCGACGCGAACGGGTCTCCTCGTTCCGTAGATGGCCTCGGCCTTCGATTGGGTCGCCGTGGGACGAAATCCGACGCCCTCCGCCGTCTCTGGCTCCGCCGGCGAAGAGCCGCCGGCGAAGAGCCGCCGGCACTTTTGACTTTTGACCGGTGGGTTGACCCCCCCCCCCCTCTCTCTCACTGACTTGTGGGCCAGCCCTTGACTAGTATTAGTTTAGGTTTTTAGTTAAGTTAAATTACTGTCATTAGCTTAAGTAGACACTGACAGGTGGGCCTAGTGCCCTGCTAATTTTAGGTTAGTGCTAATTTGCAATTAGTTAGCCTTTGACTCACTGACATGTGGGCCCCGCCCGGCTAACTAAACTAGGTTAGTGCTAAATAAGTTAGTTTAGTCAGTTGTGTCACTGACCAGTGGGCCCCACTGGTCAGGTTTGACCTGGACCAGCCTCTGTTGACTGCTGACATCACAGTGACGTCATGCTGACGCAATAAGTGTTTTCTGGAATTTTAAATAAATCAGAAATGATTTATTTATTTCAGAAAATAGCTAAAACTTCTAAAAATCACAGAAAATAATCTATAACTCAGATGAAAATAATTTATATATGAAAATTGATCAAAAAAAATCCAAGGAATATGTTTACGGCATTTTCGTGCATGTTTGAATAACTCATAGCCACTGTTTAGGACAATTTGAATAAATGGCATTTGAATAATCACATATGGGGTTTGAATTTGAACCTTTGATTTAAATCAACTTCATTTAATATGGTTACTAGTTGCATTAGCTCAATCAACAGCATATTGCCATGTCATGATCATGCATCATATTGTCGCATTGCATTGATTGTGTTCTCTCTTGTTTGCCGGTGTTTGTTCCCTTTCAGTAGACGTGTTCCGACGATGTGATCGATGACACCGATGAAGACCCATTGTTATCTTCAGAAGTGCCAGGCAAGCAAAACCCCTTTGAGCATTCCGATACAATCCCACTCTCTCGCTCTTGCTCTCTTTTACTGCATTAGGACAACAACGCTTTAACTATTACCTGCTGCGGTAGTTGAACCCCTTTCCACTGCATGACCCGTCATTGCCATAGGAAATAGTTGAAACCCACTAGCATGAGTAGGAGTTGTTTGAGCCATGTTGTGCCTACTCATTCATGCTTTCTGGTTATGCCTGCTATTGCTTAGAGTTGTGTCAGGTCTGATTCATCGGGGATGAATTGTAAGGGTGATGAACATGTCCTACTGTGTGAGAGCTAAGTGTGTGAACACGATTTGGTAAAGGTAGCGATGAGAGGCCATGTAGGAGTACATGGTGGGTTGTCTCACTGCAGCCGTCCTCAGGAACTGAGTTCTGTGTTGGTTGATCCATGAATAGTTACTACCACGCATTGGGCTCCGGGCGCTCCAAGCTCTCTCGACTTATTAACTGCACATGTCCACTGTCCAGGAGTTGCAACTAGTTTCTGGTGTTTGTAGTTTACTGGAGGTCGTGCACAGCGCTGACCCTCGGGGTGGGCTGTGACGCGGCAGGTACGTGGCACGGTGTACCGGTCGCCCGTTTGGTGATGCGGGAACCCTGTACACATCGTTTGGGGCCGTGAGCGACACCCCGGCGGGATCTCCCCACGGATGGAACCCAAATAGGCGATAAACCTGGACTAGGGACTTGTGTGGTTAGTCAGGTCGTGGCCGACACCCTCGCTGGGCCTCCGCTTGAAGGTTGTCGAGTACATGTCGTGTAAACGGCGGTAAGTGGTGAGAGCGTGTGTGAAGAAGTACACCCATGCAGGGTTATATATGATCTATTCGAATAGCCGTGTCCGTGGTAATGGACTTCTGGGTTGCCTATAACAGTTCATAGACAAGTGAAAGTGGATACTCTAAAATGCGCAAGATAAGCGTGAGTGCTATGGATGGCCTTCTCGTAGGGAGACGGAAGCGGATCCATAGTGGTGTATTGATTGGTGAATATGTGGACTCGTGTGCGCCACCTCAAAGAGTTACTTGCAGTCGTAGTTTAGGATAGCCAGCGTGTTAAAGCTGGCTTACTGCAGTCAAACTCCACCACCCATTTGTTGATACTGATGCATATGTAGTTAGTTCTGATGTAAGTCTTGCTGAGTACCTTTCATTTGCTTAATTTATGTTTTTGCAGAGAGACTTCAGTCTCGCTAGTGTTTCCGCGTGGACTTCGACGTTTAGCTTGTTACCTCAGCTACGTTCTTGTACCCTTGGGAGGGTCTTGTAGATAGTCAGGCTTCTCAGCCTTTTTCATTTGTAGTTGTCTGTACTCAGACATGTTATGCTTCCGTTGCCTGTATGCTCTGTATGTTGGGTCATGTGACCTCTGTTTGTAATAAATGCTATGATGGCTCTTCTGGGCCTTTATCTATATGAGTTGTTGAGTTATGTTGTGATGCCATGTTGTACAACACTTACTTGCATGTTATGCGTACGTGTAATATGTATTGCTATGTGTGGGATCCGACACCTAGTTGTTTACCTTTAGTAGCCTATCTTACAGGGAAATGTCTCTGTTGACGCTCAAAAGTGGCACAATCATAAAAGTTGCTTTAATCTATGTCAAGATTACTTCAAACTTATGATTGGAAGTCACCATGAGATGGCTTTCTTTGAGAAGATCAAGCTGGATATGAAAGTGGTCTAAAACGGAGTGCGGATGCAAAAGTTATGACAAGTTCAGAGATGCTCATGATGACACCAGATTAAAGAATGGCTTGGAACCCTATTAAGATGACTTAAAATGGAAAACGTTTCAACATGAAAGTTGTGCGTCTCGTCGAAACAGTCGATTTTGATATACAAATCGTCCCAATCCGAGTTTGTATGCAAAAGTTACAGCCATCCGAACACAGTCCTGTCACAGAGCCATAAGTGGTGCGCCCCACCAGCCACGTGTCTGATGGGTAGCGCGAATAACAGCCTGTATTGCGTGACCGTTTTGGCCTAGAAGATGGCTTCAAATCGAAAAACGTTCAACATGAAAGTTGTTCGTATCGTCGAAACGGTCAAGATTGCTTTTAGGCTCTTTTCCATCCGAGGTCGTTTACCACCTCAAGAATTACCCGCAAGGTACAGCCAGTTTAAACCGAACAGTTTTGGAAAGTTCGGATAAAACCAATCCGAATTTGGCTAGGGTTTTGGATGTGAATCCAAGCCTTTTCCTTGAACGGTAAGTCCAGCCGCCTCTTATATACCTAAGGGGTGACGGCCGATTGAACAACACACAATCGATCAATTCATCTACCACTTTTTATCTTTTACCTTTTCTCCTTAACCCTAGTTCTTCTTCTTCCTCGTTCTTCGTTCGTTCTTCTTGTTGCAGGGCGACGAACCTCGAGGCCCTAGGGGCGATCAGGTCGACCTAGGGCAGCCTATAGCCGCCGCGCGCCCTGACGGGGTCCCTCCCGGACGCGTGGGGTTTCGGGTCTACAAAAGCGCCCGCCGGATTGCTTGCGTACCGCGCTTCCGGACGGGTCTCCTTCGACGTGAGCTGCGGTGCATCACCCCCGGCGTCGAGGGTACACAGTGACGTGTTCGTGTGCGAACACACTTTTTGGCGACTCCGCTGGGGACGAAGCTTTGAACGGTCTCCGGCCCGTTCTTGCTACGAAGAGATCGTCATCTAGGGTTTGCGATCTACAAAGGTAATATGAATACCCAATTCACATATGTAGATGCAAATAATGCATATGTTGTTGCTAGATCATCTAATGAGCATAATGTATCGGCTAGCCCTAGCTTTATCAATCATGCATATAATTATGTGCAAGGGCCGGTGCAACAAAATCTCCATGATTCTACTTCATATAATTTTAGCAACATGCAACATATGTATTCCAACTCCCATGCATCAGCAACCCCACAAATCCATATGCCGATGAACAACATGATGAGTTCGGTTAATCAAGTTGAAACACCTCATGTAGGATCTTTCAATGGCATGCAACATAGTGTTTCATCTTTTTATTCATCGACAACTAATTTGCAACATGTTAATCCAAACATGCTGGTGGATAGGGAAATTGCCCATGCTACTACTAGTTATTCGGCCAATTACCCTCAAACATCATATGCTACACCTCATGCTACTAGTGTTTTGGCACCATACGCAACTGTTGATGTCCATAATTCGGCTCCGCACCTTAATGGTCATTGCCGAATAAGTAAAACTTCTGCAGGAGCACAAATGCCTTCACCTACTACCGTGGCATATCATGTCCTCCCTACACAATTACAGAATTTTGGCAACATCTCATTGCCGAAAGAGTCTAAAAGCATTGGGGGGCAACCATATCCAGACTGGGTAATTGAGAACAAGCTTACATTCTCTTGGGATTTGTGCAACTCTATTCGCCAAGAACTAATAGAAGGCGGGAAGCCTCATGATTTTGCTGGTGTAAAAGCTAGAGTTGTGCAAATGATGCAGTTGCCCAGTGCTGTACCATCCAGTGTACCACCTAAAAAATCGCAAAGTTTCGGCACCTCATTGCCGAAAGAGTCTCAAAGTATTGGGGGGCAATCTCATGACGAGTGGATGGAAATTGAGATGAAAAAGTTTAAAGCTCGCCGAGCTGAGATGTGGACTAAACTTAGACGAGAGCGAGAAGTCTTGCAAATTCAAAAAGATAAAGTTGTTGATTCAGCTAACAAAGAAAATTCGGTTATTAGAAGAGCCGAATCAAGTAGTATATATTCTGAGTCCATCAAATTCAAAGAGGCAAGCATTATTGAGAAAGGGCATGGAAAGCATAGCAAAACAGTCATACTTGATTTTTCCGAAGTCAATGGAACCTACTTCCTGCCCTATGAGTTCCGTGCCATAGAAATTGACAAGCCTCAAGGACAAGAACAAGTAGCCGAACAAAGTTCTGCTGACATGGATCTTCAAAGCAATGATGCACGGAATCAAGAAAAAGATGATGAAGAAGTGTTGGGGAGCCATCCAAAGACGGAGCAAGATGTTCTTCAAGTGACACCACAATCATGTTCCCCCAACATATTTGAAGAGGTATGCATAGAGAGTAATTTACCTATTTTCAGATTTGGTCGTGACTTCATTATTGATGCATCTATAATAAATATTCTCATAAGTAATTTTGAAGGACCAATGAAGAAGGGTAATTTACTTGTTAGCAATAAACTTGTTATGGAACATATTGGTCAACCCATTATGCCATTTATAAAGACCGATATTCACTTATTGTTACAGCCAAAGCTTTCCCCGTTGCTTTATGTAAAGTTCATATCTAGTTGGGTAGCTTTGTTTATTTCGTACTTGGCTTGCACTTGGTCTCAACTGAGACATGTATGTTCTAGATATCTTCGTTTCAGAAATTTAAAGCCAAGGTTAAATTCTATTGAGAAAACTGATGCTAATATAATATCTTATCCAAAGACATCGGAGATAGAGTGGAAAACACAATGCATAGCCGAATGGGCAGATTACAAATCTGAACCATTCGTTTGCTTATCTCCAAAGCCGTTCAAACAACAAGATCGGCTAGAGAATAAAAAGTTTACCTTCAATTCAAGCATGTGTGATCAAATATTTGATTTGTTGCTGAAAAATAATTACATAAGAATTCTTGATCACCATGTCAATCTATCAATTCAAGGACGAATGTATTGTAAGTTACATGATTCATCCAAGCATAATTTTGAGGATTGCAACATGTTTCGTCAAATAGTTAAATCGGCCATTGAAAAAGGACGATTGAAGTTTGTTGAAACACCAAGAGATGACCAGTCTATTCCGATTGGTCCCGATGGCAAAAAGTTTTTGCATCGGCTGCTTCAAGCCGATCCATTTAAAGAGAATGTAAAAGATGCAGGTGATGGGATCAAGCTTTCAAGTAAAGAAGTTGTTGAAGAGCATAACGAGCATAATCTTGAGGGCGAGAGTTCCATCGAAGCTACAATGAAGACGCCAAGGACTGGGGGGCAGCAAGCAAATCCAATGATTGATGAAAGCAAACCAAAAGAAAACAAAGGCCGGAATAAGCGCAAGTGTAAGAGATCAAAAATCACCTTCGCTGAACTATTGGATAAATATCAAAAGAAGAGTGAAGAGAAGAATGTTTATCGGCCAAATCATGCAAAGAAACCAAGATCACCCCCAAGGCGCAAGTATGAGGATCGGTATTGACAAAGTGACAATTTTTATGCAACATATTCATATCCTTATTTTGGGCCGCCAATGCCAATGCCGTGGATGCCTCCCTATGCTCAAGTAGATCCATATCCATCATGGGACAGGTATGATACAAGGGCGCATTATCCATCTTATTTTAGACCATCTCACCAATATTATGCAGCTCCGAGAAGATCAACATTTGAACAATCACATGTTAAAGACCGTTTCGATCATAAGGAATCGGTCCGGAGCTCAAGGGAGAAGAAAAAGGTGGTCAAGCAAGTTTACCGTGTTAAAAGAGATGGTCGTAAGAGTGCAACTTCAGATTTGATCTCAAATGAAAGAGAGCCAATTAAAGTGTTGACATTGGCTACTAAAGGCAATGAGATGAAGCAACCAATTATTGACAGTCAAAGTGCCAAATCTGAAGAAAAGAAGTTGAGAGTGCACAAGGCCAAAAAAGGATTGCCATTGGCCAAGACAAAATCGCAGCCGGGGTGCCCACTCGGCTTATCATATTAGCAAAAGAAGAAATTACAAAAACTTAGTGCACAAGAACTTGAAGAAAGAAACATGGCATGGGTTCCCAAAGGAAGTGATCAAAATAAGAATTATGTGCAAGCTTCCATTACAAGAAGTGCGGCAAAGGTGAAGAAGGAAAAGAGTGAAAACTATGAAGGACGAAGCCGAAGGTTTCAACTTCTTCGGTCTACACATTATCCATATTCTTCAACTATGCCATTAACGCCCATGTCATGGAATTCGTCATCTGGTATGATTGGTAACCCTCAATGGGCTTATTTTAATCCATGGATGCCATATAATTTCTTACATCATGAAAGGGTATTACCAAGTCACTATACATTTGATTAGTTACAAGTTTGTTGCTGATCCAAAGGGCCGAAATACTTAGTTTGTCATTTCATTTATTTGTTTCGGCTATATGTGCTTTGAATGAAGTTTACATGGTAATGGCCGATATTTATCTATCGTCCTAAGAATATGTCAATGCATGGCCGGTGTAGTATTCTAGCATCGTCCTTAGTTCGAATGGAGAGCGAGACAAGGTGATATACATCTTGAGGCTTTCGGTGATTCGTTATGAGTAGTGCAATAAATATACAAGGGTTATCAATGTTTTGATGAATCACTTATAGTTTGTCTTGAGATATGTCTAGATGCAAAATTTACGTTGGGTTGCTTTAAAATTGTTCTTATATTTAGACATGACAATTTAAAAGAGTTGGCACAGCAAGCATCTGGCTACTACGTTAATCATGGTGTATTGCATTTCTCTCAATAGCTGATGCTTCGTCTCGTCAACATAGGTAAGGCCGAACTGAAGTTCACAGCTTCAGCCACTAATGAATTTTGATGCAGGTGATACTAAGGATTGGAGAGAGTTTATTGATTATCTACAAAATCCTAGCAAAAGGGGGAACAATATGGTCCAGAGGATGACCTTGAGATACATATCTATGGAACTTTATCATCGGATTGTTAACGAAGTTGAGAAGGTTTCGCCCAAGTTTGCATCATGGGTTCAAGAACAATAATGGATGATATATAATTATCGTACTAAGCATATAAATGGCCTATGGGGTGTTGTCATCGTCATTAGAACCAACATGGTACAAATTATTTTTCGGCACGCTTGCTTTGCCGAAAAACAGGGGGGCATGTGTTGACGCTCAAAAGTGGCACAATCATAAAAGTTGCATCTATGTCAAGATTACTTCAAACTTATGATTGGAAGTCACCATGAGATGGCTTTCTTTGAGAAGATCAAGATGGATATGAAAGTGGTCTAAAACGGAGTGCGGATGCAAAAGTTATGACAAGTTCAGAGATGCTCATGATGACACCAGATTAAAGAATGGCTTGAAACCCTATTAAGATGACTTCAAATGGAAAAAGTTTCAACATGAAAGTTGTGCGTCTCGTCGAAACGGTCGATTTCTGTATAAAAATCGTCCCAATCAGAGTTCGTATGCAAAAGTTACAGCCATCCGAACAGAGCCCTGTCACAGAGCCATAAGTGGCGCGCCCCACCAGCCACATGTCTGATGGGTAGCGCGAATAACAGCCTGTATTACGTGACCGTTTTGGCCTAGAAGATGGCTTCAAATCGAAAAACGTTCAACATGAAAGTTGTTCGTATCGTCGAAACGGTCAAGATTGCTTTTGGGCTCTTTTCCATCCGAGGTTGTTTACCACCTCAAGAATTACCCGCAAGGTACAGCCAGTTTAAACCGAACAGTTTTGGAAAGTTCGGATAAAACCAATCCGAATTTGGCTAGGGTTTTGGACGTGAATCCAAGCCTTTTCCTTGTACGGCAAGTCCAGCCGCCTCTTATATACCTAAGGGGTGACGGCCGATTGAACAACACACAATCGATCAATTCATCTATCACTTTTTATCTTTTACCTTTTCTCCTTAACCCTAGTTCTTCTTCTTCCTCGTTCTTCGTTCGTTCTTCTTATTGCAGGGCGGCGAACCTCGAGGCCCTAGGGGTGACCAGGTCGACCTAGAGCAGCCCATAGCCGCCGCGCGCCCTGACGGGGTCCCTCCCGGACGCGTGGGGTTTCGGGTCTACAAAAGCGCCCGCCGGTTTGCTTGCGTACCGCGCTTCCGGACGGGTCTCCTTCGACGTGAGCTGCGGTGCATCACCCCCGGCGTCGAGGGTACACGGTGACGTGTTCGTGTGCGAACAGTCTCCTAGTGCTTTCACTGAGCCTTGGTAGCTTGCTACTGCTCCGGAACACTTAGGCTGGCCGACATGTGTCCTTCTTCGTTCCTGTTTCTGTCCCTTAGGGGAAATGTCACGCGTTGTTCCTTTAAGTCCTTGTAGCATGCTACGACTTGGGTTCATACGTTGATTACCGACACGTTCGTTGCTGGGTCATGTATGCCTGTCTGTGTAATTTAGTGCCACTTTTGGTTTATAACTAGTCATGTCGGCCTGGGTTCTCTGTCATATAGATGCTAGCGACACTATCATATACGTGTGCCAAAATACGCAAACGGTCCCGGGCCAGGTAAGGTGGCACCCGTGGGGATACCGTGCATGAGGCCGCAAAGTGATATGATGTGTTACAGGCTAGACCTGTGTGACTTAGGATCGGGGTCCTGACAGCTTTGGTATCAGAGCCTGACTGCCTGTAGGATTAGTAAGCCAAACTGGTCGAAGTCGTGTCTAGAAATTCTTTAGTTATATAAGGGAATTGATTGTGGAAGGGAACGTAAGGCTCTTTTTACTCCTTTACCCTATGACCTTCTGATCTGAGTCACCTTCTTCTTTCTACGTGGATTAAGAACTAGGATTCTCATTCTATTTATTAGGATCACGTTAATGTGGTTTCAACCCTCAATTTAGTTTCTACTACTTTCGTTTGTTCAACTGTTGGTCTCAGAACCTTGACATGATGATGTTAAGTGGTTAGGCTACCCTTTTCTTTTGTCTCACAGGTATTTCCGAGCATTTATAGCCATTATGCTGTCTGAGTCTTCCCAGGTTTCTAAACAGTCTGATGCATTTGAAAATTGTTCCTTCATGTTCCCGATGCTTCTTTGGGCCAGAATTAACCACACTAGTCGTTGGGTTGAGGTACTCCGTTACCTCGACACATGTGTTGGAGTTATTATTATGACCCTAGTTGTCTTAGAGGATCACCCAGTAAACCAGCAATGCTTTATATTCTCAGTGTGATGATTCTGGCCATCATTCTCGAAAGCATCCCAAGATGCCATTTAGTTAGTAGGCATTCTATTCCTGGGTTCTTGAACCCAAGACTCACTCCACTTACCTCCTGTTAGTAGTATTTGCTCGTCCCTTAGGATACTAGTAACCTTGTGATAGTCCTCGAGGTCCCTGGTTATCATTCCTCCAATACCATGAACCACCATGGCAGAAGTTCTTCTGAACCAAAAGATCACAACCAGAGTGCTCTTGAGTAGTACTCCAATCATATTGTGACTCTGCCAATTCTACCTTTCTGCATGGGTTATCGGGAAGAAATATGTTGAACTAGTTCGACATACTAATCTATGCACCCACAACTCAGAAAGTTATTTGATCCTTGAGTTGCCCCTTTTTAGTTGTATTGTGACCCTCGTCTATCAGTTGGTAGTCAAGAGTAGTTGTGCATTCGTGTTCATCGATGCCTTTTACTCTTGTGATCTGTCAAGCCATCCTATTCTGGAATGACTAGGAGAAACAAACTCCAGTACCTTACCCATATCCAGGATTGGATCAAAGAAGTTGTATATCACAGGTCAAAATGCTAATCCAGCTTCTAATCTGTTCTACCCTGGAGTATTACCATCCTTATGCCAAGAATGTCATGGGAATTACACCACCTCCTATGAACTCTTGATACAGTGATACTTCTTGCCATCATCGTTCATTCTCCGGTCTCCGTGTTATTGTAACCGGAATGCCGATAGGTGAATCGTGGTGTGTGAAATCAATACTCCTGGCAACTCCGTTGCTTGGTAGTTAAATGGACAATACCCTCATCCTTACCGAGTTGATTGTTGAATCATCACCATAAGGTTGATTGTGCTACCTAGTCCACTTTCCTGGTGCACTCCTCGGTTGATGGGTTAGGATTTTGTTAAGTCCTCGCTCATTTGATCATATCATCTTGCTGAAAAACAAGGTTGTTCTCGAGCTTAGTAACATATCGGTGGTTCGTGATTTTCCGAATATCCTCTCGGAAGTATTACCAGGTTGTTCCCTGACCGCCATGTTGAGTTTGTGATCAAGTTGGTTTTCTTATAAACCATCCCTTCTCCGAGAATCTGTGTTGGATACCCTGAACTAGCTGGTTAAGCTAAACAACAACTTGGAGAGTTGGAAGATAAAAGCTTGATCTAACAGAGTTCATTGTAAAAGGGATATCCTCGTGTTTGTGTGTTTGTTGGAGGAAAGATGATGTCTTCATCGATTGATCCTCGTGACCAGTTGTTGGATCTATTGTCTTGCCAAAACTTTGATTTGAGTGTGGGCTATCATCAAATCAAATCAGAACCAACCATGTTCTTAATGTTGTCTTACTCGTGGCTGATCCCTCGAGCATACACCGTTATATCTTTTGGTCTGACCAATGCTATCACTTTGTTCACATTATCATGGAATTCCATCTATATGGAAACCTGGATGGACTATTGTTGAGCCCATCAACAAACATCCTTATCTCCTCCGTGATCTTGTATGACATTAAGCTAGTGTTGGAAACTTTGTAAGCATTGCCTTCGTGTTCCGTTCATGAGGTATATGTTGGTGCAAGAAGTAACTTTCTCCCAGTTCACGTGCAATAGGTGCAAGTTGCCGCCATGAATTTGAGAAAGTTAGTTTTGCTTCCTCTGGAATCATCCCAAGTCAGTCATGCATGCGTGCGAAGTATTCTGTGGTTTGGAGACTTGCAACCTTCACTCTATATGTATCCCTAGCACACCAAGCCACTGATTGAACTGTTCAAAGAAAAGAAGTTCATGCGCTAATCCCGAAGGGCCCGGACGGACATGCACAAGACTTCGTTATCTCCAATGATGATTCCCAATCTGAACTCGGTGGTATTTTATCATAAGACTACTATGTGGTCATGCTTGTCTTTGACAACGTGTTCACGGGTTTGTAGCAGAACCAGCTCATGTTTTGGAGCTTGCTATCTTAGTTCATTCCCAAGAATCTCGCAACGCCGTCTCGTCGATTTGTGTTGCAAACTTTCATTTTTCTTTCCAGACTCGATGAGTCTGAAATGTCCTGACACCAACCAGAACTGAATCTCAGGCAGATATGATGGTTGGAGCATTTCCCAAGAACTATAATATTGGTCTCTCGATAACCGGTAAAGTCGATGTCGTGGCCAACACACCCAGCCGGAAAATCTATTGATGTAGTATTCTGATTGAAGAAGTTGGCCACCTCCCCATAAGGATTTCATAGGATTTACCCCCTAGTTGTTCCTTATGGATTTTTGTGCTCCTGAAGTCCGACCTTTTACTTGATGTTCTAGGTACCAAACCATTTTAATAAATGGGTTGCGCTAGCACATCGAGGAGAGCATCAGGAGCGGAGTGCTAAATGTCTCTCGGTCGATCATCCAGATTTTGCCCCTTGACACCGCTAAGGTGAAATCTGAGAAAGTGTTATCTTCCTTTGCATCTGCATCGTCCATCGCTATTCATCATGGTCGTATGTTGTGTTACCAGGATCCTTGACACGGATATTGGTAAAACCTTGATGAATATGGGAATGCTCAAGTTCTTGAGAGCATGCACAAGCACTAGGTGTTATCTCTGGCTCTAACCGGGATTGCTCCCAGTGTTCTTGGTTATGCTATAACCTCTCAAAGAGAAGATTCACTTTCTACTGTTGGGATTCACCCTAGTTACCAGAATCATTCCCAGCATTTGCATTTTGTTCCCAGCTTGCACCGCCAATGTGCCAATTTTCCATGGGTTACCGTTCTCAGCCACTGTTGTTCAGGATTATCTTCTGGAGTGGACTTGCCATGGGTCCCATCCATTTCCGATGATAACCAAAATCATCCCTTGTGTTGTATTCAACAAGGTAGTCCACATCATCCATTCTGGACCGAGAATGTCATTCCTTCGGACTCCGTCAACGATCGATTGTGTTTGCCTTAGGCTGGTATAGAGAGTTTCAATGATCTCTATATCAAAAGTAATTTTTTTTGCCACTTAAGGGAATAATTCTATGAGTCACCTTCTCTAAGGTGTCCCGTCTGGTGATATCGATCACCCTCTTCTTAGGTGTGGAATTATTGCCTGTCAAGTGAACCTTCATCATTTATTTCACTCCATCCCTCTGGAGGTGTACTCCGTGTCTCAGCTCAAGAGATGTTTCAACGTCTCACTCCATAAGTTGATCTTGAGTTGCCCGATCTTGCACAAGATCAACTATTGCGGAGTTTCTTTTGTCGTCACCGTGTTGGACAATGACCTCAAAGCAAGGGTTTCAAGATCAACATGATGCTAGCAATCAACATTCATATGAAGGGCACTTGGATCATGAAGATTGTGTTAGTTAGTGTCCCCTTTGATTTCTTACCCTACGCTTGAATCTCAGGACGAGATTCTTGTTTAGTGGGGGTGAGTTGTCACAACCCTAGACCAGCCCTTGCCTGTCTTGCCTGGTCTTCATGTGCATCATGTTTAATTTCTCAGAAGCTGGAAATGGGGATGTTCAAACCCTAGCATCAAATGATTTCAACTAGGGTCAAAAATAAAATCATTTCCAATGACCCAAAATGCCTTCATCAATGTTTGATAATTTTGGCAAGGCTTTGAGACCAAACCAAAAATAGTGAACATTTTTGTAGAATATTTTGGGCACTGAGTTAAATCATATCTTATTTGCATTTGGGCATTTAAATTTTATATATTATTTTAAATGCTCAAATAATCATAAACTAAAATGTTTACTGTTGGATTTATCTTAAACAGTAGCCATGCTTGGTTTCATGATTTTTGAGTGAGCCTAAGTATTTTTAATAAAGCCCAGAACAAAATAACAAAATAGAAAACAGAAACTAAATAGAAAGAGAAGGGAGAGGAAGTTACCTGGACCTACCTACTGTGCAGCCCACTAGAAGCCCTGCAGACAGCCGGCCTGCTAGGCCCAGCCCACCCCCTCGCGCGTCGTCTTTCTCGCGCCTACTGGCTCTACGCGTGGCGCGCGCACAGCCGAGTCGCGGCCACCTCCTGCTTCGCGGTGGCAAGGCCCCGGCCCTTCTCACCTCGCCAGCGCGACGCCCTGGGCGCCCTGATTCTCTCCCTCTCTCGATGGACCTCTCCCTCTTCTCCTTCCCTCTCTCACGCGCGCGGCCAAACGCCACCATCGCCGCGGCTCGTCGTTGCCACGGCCACCGCCTCCCCCTCGCCTCCCTGACTGGCTCAACAGCTCCGCCTCGTCGCCCTAGACCTCTCCGCCGAGCCACGCGGCACCAGACGCCCCTGGACGCCGTCTGCACCGCCGTTCCCCTCGTCGGCTGCCAGCGATTCTCGCCGCCGATTCGCCGACACCGGTGCCTCCCCGAGCCCACTCAGCTGCTCACCGACCCCCCAGTGAGCTCCGCCATCGTTTTCCCGTATTCCCGAGCTCGTCTACACCTCTAGCCGCAGTAGCCGCCGCATCCGTGAGCTCCCCGCCGCCGGTGATGTCCACACCGTCGTTCTAGCCCCCGACGCTCGTGTCCGAGCCTACCACTGCACTCAGTGCACCCCCGCACATCGATTTCGGCCACTAGTTACCTCTACCATGCGCTATAGCGTCGTTTTCACCGACGGCCGATCGCCGGTCGCCGCCACGAGCTCAACTCCGGCGAGCCCTCTCCACCCCAGGTCCTCCCGCTTGCACCATTCGACGCGGACGAGTCTCCTCGTTCCGTAGATGGCCTCGGCCTTCGATTTGGTCGCCGTGGGACGAAATCCGACGCCCTCCGCCGTCTCTGGCTCCACCGGCGACGAGCCGCCGGCGCTTTTGACTTTTGACCGGTGGGTTAACCCCCCCCTCTCTCACTGACTTGTGGGCCAGCCCTTGACTAGTATTAGTTTAGGTTTTTAGTTAAGTTTAATTATTGTCATTAGCTTAAGTATACACTGACAGGTGGGCCCAGTGCCCTGCTAATTTTAGGTTAGTGCTAATTTGCAATTAGTTAGCCTTTGACTCACTGACATGTGGGCCCCGCCCGGCTAACTAAACTAGGTTAGTGCTAAATAAGTTAGTTTAGTCAGTTGTGTCACTGACCAGTGGGCCCCACTGGTTAGGTTTGACCTGGACCGGCCTCTGTTGACTGCTGACATCACAGTGACGTCATGCTGATGCAATAAGTGTTTTCTGGAATTTTAAATAAATCAGAAATGATTTATTTATTTCAGAAAATAGCTAAAACTTCTAAAAATCACAGAAAATAATCTATAACTCAGATGAAAATAATTTATATATGAAAATTGATCAGAAAAATCCAAGGAATCTGTTATGGCATTTTCATGCATGTTTGAATAACTTACAGCCACTATTTAGGACAGTTTGAATAAATGGCATTTGAATAATCACATATGGGGTGTGAATTTGAACCTTTGGTTCAAATCAACTTCATTTAATATAGTTACTAGTTGCATTAGCTCAATCAACAGCATATTGCCATGTCATGATCATGCATCATATTGTCGCATTGCATTGATTGTGTTCTCTCTTGTTTGCCGATGTTTGTTCCCTTTCAGTAGACGTGTTCCGACGATGTGATCGATGACACCGATGAAGACCCAATGTTATCTTCAGAAGTGCCAGGCAAGCAAAACCCCTTTGAGCATTCCGATACAATCCCACTCTCTCGCTCTTGCTCTCTTTTACTGCATTAGGACAACAACGCTTTAACTGTTACCTGTTGCGGTAGTTGAACCCCTTTCCACTGCATGACCCGTCATTGCCATGGTAAATAGTTGAAACCCACTAGCATGAGTAGGAGTTGTTTGAGCCATGTTGTGCCTACTCATTCATGCTTTCTGGTTATGCCTGCTATTGCTTAGAGTTGTGTCAGGTCTGATTCATCGGGGATGAATTGGAAGGGTGATGAACATGTCCTACTATGTGAGAGCTAAGTGTGTGAACACGATTTGGTAAAGGTAGCGATGAGAGGCCATGTAGGAGTACATGGTGGGTTGTCTCACTGCAGCCGTCCTCAGGAACTGAGTTCTGTGTTGGTTGATCCATGAACAGTTACTACCACGCATTGGGCTCCGGGCGCTCCAAGCTCTCTCGACTTATTAACTGCCCTTGTCCTCTGTCCAGGAGTTGCAACTAGTTTCTGGTGTTTGTAGTTTACTGGAGGTCATGCGTAGTGCTGACCCTCGGGGTGGGCTGTGATGCGGCAGGTACGTGGCACGGTGTACCGGTCGCCCGTTTGGTGATGCGGGAACCCTGTACACATCGTTTGGGGCCGTGAGCGACACCCCGGCCGGATCTCCCCACGGATGGAACCCAAATAGGCGATAAACCTGGACTAGGGACTTGTGTGGTTAGTCAGGTCGTGGCGACACCCTCGCTGGGCCTCCGCTTGAAGGTTGCCAAGTACATGTTGTGTAAACGGCGGTAAGTGGTGAGAGCGTGTGTGAAGAAGTACACCCCTGCAGGGTTATATATGATCTATTCGAATAGCCGTGTCCGCGGTAATGGACTTCTGGGTTACCTATAACAGTTCATAGACAAGTGAATGTGGATACTCTAAAATGCGCAACATAAGCGTGAGTGCTATGGATGGCCTTCTCATAGGGAGATGGAAGCGGATCCATAGTGGTGTATTGATTGGTGAATATGTGGACTCGTGTGCGCCACCTCAAAGAGTTACTTGCAGTCGTAGTTTAGGATAGCCACCGAGTTAAAGCTGGCTTGCTGCAGTCAAACTCCACCACCCCTTTGTTGATACTGATGCATATGTAGTTTGTTCTGATGTAAGTCTTGCTGAGTACCTTTGTACTCACGTTTGCTTAATTTATGTTTTTGCAGAGAGACTTCAGTCTTGCTAGTGTTTCCACGTGGACTTCGACGTTTAGCTTGTTACCTCAGCTATGTTCTTGTACCCTTGGGGGGGTCTTGTAGATAGTCAGGCTTCTCAGCCTTTTTCATTTGTAGTTGTCTGTACTCAGACATGTTATGCTTCCGTTGCATGTATGCTCTGTATGTTGGGTCATGTGACCTCTGTTTGTAATAAATGCTATGATGGCTCTTCTGGGCCTTTATCTATATGAGTTGTTGAGTTATGTTGTGATGCCATGTTGTACAACACATACTTGCATGTTATGCGTACGTGTAATGTGTATTGCTATGTGTGGGATCCGACACCTAGTTGTTTACCTTTGGTAGCCTATCTTACAGGGAAATGTGTCCTAGTGCTTCCACTGAGCCTTGGTAGCTTGCTACTGCTCCGGAACACTTAGGCTGGCCGGCATGTGTCCTTCTTCGTTCCTGTGTCTGTCCCTTAGGGGAAATGTCACGCGTTGTTCCTTTAAGTCCTTGTAGCTTGCTACGACTTGGTTCATACGTTGATGACCGACACGTTCGTTGCTGGGTCATGTATGCCTGTCCCTGTAATTTAGTGCCACTTTTGGTTTATAACTAGTCATGTCGCCCCGGGTTCTCTGTCATATAGATGCTAGCGACACTATCATATACGTATGCCAAAATGCGCAAACAGTCCCGGGCCAGGTAAGGTGGCACCCGTGGGGATACCGTGCGTGAGACCACAAAGTGATATGATGTGTTATAGGCGAGACCTGTGTGACTTAGAATCGGGGTCCTGACATTAGTTATCGCATACGGTTTGGGAAAGCGAATGTGTGTGATTCTCTTCTTATCATACATGTTCTATAATAGTGAACCGTTTGTTATGGGCCGTGCGTCATAAACGTAGCACGACAAAATACGGACTGCGATGGCAATGCGAGCACAAACGAGTAGGAGTACTGTATATGCATCTTGGCTCCCTATCCCGACGGTTTCTGGGTCGTGTGTGAAGGACCCCCCCCTATCTCCCACACTCACTTGGCGATGGTTCCAAATGTCGTCACGGAAAGGGGTTAAGAACCGCTTGTATAGCACCTCGCTGTACTAGTCAGTTACAAGGTTAAAAGAAAATAGTGATAGATAGTGATATGGCAAATAACAAAATAGTAAATAGAGCAATAGGGCAACACAAATAATAATGGAGAATGGAACGGGGGGCCAGAGGTTCACTAGTGGCCTCTCTCGAAAGTGGGTAGTGGCATGGTAAACAAATTACTATTGGGCAATTGATAGATAAGCAACATTCATAACTATTAATTCCATAGCATTATCTTGTATGGGCATCACATCGTGACAAGTAGACAATAATCCAACTTCATATACTACTATCACTCCACACCAAGATCGCTATCCAGCATGCATCTCAACGTACTAAATTTACAAGAAACCGAGTAAAGCAATATGCAAGGTGACATGATGTAGACAGAAAGAACCTAGCAACAAGATTAACCCCTATCGTTCTATCCTTGGTGGCAACAACACATCATGCATGTGCCTTCTCCCAATTCTGTCACTAGGATATAGGTCATCGTGAGGTTGAACCCACTACTATGTTCTAGGCTGTCTTTGCTCCGTAGCGATACCATCGATGGTTTAAATAGCCATTAAAGAAACATGTTTTCTAGCACGGGGTCATGTTTAGTGCTCATTGAAAGTGCAAGTTATCGGCTAGAGGGGGGTGAATAGGAAATTTTTATTAAAGTCTTCAATACAAGGGGGCTTTGAAGACAAACGATAGAAATGAACCTATATGATAAGCAGCGGAAGATAAATGTATCCAGGCATACAATAGTCAAGCAAACATCATGAAGATAATACGTAGACCATGGATAGCTAGATAACGTGAATCGAGATGGAAGATATAACTGAAGCAAAACAATGGACAGTCTTCACACAGTGAAGTCAAACAGATCAGACAAACAAGCAATGACTTCAGGAAGACAAACTGAAATGTAAAGGAAGTTGGGGATAGAACCAGTTGCTTGGTGAAGAGAAGGATTTGGTAGACCAGTTCCAGTTGCTGTGGCAACTGTACATCTGGTTAGGGTGGCTAGGTATTCAAACCCGAGGACACACAGTCCTGGACACACAGTCCTCACCGTATTCCCCTTGAGCTAAGGTGTGACGCCCGAGACTGACGTCCCAGAAGATTCCCGAAGATTCCAGATGTTCCGGGTTTCCCGTGTGTTCAGTTGTGCTTGCTTTATTTATTTTTGCACTGCATCATGTCATCATGCCTTCATGTCATTTTTATTTTTGCACCCCAACCTAAATAAATCGTGTGGACCTCGGTCCATTTAAATCGAGGGAAGAATGTCTTCTCTTTATAACATATTCCCCAAATATTTAGGGAGCTATATAATAAATATTCCATTCGTTGGAATTAACCCAACACACTTGCATTTATTCCCCATGCCTCTTTATTCAAGTTTCACCGTAAAAACCTCCCTATAATTCTTTTTCCTTTTATCGAGGCTCCTACAAAATTCCGGACATTTTTGGACACTTCTAAATCTTAGTCTTTGTTCAACCCTTTTGAAATAAATTCAAAGGAATTTGAATTTATTTTCCAATCATGCCGCTTTTATATTTTTCTGGGAATCAACGCAATTTTGCGAGTCCAGTAAAATTGATCTCCTGCCTTAATTCTTCCCTAGCCGTCTCCTTTCTTTTCTTTCTTCTTGTTGTGTTCTGGTTTAATTTTAAAAATCAGTAAGAGAGAGCTGCAGGGGCCCAGCCGCATTTTTTTCCCAGCAGCCCTTCCCCCTAGGCCCAACTCCTCCCTGGCCTAGTCTTTTGGGCCCAAGGCCCGACTCCAGGCTACACCCACCGAACCCTAGCCTCGCTCCCGATCGCTCCCTTCTCCCCCTGCCCGCCGCCACTCCTCGTTCCCTCGTCCCTCGAGTCCCTCTCCTCTCCCCGATTCCCCGACCCCATCCTCCTCGAGTGCCCGATCCCCTCGATCTGCCGTGCCATCGCCCGAACCCTCTCGATCTCTCTCCTCCCTCGAGCCCCTCTGCCTCTCTCGCTAGCGCACGCCGCCACCCCTCGTCCCTCTTCTCGCCAGGGCCGGCCAGGAGGCGCCCTCCTCTCCAGCGCCGGCCAGGGGAGCCGCCCCGCCGGCCAGGCCCTCTGGCCTCCCCTTCGTCCCTCCGCGCCAGGGACTTCGTCCAGATGCCGCCAGGACGCCACCCCGCGTCGAGGCCGAGCCGCTGCTCGAGGTGCTCGAAGCTCGTCCTCCGGCCTCCCTCCTCGCAGATGGACCGCGGGCCCTCTCCAGCCGCGCCTCTGCTCTGCCTCCGGTGCGCCGCGCGACCGCGCCTCCAGCCCCGAGCGGCGCCCTGCTTCGACCTCAGCGCGCCCGCTGGACCTCCAGCTCCTGGTGCCTCCTCTGACCGGCCCGAACAGCCAGCCAAGGCCTCGTCCCGCAGCAGCCGCGCCTTCCTCCGGCCGTGGCCGACTCCAGCAGCAAGGCCTCGCCTCCAGCACCTCGTCGCTGGCCTCCTTCGGTGCTGCCTTGCTGCCGTGGCCGCGTCGCCTCCCGTGCTGCCGCTTTTGTTTTGTGTGTTGCTTGTGATGTTGAACTTGACAGGGAACGCGTAAACGCCTATACGTCCAAGTACCTCTCCGATGCTCAAGTCCGACTACTACATGTACAACTACGAGCTCGAGAACGACTACTCGGAGACCCCAAGTACCCCTACCGTCGCCCCGTGTACCTCTACGGAACTTGTACGACTCCGAGACGGGAGCGACTACAAGTTCGACGGACACCAAGTACCTCGACGACGTGTACATCTACACCGAGATCGGACCGACGAACGTTTTGAAGCGTCAAGTACCACTACACCGTGAACGTCGTCGGATCATCAAGTTCCACGGAGCATCAAGTACGACTAAACGGCGATCCACCAAGTACCACGACACGAACGTGAACGACTACCGTCGCCGTGTACCACTACCGTCGCCGAGACCGCTAGTACATCTACGAACTCGACGCCGGAACGACTACTTCCTCTACGACGTGAACGCCTCCTTCCTCTACTATCTCGAACCGCCCCGAAACGCACGCTTCAAAGGTATAACGAGACGACCCCGTGGATGACTCGTGGAATGCTTGTTGTGTTGTATGAAATGTTTCCCGTGTGTGCTTCGTGTCCGTTTCGTCCCTTTTGTCATGTTCCTCGGTTGCCTCGTCGCCGACTCGTGGGAACCCGGTGACGGGATCAACCCACTTTCATCTCGTTCAACTTGCTCACGTCATCTTCCTTTTGCTCCGGACTCTCAACGAGTTACCGGAACCGATATGATGCCGTTGCATCATTTTCGGATCGTTGCCGTGGCACCCTTTCTTTCCACCACGATGACAATACTTCATATCTCTTTTAAGTCAACCTTTTAAAAATTGCATAAACTTGATCATGTCATCCGCATCATGTTAACAACACTAAAATGTTTAATTGTTGTTCGCTTACAATTACTAAACATGCTCATGGGGATTTTCCGGATATGTTGTTGTTATTTTCCGGCCTCATTTAAAAATGTCTTAATAGTGTAGTTTTATTATGCTTCACCTCTTGCTATGTTAAAAACATTTAATCTTGTCTTGTAAATAACAAGAGTCAACTAAATAATTAAATGTGGTGTTTCGTCAATATGCAACTCGTTGCATATTGAGCTCCACTTAACTTGTAGTATTGTTTGTGCACTTGCCATGCCATGCATATTTAAACCGGACATGCATCATACTTGTTTGTGCATCGTATGCCATGTTTATGCTTGTGTGTTTACCGTGTGGTTTTCTTCTTTCCGGTTGCTTCTCTGTTAGCTTCGGTTTCGTTCCGGAGTTGTGAGGATTCTCTCGTCTCGGTTGCTCTGTCTTCTTCTCGGATCCGTTCTTCTCCCTTGTGGAATTCCAGGCAAGATGACCGAACCCGGATACCATTACTATCTTTGCCTATTGCTAGTAGTTCCGCTCTATAGTTTTGCCTCGATGCCCATGATCTTCTTGTCAGCCTCCTACTTGTAACCATTGCCATGTTTAACCAACCTACCTATGCAAACCGTTGCTTGGCTAAGTACGCATCGCTCAGCCCCTCTTATAGCATTGTTAGTTGCAGGTGAAGATTGAAGATGCTTGCTTCATGTTGAAGTTTGGTTGGGTTATATCACACTATATAAATGCTTAAAATGAAATCATCTATATACTGGCAGGGTGGAAGGCTAAGCCTTTTGCTTGGTGATTTGTTCCACTCATGCCATTAGGAACCGTATAAACCGGTGTTATGTTCCTTGATTATGCGTTCCTAACACGTTTGGGGTGTATGGGACCCCCTTGATAAACCGCTAAGTGATAAGTCTTTTCCAGCAAGTCCCAACATTTGGTACTATTTGCCTCATAATAACAACTTAAATAATTAATTAATTGCATAGGGGGTCATGTCCCCGAGGATTCTTAATTCTACATAGCAGGGGGGGGGCCAGTGCTGATGGTGTTGGTCCCAAACGGGGAGTCTGCGGGAACCACCACGGGGAAACTCGAGGATTGGGTCCTGTAGAATCGCCCATCCGGTCGTGTCCTGAGACTTAGATATGCGCGGCTACTATCAGGGTGTCGACACGCCGGGAGGATTTGCTGGATTAGCCTTACCTTAGTTCGGTTTAACTTGAGCACAGGATTCCGAGAATACTCGGGTCTTCCCACCTATGGAGTTGCGACTCTGCGGATCGTGGGCTTGTAATGGGTCAAGTTGGAACACCCCTGCTGGGTTTGAACTTTCGAAAGCCATGCCCGCGGTTATGTGGCAGATGGGAGCTTGTTAATATCCGGTTGTAGAAAACTTGACACAATGTTCTAATACACTACCAGCGTGTGTACCGTGACTGTCAATTTCCGAATAGGGATTCGGGAGTTGAACACGGTGGGGTTATGTTTGACCGGCTTTAGTTAGGATCACTTCGTGATCATCTCTCGACCGATGCGCCTTCTCTTCTCGCTCTCCTTTACGTAAGCTAGTGCTAGTTGCTGCTGCAGACTCTTGTTGTTCCTTCACCTCTCGTTCTTTCTTCAGCCTTGTCCTCACCCAAGGCTTAAATAGTTTTGTTACCCGGGAACGGGATTGCTGAGTCCTCTGTGGCTCACAGTTACTTCACCACACCAGATGCAGGTTCAACCGAGTTTGATGCAGGAGCTGGCTCAAGTACTTCACCGGGAGCTCGATGAAGAGTGGCCGTTTGCTTGTGACGTTTCGATGTTCAGTAGTGGTTTCTACTAGGATTCAATCCTGACCTGTGGCTTTATGTTGTTTGGTATCCTTCTTGGGATCTTCACCCGTAGTCGGTTTGTGATGTTTTGAATGATGATTGCTTATGTAATGTATTGCGTGAAGTGGCGAGTGTAAGCCAACTATCTCCTTTTGCATTTTAATCCCTCTTTTACATGAGTCGTGCAAAGATACCAAACTTGAGATCATTCTAGGATGGTCTTATACCTTTAAGTCGTTCCTCGACACGTAGGAGGTATAGTCCCATCCTGGGCATTACAAGTTGGTATCAGAGCCTTCTCCGACCTAGAAGCCCCCACTGATTGATCGAATCGTTGACGGTTGAGTCTAGGCACACACTGAAAATGTTTTGAGTCCTATATATATATCGGAGAGTAGGATTTCTTTGCTTCTCATCTCTTTTCACTCTGGTGAGGACTCCTGACGATTACTCTTGTCTCTTCTACTTTCAAAAATTGCACAATTTTTTTTAGGATCTCGCGAGTATTGTTTGGATTGTTCCGATGTCTTTGTGACGAGAACATTGTTCTCGATGCCTCCTGTCATTAGGGGTTATGGCAGTGTCCCGGGGAGTTGAGCTCCGAGGTGTTGTCGTCACAAATCCATCGCGGCAGTACTAGAATACTTAAGATGGCCGACATCGAAAACTCTCCTATGCGGTTGGTGGCAAGATAGCCCCGACATCACCCAGTACTGGGGAGGTAGTTCGGGAGTATTGCCATAGCTTGTTATAGTGGATGCTTTTTGAAGGTCCGAGGTAAACAGTTTCCGAGAAAGACTGGTTATGTGTTGAAGGATGGATACACCTGGATGTAGGTTTAGAGTTGATTGCGCGGTGCTTCCCGTGTATCCCCAACACCTGATTGCATAACTGGAAACTTTCGGAAATCTATAGGTGGGTTCATCCAGTAGTTCTAGGCATTCTTCCAACGGATGCACGATATGAAGTTCGGGGTTCTACATTGAGTGAAGTGGTTTTATGGACTTGTTCTGATCGGGAGTTGCATCTTAAAGGGTCCTTGGCTATGCTGATCCGGGGATTGCAAAACCCTTTTGTAACACGTTCCATGAGCTTTCAGCACGAAGATGTGGAATGAAGCTTCTATCTTGTATTTGTTCTATCTGTTCCTTGTTCCTTTTTATTTTCATTTTGCTCTCCAAGTGGCTTCTTGTCAAGTTGATGTACATGCGGAATTCATTCGTTCAATTATCTGTTCGGATGATATTGTGAAGATCATGCTGCATATCTATCCTTTGTTCTTGTTTTGATTCTGGTATTCGAGTTGCTTCGATGTCAAATGTTGATTCCATACCTTTCCTAATCGGTGTTCTCATATTTCTATGGGAGTGCTAGTCCTTCTTGATCATCAAGATGGTTATGTTAAATTCTTTTTCAACAGGTGTCCATTTTGTTCATCCCAAGTTGTCTTCGTTTTCCCCACCCTCCCTCCCTTTTTTTCTTCTTGGAGCCAGAAATTCTCAGATGAAGTATCCATTTTATTCATGTGATGTTTCTTCATTCTTTTCCTTTAATGTTCTTATCCGTTGATTTATCGTGAAGATGATCTAGAGCTTCAAGTTCATCATTCTTTTGTTCTCTAATTCTGCCGGTGGATGTAATTCAAGATTTCGATGTTGATCTTATCCTTTTTTTCCCATTTCACAATGCTTTCTTATTCCGATGCACCAATTAATCATTCTCCTCTTGCTATTCATATCCGGAGAGCTCAAGATTCATAATTCCATTCTTAATCCATTCAAATTATTTTGAGCATTGTCTTCTTATTCAAGCCATTTAATTCAACCGGTGCAATATCTCTCAAGCAATCTTTTTCAACGGTGATTTCTTTTGACTGGGCCCTAACCCACAGGTCTTTTTCCCAGGATCTTACCTGACTCTTCTTTTTCCGGAGAATTCTTTGAAAGTGTGACGTAAGAATGATTTCCATCAGTCACATGCCTTCTCCAAGCTTGTTTTCAATCATTTCCATCTTTAGCTCCACCTTCCTCTTGTCATTCGTCCGGAGTATCTCGATATTCTTATGGCATTTCTCGTCTTCATTCTCAGCATTTGGGGACCGGAGAAGTGTTTCTCTTAAATCTTGGCCCGTCTTCTTGAAGATTCGTGGTTCTAGCCTCATGCCATCCTCATTATTGTTCCGATTGTGGGGAATTCTTTTTACCCATCCGAAGCATTTCATGAATTCTTTCTTTGTGTTCCTCCGAAGGCCATCATTTCAGAAGATTTCTTCGTTCTCAGTTTTCAACTTCGTTCTCCAAATATTCTTCATTGATGCCTCTTCGTTCGTCTCCCTTTTACTACCGGTGGTTCGTTGAAGATTTACCCAAGCTTGTGCTAGATCTCTCGTTAATTCCGTCCCAACGAGAATAAGTAGTATGCCAAATCCTTTGGTTGTCATCAATTTAATTGGTGAAGGATACTCGCAACATAATTCTTATTCTTGTTCCTTCCAAGTGTTTAATTCTTTTGTCTGGAGCTTGTTCATCTTTTCATAATCTCGGTTCCAAGTTGTTCATCTTGTTTTCCGGAGCTTCAAGTTATTTCAATTATATCATTTCAAAGCTCCATCTAATTCATCGCAGGCCTTGAATCTTATTCTTTTCATCTTTCACTTCTCATGCTTTCATTACCGGAGTTTTCATGGTGGTTCATCATGTTTTAATTCATCCTCGTAGTCTTCATCAAGATTCTTGTTGGAGCTCAAGCATTCTTCTTCATGCATTTGAATTGCAATCCTTGCTACCTTATCTTTGAGATGGTGTTATGTCATTATTGACAATTCCTTCATGTTTCATGATTCACGAGTTATCAAGAATGAAATAATTAAAACCAGCATTCTTTCTTTTGAGAAGATCCTTCAACCCCTCATTTTTATCTGTTGGAGTGATTTGGGTTGTATTTCACCTAAAAGTTTTCCCTAAGGATTGTTGCTAATTATGGTGCTTATAAATGACCCAAGTTCTTCATTTATCATTCTGGTGAGATAAGTTTTTCATCTCCTTGTTGATCTCAATCCAATCAATTGTTTTCGTTAGTGGTTGGTTGTCACCTCTTAATTTTGAGATGTTTTCCATAAGCCCACATCAAGCTTATTCTTTCGTTGTTGAATTTCCAACATCTCCGTTCAACCCTTCTTCGTAAGGTCGCTCTTTCAAATTCAATGTTGAGAGAAGTTGTCTTTTCTTCTCCGTTCAATTCTTTCATTGAATTATATGCTATTCTTTCATTCCGGAGGCATTGTTATGTTGCTCTCTCCTAACCATCATCTCGTTTTATCAAGATCATGTTCTTTTCCTTGTTTATCTATTTAACCGGAGTGTTGTATTCTTCATTCAAGTTCCGTCATCTTATCAAGTTTTGCCTATCTTTTAACCGGAGTGCTATCTGAATCTTTCTTACCCTTGTGCCATTCTTTTAATTGTTCCGGAGGCTGTGTGTTGTTGTTTTCATCAAGTATCATTCCATCTCCTCAAGCTCATGTTCAATTCCTTCCATTTTCAGACGGAGTGCTGCCCAAATTCTGTCATTCTTATTCCTTGGCTATACCGTTGCAGTTTCATATGCTTTTGGTTCGTAAGCTATTGTTTAATGTCTTTCAACCTTAAGGGTTCTCTTAATGCTCCTTGTTTCTCTTTTCTAAAGGAGTGTTTTCATCTTCGTTCATCTCTGTTGTATTCTTCTTTCATCTTGTTCAACCTCTCAAGGTTCGTGGTTTCACTCGTCTGTCGAAGAAGCAACTTTGTTTTACCTCTTCCTCTTTCGTTTTTACCCGGTGATATCTCTAGGATCTCGGGTCGAGATCCTCTGTTAGTGTGGGAGAGTTGTGACGCCCGAGACTGACGTCCCAGAAGATTCCCGAAGATTCCAGATGTTCCGGGTTTCCCATGTGTTCAGTTGTGCTTGCTTTATTTATTTTTGCACTGCATCATGTCATCATGCCTTCATGTCATTTTTATTTTTGCACCCCAACCTAAATAAATCGTGTGGACCTCGGTCCATTTAAATCGAGGGAAGAATGTCTTCTCTTTATAACATATTCCCCAAATATTTAGGGAGCTATATAATAAATATTCCATTCGTTGGAATTAACCCAACACACTTGCATTTATTCCCCATGCCTCTTTATTCAAGTGTCACCGTAAAAACCTCCCTATAATTCTTTTTCCTTTTATCGAGGCTCCTACAAAATTCCGGACATTTTTGTACACTTCTAAATCTTAGTCTTTGTTCACACCTTTTGAAATAAATTCAAAGGAATTTGAATTTATTTTCCAATCATGCCCCTTTTATATTTTTCTGGGATTCAACGCAATTTTGCGAGTCCAGTAAAATTGATCTCCTGCCTTAATTCTTCCCTAGCCGTCTCCTTTCTTTTCTTTCTTCTTGTTGTGTTCTGGTTTAATTTTAAAAATCAGTAAGAGAGAGCTGCAGGGGCCCAGCCGCATTTTTTTCCCAGCAGCCCTTCCCCCTAGGCCCAACTCCTCCCTGGCCTAGTCTTTTGAGCCCAAGGCCCGACTCCAGGCTACACCCACCGAACCCTAGCCTCGCTCCCGATCGCTCCCTTCTCCCCCTGCCCGCCGCCACTCCTCGTTCCCTCGTCCCTCGAGTCCCTCTCCTCTCCCCGATTCCCCGACCCCATCCTCCTCGAGTGCCCGATCCCCTCGATCTGCCGTGCCATCGCCCGAACCCTCTCGATCTCTCTCCTCCCTCGAGCCCCTCTGCCTCTCTCGCTAGCGCACGCCGCCACCCCTCGTCCCTCTTCTCGCCAGGGCCGGCCAGAAGGCGCCCTCCTCTCCAGCGCCGGCCAGGGGAGCCGCCCCGCCGGCCAGGCCCTCTGGCCTCCCCTTCGTCCCTCCGCGCCAGGGACTTCGTCCAGATGCCGCCAGGACGCCGCCCCGCATCGAGGCCGAGCCGCTGCTCGAGGTGCTCGAAGCTCGTTCTCCGGCCTCCCTCCTCGCAGATGGACCGCGGGCCCTCTCCAGCCGCGCCTCTGCTCTACCTCCGGTGCGCCGTGCGACCGCGCCTCCAGCCCCGAGCAGTGCCCTGCTTCGACCTCAGCGCGCCCGCTGGACCTCCAGCGCCTGGTGCCTCCTCTGACCGGCCCGAACAGCCAGCCAATGCCTCATCCCGCAGCAGCCGCGCCTTCCTCCGGCCGTGGCCGACTCCAGCAGCAAGGCCTCGCCTCCAGCACCTCGTCGCCGGCCTCCTTCGGTGCTGCCTTGCTGCCGTGGCCGCGTCGCCTCCCGTGCTGCCGCTTTTGTTTTGTGTGTTGCTTGTGCTGTTGAACTTGACAGGGAACGCGTAAACGCCTATACGACCAAGTACCTCTCCCATGCTCAAGTCCGACTACTACATGTACAACTACGAGCTCGAGAACGACTACTCGGAGACCCCAAGTACCCCTACCGTCGCCCCGTGTACCTCTACGGAACGTGTACGACTCCGAGACGGGAACGACTACAAGTTCGACGGACACCAAGTACCTCGACGACGTGTACATCTACACCGAGATCGGACCGACGAATGTTTTGAAGCGTCAAGTACCACTACACCGTGAACGTCGTCAGATCTTCAAGTTCCACGGAGCATCAAGTACGACTACACGGCGATCCACCAAGTACCACGACACGAACGTGAACGACTACCGTCGCCGAGACCGCTAGTACATCTACGAACTCGACGCCGGAACGACTACTTCCTCTACGACGTGAACGCCTTCTTCCTCTACTATCTCGAACCGCCCCGAAACGCACGCTTCAAAGGTATAACGAGACGACCCCGTGGATGACTCGTGGAATGCTTGTTGTGTTGTATGAAATGTTTCCCGTGTGTGCTTCGTGTCCGTTTCGTCCCTTTTGTCATGTTCCTCGATTGCCTCGTCGCCGACTCGTGGGAACCCGGTGACGGGATCAACCCACTTTCATCTCGTTCAACTTGCTCATGTCATCTTCCTTTTGCTCCGGACTCTCAACGAGTTACCGGAACCGATATGATGCCGTTGCATCATTTTCGGATCGTTGCTGTGGCACCCTTTCTTTCCACCACGATGACAATACTTCATATCTCTTTTAAGTCAACCTTTTAAAAATTGCATAAACTTGATCATGTCATCCGCATCATGTTAACAACACTAAAATGTTTAATTGTTGTTCGCTTACAATTACTAAACATGCTCATGGGGATTTTCCGGATATGTTGTTGTTATTTTCCGGCCTCATTTAAAAATGTCTTAATAGTGTAGTTTTATTATGCTTCACCTTTTGCTATGTTAAAAACATTTAATCTTGTCTTGTAAATAACGAGAGTCAACTAAATAATTAAATGTGGTGTTTTGTCAATATGCAACTCGTTGCATATTGAGCTCCACTTAACTTGTAGTATTGTTTGTGCACTTGCCATGCCATGCATATTTAAACCGGACATGCATCATACTTGTTTGTGCATCGTATGCCATGTTTATGCTTGTGTGTTTACCGTGTGGTTTTCTTCTTTCCGGTTGCTTCTCTGTTAGCTTCGGTTTCGTTCCGGAGTTGTGAGGATTCTCTCGTCTCTGTTGCTCCGTCTTCTTCTTGGATCCGTTCTTCTCCCTTGTGGAATTCCAGGCAAGATGACCGAACCCGGATACCATTACTATCTTTGCCTATTGCTAGTAGTTCCGCTCTATAGTTTTGCCTCGATGCCCATGATCTTCTTGTCAGCCTCCTACTTGTAACCATTGCCATGTTTAACCAACCTACCTATGCAAACCGTTGCTTGGCTAAGTACGCTTCACTCAGCCCCTCTTATAGCATTGTTAGTTGCAGGTGAAGATTGAAGATGCTTGCTTCATGTTGAAGTTTGGTTGGGTTATATCACACTATATAAATGCTTAAAATGAAATCATCTATATACTGGCATGGTGGAAGGCTAAGCCTTTTGCTTGGTGATTTGTTCCACTCATGCCGTTAGGAACCGTATAAACCGGTGTTATGTTCCTTGATTATGCGTTCCTAACACGGTTGGGGTGTATGGGACCCCCTTGATAAACCGCTAAGTGCTAAGTCTTTTCCAGCAAGTCCCAACATTTGGTACTATTTGCCTCATAATAACAACTTAAATAATTAATTAATTGCATAGGGGGTCATGTCCCCGAGGATTCTTAATTCTACATAGCAGGGGGGGCCAGTGCTGATGGTGTTGGTCCCAAACGGGGAGTCTGCGGGAACCACCACGGGGAAACTCGAGGTTTGGGTCCTGTAGAATCGCCCATCCGGTCGTGTCCTGAGACTTAGATACGCGCGGCTACTATCACGGTGTCGACACGTCGGGAGGATTTGCTGGATTAACCTTACCTTAGTTCGGTTTAACTTGAGCACGGGATTCCGAGAATACTCGGGTCTTCCCACCTATGGAGTTGCGACTCTGCGGATCGTGGGCTTGTAATGGGTCAAGTTGGAACACCCCTGCAGGGTTTGAACTTTCGAAAGCCGTGCCCGCGGTTATGTGGCAGATGGGAGCTTGTTAATATCCGGTTGTAGAAAACTTGACACAATGTTCTAATACACTACCAGCGTGTGTACCGTGACTGTCAATTTCCGAATAGGGATTCGGGAGTTGAACACGGTGGGGTTATGTTTGACCGGCTTTAGTTAGGATCACTTCGTGATCATCTCTCGACCGATGCGCCTTCTCTTCTCGCTCTCCTTTACGTAAGCTAGTGCTAGTTGCTGCTGCAGACTCTTGTTGTTCCTTCACCTCTCGTTCTTTCTTCAGCCTTGTCCTCACCCAAGGCTTAAATAGTTTTGTTACCCGGGAACGGGATTGCTGAGTCCTCTGTGGCTCACAGTTACTTCACCACACCAGATGCAGGTTCAGCCGAGTTTGATGCAGGAGCTGGCTCAAGTACTTCACCGGGAGCTCGATGAAGAGTGGCCGTTTGCTTGTGACGTTTCGATGTTCAGTAGTGGTTTCTACTAGGATTCGATCCTGACCTGTGGCTTTATGTTGTTTGGTATCCTTCTTGGGATCTTCACCCGTAGTCGGGTTGTGATGTTTTGAATGATGATTGCTTATGTAATTTATTGTGTGAAGTGGCGAGTGTAAGCCAACTATCTCCTTTTGCATTTTAATCCCTCTTTTACATGAGTCGTGCAAAGATACCAAACTTGAGATCATTCTAGGATGGGCTTATACCTTTAAGTCGTGCCTCGACACGTAGGAGGTATAGTCCCATCCTGGGCATTACAAGTTGGTATCAGAGCCTTCTCCGACGTAGAAGCCCCCACTTATTGATCGAATCGTTGACGGTTGAGTCTAGGCACACACTGAAAATGTTTTGAGTCCTATATATATATCGGAGAGTAGGATTTCTTTGCTTCTCATCTCTTTTCACTCTGGTGAGGACTCCTGACGATTACTCTTGTCTCTTCTACTTTCAAAAATTGCACAATTTTTTTTAGGATCTCGCGAGTATTGTTTGGATTGTTCCGATGTCTTTGTGACGAGAACATTGTTCTCGATGCCTCCTGTCATTAGGGGTTGTGGCAGTGTCCCGGGGAGTTGAGCTCCGAGGTGTTGTCGTCACAAATCCATCGCGGCAGTACTAGAATACTTAAGACGGCCGACATCGAAAACTCTCCTATGCGGTTGGTGGCAAGATAGCCCCGACATCACCCAGTACTGGGGAGGTAGTTCGGGAGTATTGCCATAGCTTGTTATAGTGGATGCTTTTCGAAGGTCCGAGGTAAACAGTTTCCGAGAAAGACTGGTTATGTGTTGACGGATGGATACACCTGGATTTAGGTTTAGAGTTGATTGCGCGGTGCTTCCCGTGTATCCCCAACACCTGATTGCATAACTGGAAACTTTTGGAAATCTATAGGTGGGTTCATCCAGTAGTTCTAGGCATTCTTCCAACGGATGCACGATATGAAGTTCGGGGTTCTACATTGAGTGAAGTGGTTTTATGGACTTGTTCTGATCGGGAGTTGCATCTTAAAGGGTCCTTGGCTATGCTGATCCGGGGATTGCAAAACCCTTTTGTAACACGTTCCATGAGCTTTCAGCATGAAGATGTGGAATGAAGATTCTATCTTGTATTTGTTCTATCTGTTCCTTGTTCCTTTTTATTTTCATTTTGCTCTCCAAGTGGCTTCTTGTCAAGTTGATGTACATGCGGAATTCATTCGTTCAATTCTCTGTTCGGATGATATTGTGAAGATCATGCTGCATATCTATCCTTTGTTCTTGTTTTGATTCTGGTATTCGAGTTGCTTCGATGTCAAATGTTGATTCCATACCTTTCCTAATCGGTGTTCTCATATTTCTATGGGAGTGCTAGTCCTTCTTGATCATCAAGATGGTTATGTTAAATTCTTTTTCAACAGGTGTCCATTTTGTTCATCCCAAGTTGTCTTCGTTTTCCCCACCCTCCCTCCCTTTTTTTTCTTCTTGGAGCCAGAAATTCTCAGATGAAGTATCCATTTTATTCATGTGATGTTTCTTCATTCTTTTCCTTTAATGTTCTTATCCGGTGATTTATCGTGAAGATGATCTAGAGCTTCAAGTTCATCATTCTTTTGTTCTCTAATTCTGCCGGTGGATGTAATTCAAGATTTCGATGTTGATCTTATCCTTTTTTTCCCATTTCACAATGCTTTCTTATTCCGATGCACCAATTAATCATTCTCCTCTTGCTATTCATATCCGGAGAGCTCAAGATTCATAATTCCATTCTTAATCCATTCAAATTATTTTGAGCATTGTCTTCTTATTCAAGCCATTTAATTCAACCGGTGCAATATCTCTCAAGCAATCTTTTTCAACGGTGATTTCTTTTGACTGGGCCCTAACCCACAGGTCTTTTTCCCAGGATCTTACCTGACTCTTCTTTTTCCGGAGAATTCTTTTAAAGTGTGACGTAAGAATGATTTCCATTAGTCACATGCCTTCTCCAAGCTTGTTTTCAATCATTTCCATCTTTAGCTCCACCTTCCTCTTGTCATTCGTCCGGAGTATCTCGATATTCTTATGGCATTTATCGTCTTCATTCTCAGCATTTGGAGACCGGAGAAGTGTTTCTCTTAAATCTTGGCCCGTCTTCTTGAAGATTCGTGGTTCTAGCCTCATGCCATCCTCATTATTGTTCCGATTGTGGGGAATTCTTTTTACCCATCTGAAGCATTTCATGAATTCTTTCTTTGTGTTCCTCCGAAGGCCATCATTTCAGAAGATTTCTTCGTTCTCAGTTTTCAACTTCGTTCTCCAAATATTCTTCATTGATGCCTCTTCGTTCGTCTCCCTTTTCCTACCGGTGGTTCGTTGACGATTTACCCAAGCTTGTGCTAGATCTCTCGTTAATTCCTTCCCAACGAGAATAAGTAGTATGCCAAATCCTTTGGTTGTCATCAATTTAATTGGTGAAGGATACTCACAACATAATTCTTATTCTTGTTCCTTCCAAGTGTTTAATTCTTTTGTCTGGAGCTTGTTCATCTTTTCATATTCTCGGTTCCAAGTTGTTCATCTTGTTTTCCGGAGCTTCAAGTTATTTCAATTATATCATTTCAAAGCTCCATCTAATTCATCGCAGGCCTTGAATCTTATTCTTTTCATCTTTCACTTCTCATGCTTTCATTACCGGAGTTTTCATGGTGGTTCATCATGTTTTAATTCATCCTCGTAGTCTTCATCATGATTCTTGTTGGAGCTCAAGCATTCTTCTTCATGCATTTGAATTGCAATCCTTTCTACCTTATCTTTAAGATGGTGTTATGTCATTATTGACAATTCCTTCATGTTTCATGATTCACGAGTTATCAAGAATGAGATAATTAAAACCAGCATTCTTTCTTTTGAGAAGATCCTTCAACCCCTCATTTTTATCTGTTGGAGTGATTTGGGTTGTATTTCACCTAAAAGTTTTCCCTAAGGATTGTTGCTAATTATGGTGCTTATAAATGACCCAAGTTCTTCATTTATCATTCTGGTGAGATAAGTTTTTCATCTCCTTGTTGATCTCAATCCAATCAATTGTTTTCGTTAGTGGCTGGTTGTCACCTCTTAATTTTGAGATGTTTTCCATAAGCCCACATCAAGCTTATTCTTTCGTTGTTGAATTTCCAACAACTCCGTTCAACCCTTCTTCGTAAGGTCGCTCTTTCAAATTCAATGTTGAGAGAAGTTGTCTTTTCTTCTCCGTTCAATTCTTTCATTGAATTATATGCTATTCTTTCATTCCGGAGGCATTGTTATGTTGCTCTCTCCTAACCATCATCTCGTTTTATCAAGATCATGTTCTTTTCCTTGTTTATCTATTTAACCGGAGTGTTGTATTCTTCATTCAAGTTCCGTCATCTTATCAAGTTTTGCCTATCTTTTAACCGGAGTGCTATCTGAATCTTTCTTACCCTTGTGCCATTCTTTTAATTGTTCCGGAGGCTGTGTGTTGTTGTTTTCATCAAGTATCATTCCATCTCCTCAAGCTCATGTTCAATTCCTTCCATTTTCAGACGGAGTGCTGCCCAAATTCTGTCATTCTTATTCCTTGGCTATACCGTTGCAGTTTCATATGCTTTTGGTTCGTAAGCTATTGTTTAATGTCTTTCAACCTTAAGGGTTCTCTTAATGCTCCTTGTTTCTCTTTTCTAAAGGAGTGTTTTCATCTTCGTTCATCTCTGTTGTATTCTTCTTTCATCTTGTTCAACCTCTCAAGGTTCGTGGTTTCACTCGTCTGTCGAAGAAGCAACTTTGTTTTACCTCTTCCTCTTCCGTTTTTACCCGGTGATATCTCTAGGATCTCGGGTCGAGATCCTCTGTTAGTGTGGGAGAGTTGTGACGCCCGAGACTGACGTCCCAGAAGATTCCCGAAGATTCCAGATGTTCCGGGTTTCCCGTGTGTTCAGTTGTGCTTGCTTTATTTATTTTTGCACTGCATCATGTCATCATGCCTTCATGTCATTTTTATTTTTGCACCCCAACCTAAATAAATCGTGTGGACCTTGGTCCATTTAAATCGAGGGAAGAATGTCTTCTCTTTATAACATATTCCCCAAATATTTAGGGAGCTATATAATAAATATTCCATTCGTTGGAATTAACCCAACACACTTGCATTTATTCCCCATGCCTCTTTATTCAAGTTTCACCGTCAAAACCTCCCTCTAATTCTTTTTCCTTTTATCAAGGCTCCTACAAAATTCCGGACATTTTTGGACACTTCTAAATCTTAGTCTTTGTTCACACGTTTTGAAATAAATTCAAAGGAATTTGAATTTATTTTCCAATCATGCCCCTTTTATATTTTTCTGGGAATCAACGCAATTTTGCGAGTCCAGTAAAATTGATCTCCTGCCTTAATTCTTCCCTAGCCGTCTCCTTTCTTTTCTTTCTTCTTGTTGTGTTCTGGTTTAATTTTAAAAATCAGTAAGAGAGAGCTGCAGGGGCCCAGCCGCATTTTTTTCCCAGCAGCCCTTCCCCCTAGGCCCAACTCCTCCCTGGCCTAGTCTTTTGGGCCCAAGGCCCGACTCCAGGCTACACCCACCGAACCCTAGCCTCGCTCCCGATCGCTCCCTTCTCCCCCTGCCCGCCGCCACTCCTCGTTCCCTCGTCCCTCGAGTCCCTCTCCTCTCCCCGATTCCCCGACCCCATCCTCCTCGAGTGCCCGATCCCCTCGATCTGCCGTGCCATCGCCCGAACCCTCTCGATCTCTCTCCTCCCTTGAGCCCCTCTGCCTCTCTCGCTAGCGCACGCCGCCACCCCTCGTCCCTCTTCTCGCCAGGGCCGGCCAGGAGGCGCCCTCCTCTCCAGCGCCGGCCAGGGGAGCCACCCCGCCGGCCAGGCCCTCTGGCCTCCCCTTCGTCCCTCCGCGCCAGGGACTTCGTCCAGATGCCGCCAGGACGCCGCCCCGCGTCGAGGCCGAGCCGCTGCTCGAGGTGCTCGAAGCTCTTCCTCCGGCCTCCCTCCTCGCAGATGGACCGCGGGCCCTCTCCAGCCGCGCCTCTGCTCTGCCTCCGGTGCGCCGCGCGACCGCGCCTCCAGCCCCGAGCGGCGCCCTGCTTCGACCTCAGCGCGCCCGCTGGACCTCCAGCGCCTGGTGCCTCCTCTGACCGGCCCGAACAGCCAGCCAAGGCCTCGTCCCGTAGCAGCCGCGCCTTCCTCCGGCCGTGGCCGACTCCAGCAGCAAGGCCTCGCCTCCAGCACCTCGTCGCCGGCCTCCTTCGGTGTTGCCTTGCTGCCGTGGCCGCGTCGCCTCCCATGCTGCCGCTTTTGTTTTGTGTGTTGCTTGTGCTGTTGAACTTGACAGGGAACGCGTAAACGCCTATACGACCAAGTACCTCTCCGATGCTCAAGTCCGACTACTACATGTACAACTACGAGCTCGAGAACGACTACTCGGAGACCCCAAGTACCCCTACCGTCGCCCCGTGTACCTCTACGGAACGTGTACGACTCCGAGACGGGAACGACTACAAGTTCGACGGACACCAAGTACCTCGACGACATGTACATCTACACCGAGATCGGACCGACGAACGTTTTGAAGCGTCAAGTACCACTACACCGTGAACGTCGTCGGATCTTCAAGTTCCACGGAGCATCAAGTACGACTACACGGCGATCCACCAAGTACCACGACACGAACGTGAACGACTACCGTCGCCGTGTACCACTACCGTCGCCGAGACCGCTAGTACATCTACGAACTCGACGCCGGAACGACTACTTCCTCTACGACGTGAACGCCTTCTTCCTCTACTATCTCGAACCGCCCCGAAACGCACGCTTCAAAGGTATAACGAGACGACCCCGTGGATGACTCGTGGAATGCTTGTTGTGTTGTATGAAATGTTTCCCGTGTGTGCTTCGTGTCCCTTTCGTCCCTTTTGTCATGTTCCTCGGTTGCCTCGTCGCCGACTCGTGGGAACCCGGTGACGGGATCAACCCAGTTTCATCTCGTTCAACTTGCTCACGTCATCTTCCTTTTGCTCCGGACTCTCAACGAGTTACCGGAACCGATATGATGCCGTTGCATCATTTTCGGATCGTTGCCGTGGCACCCTTTCTTTCCACCACGATGACAATACTTCATATCTCTTTTAAGTCAACCTTTTAAAAATTGCATAAACTTGATCATGTCATCCGCATCATGTTAACAACACTAAAATGTTTAATTGTTGTTCGCTTACAATTACTAAACATGCTCATGGGGATTTTCCGGATATGTTGTTGTTATTTTCCGGCCTCATTTAAAAATGTCTTAATAGTGTAGTTTTATTATGCTTCACCTCTTGCTATGTTAAAAACATTTAATCTTGTCTTGTAAATAACGAGAGTCAACTAAATAATTAAATGTGGTGTTTCGTCAATATGCAACTCGTTGCATATTGAGCTCCACTTAACTTGTAGTATTGTTTGTGCACTTGCCATGCCATGCATATTTAAACCGGACATGCATCATACTTGTTTGTGCATCGTATGCCATGTTTATGCTTGTGTGTTTACCGTGTGGTTTTCTTCTTTCCGGTTGCTTCTTTGTTAGCTTCGGTTTCGTTTCGAAGTTGTGAGGATTCTCTCGTCTCTGTTGCTCCGTCTTCTTCTTGGATCCGTTCTTCTTCCTTGTGGAATTCCAGGCAAGATGACCGAACCCGGATACCATTACTATCTTTGCCTATTGCTAGTAGTTCCGCTCTATAGTTTTGCCTCGATGCCCATGATCTTCTTGTCAGCCTCCTACTTGTAACCATTGCCATGTTTAACCAACCTACCTATGCAAACCGTTGCTTGGCTAAGTATGCTTCGCTCAGCCCCTCTTATAGCATTGTTAGTTGCAGGTGAAGATTGAAGATGCTTGCTTCATGTTGAAGTTTGGTTGGGTTATATCACACTATATAAATGCTTAAAATGAAATCATCTATATACTGGCAGGGTGGAAGGCTAAGCCTTTTGCTTGGTGATTTGTTCCACTCATGCCGTTAGGAACCGTATAAACCGGTGTTATGTTCCTTGATTATGCGTTCCTAACACGGTTGGGGTGTATGGGACCCCCTTGATAAACCGCTAAGTGCTAAGTCTTTTCCAGCAAGTCCCAACATTTGGTACTATTTTCCTCATAATAACAACTTAAATAATTAATTAATTGCATAGGGGGTCATGTCCCCGAGGATTCTTAATTCTACATAGCAGGGGGGGCCAGTGCTGATGGTGTTGGTCCCAAACGGGGACTCTGCGGGAACCACCATGGGGAAACTCGAGGATTGGGTCCTATAGAATCGCCCATCCGGTCGTGTCCTGAGACTTAGATACGCGCGGCTACTATCAGGGTGTCGACACGCCGGGAGGATTTGCTGGATTAACCTTACCTTAGTTCGGTTTAACTTGAGCACGGGATTCCGAGAATACTCGGGTCTTCCCACCTATGGAGTTGCGACTCTGCGGATCGTGGGCTTGTAATGGGTCAAGTTGGAACACCCCTGCAGGGTTTGAACTTTCGAAAGCCGTGCCCGCGGTTATGTGGCAGATGGGAGCTTGTTAATATCCGGTTGTAGAAAACTTGACACAATGTTCTAATACACTACCAGCGTGTGTACCGTGACTGTCAATTTCCGAATAGGGATTCGGCAGTTGAACACGGTGGGGTTATGTTTGACCGGCTTTAGTTAGGATCACTTCGTGATCATCTCTCGACCGATGCGCCTTCTCTTCTCGCTCTCCTTTACGTAAGCTAGTGCTAGTTGCTGCTGCAGACTCTTGTTGTTCCTTCACCTCTCGTTCTTTCTTCAGCCTTGTCCTCACCCAAGGCTTAAATAGTTTTGTTACCCGGGAACGGTATTGCTGAGTCCTCTGTGGCTCACAGTTACTTCACCACACCAGATGCAGGTTCAGCCGAGTTTGATGCAGGAGCTGGCTCAAGTACTTCACCGGGAGCTCGATGAAGAGTGGCCGTTTGCTTGTGACGTTTCGATGTTCAGTAGTGGTTTTTACTAGGATTCGATCCTGACATGTGGCTTTATGTTGTTTGGTATCCTTCTTGGGATCTTCACCCGTAGTCGGGTTGTGATGTTTTGAATGATGATTGCTTATGTAATGTATTGTGTGAAGTGGCGAGTGTAAGCCAACTATCTCCTTTTGCATTTTAATCCCTCTTTTACATGAGTCGTGCAAAGATACCAAACTTGAGATCATTCTAGGATGGGCTTATACCTTTAAGTCGTGCCTCGACACGTAGGAGGTATAGTCCCATCCTGGGCATTACAAGTTGGTATCAGAGCCTTCTCCGACCTAGAAGCCCCCACTGATTGATCGAATCGTTGACGGTCGAGTCTAGGCACACACTGAAAATGTTTTGAGTCCTATATATATATCGGAGAGTAGGATTTCTTTGCTTCTCATCTCTTTTCACTCTGGTGAGGACTCCTGACGATTACTCTTATCTCTTCTACTTTCAAAAATTGCACAATTTTTTTTAGGGTCTCGCGAGTATTGTTTGGATTGTTCCGATGTCTTTGTGACGAGAACATTGTTCTCGATGCCTCCTGTCATTAGGGGTTGTGGCAGTGTCCCGGGGAGTTGACCTCCGAGGTGTTGTCGTCACAAATCCATCACGGCAGTACTAGAATACTTAAGACGGCCGACATCGAAAACTCTCCTATGCGGTTGGTGGCAAGATAACCCCGACATCACCCAGTACTGGGGAGGTAGTTCGGGAGTATTGCCATAGCTTGTTATAGTGGATGCTTTTCGAAGGTCCGAGGTAAACAGTTTCCGAGAAAGACTGGTTATGTGTTGAAGGATGGATACACCTGGATGTAGGATTAGAGTTGATTGCGCGGTGCTTCCCGTGTATCCCCAACACCTGATTGCATAACTGGAAACTTTCGGAAATCTATAGGTGGGTTCATCCAGTAGTTCTAGGCATTCTTCCAACGGATGCACGATATGAAGTTCGGGGTTCTACATTGAGTGAAGTGGTTTTATGGACTTGTTCTGATCGGGAATTGCATCTTAAAGGGTCCTTGGCTATGCTGATCCGGGGATTGCAAAACCCTTTTGTAACACGTTCCATGAGCTTTCAGCACGAAGATGTGGAATGAAGCTTCTATCTTGTATTTGTTCTATATGTTCCTTGTTCCTTTTTATTTTCATTTTGCTCTCCAAGTGGCTTCTCGTCAAGTTGATGTACATGCGGAATTCATTCGTTCAATTCTCTGTTCGGATGATATTGTGAAGATCATGTTGCATATCTATCCTTTGTTCTTGTTTTGATTCTGGTATTCGAGTTGCTTCGATGTCAAATGTTGATTCCATACCTTTCCTAATCGGTGTTCTCATATTTCTATGTGAGTGCTAGTCCTTCTTGATCATCAAGATGGTTATGTTAAATTCTTTTTCAACAGGTGTCCATTTTGTTCATCCCAAGTTGTCTTCGTTTTCCCCACCCTCCCTCCCTTTTTTTTCTTCTTGGAGCCAGAAATTCTCAGATGAAGTATCCATTTTATTCATGTGATGTTTCTTCATTCTTTTCCTTTAATGTTCTTATCCGGTGATTTATCGTGAAGATGATCTAGAGCTTCAAGTTCATCATTCTTTTGTTCTCTAATTCTGCCGGTGGATGTAATTCAAGATTTCGATGTTGATCTTATCCTTTTTTTTTCCATTTCACAATGTTTTCTTATTCCGATGCACCAATTAATCATTCTCCTCTTGCTATTCATATCCGGAGAGCTCAAGATTCATAATTCCATTCTTAATCCATTCAAATTATTTTGAGCATTGTCTTCTTATTCAAGCCATTTAATTCAACCGGTGCAATATCTCTCAAGCAATCTTTTTCAACGGTGATTTCTTTTGACTGGGCCCTAACCCACAGGTCTTTTTCCCAGGATCTTACCTGACTCTTCTTTTTCCGGAGAATTCTTTGAAAGTGTGACGTAAGAATGATTTCCATCAGTCACATGCCTTCTCCAAGCTTGTTTTCAATCATTTCCATCTTTAGCTCCACCTTCCTCTTGTCATTCGTCCGGAGTATCTCGATATTCTTATGGTATTTCTCGTCTTCATTCTCAGCATTTGGAGACCGGAGAAGTGTTTCTCTTAAATCTTGGCCCGTCTTCTTGAAGATTCGTGGTTCTAGCCTCATGACATCCTCATTATTGTTCCGATTGTGGGGAATTCTTTTTACCCATCCGAAGCATTTCATGAATTCTTTCTTTGTGTTCCTCCAAAGGCCATCATTTCAGAAGATTTCTTCGTTCTCAGTTTTCAACTTCGTTCTCCAAATATTCTTCATTGATGCCTCTTCGTTCGTCTCCCTTTTCCTACCGGTGGTTCGTTGAAGATTTACCCAAGCTTGTGCTAGATCTCTCGTTAATTCCTTCCCAACGAGAATAAGTAGTATGCCAAATCCTTTGGTTGTCATCAATTTAATTGGTGAAGGATACTCACAACATAATTCTTATTCTTGTTCCTTCCAAGTGTTTAATTCTTTTGTCTGGAGCTTGTTCATCTTTTCATATTCTCGGTTCCAAGTTGTTCATCTTGTTTTCCGGAGCTTCAAGTTATTTCAATTGTATCATTTCAAAGCTCCATCTAATTCATCGCAGGCCTTGAATCTTATTCTTTTCATCTTTCACTTCTCATGCTTTCATTACCGGAGTTTTCATGGTGGTTCATCATGTTTTAATTCATCCTCGTAGTCTTCATCAAGATTCTTGTTGGAGCTCAAGCATTCTTCTTCATGCATTTGAATTGCAATCCTTTCTACCTTATCTTTGAGATGGTGTTATGTCATTATTGACAATTCCTTCATGTTTCATGATTCACGAGTTATCAAGAATGAGATAATTAAAACCAGCATTCTTTCTTTTGAGAAGATCCTTCAACCCCTCATTTTTATCTGTTGGAGTGATTTGGGTTGTATTTCACCTAAAAGATTTCCCTAAGGATTGTTGCTAATTATGGTGCTTATAAATGACCCAAGTTCTTCATTTATCATTCTGGTGAGATAAGTTTTTCATCTCCTTGTTGATCTCAATCCAATCAATTGTTTTCGTTAGTGGCTGGTTGTCACCTCTTAATTTTGAGATGTTTTCCATAAGCCCACATCAAGCTTATTCTTTCGTTGTTGAATTTCCAACAACTCTGTTCAACCCTTCTTCGTAAGGTCGCTCTTTCAAATTCAATGTTGAGAGAAGTTGTCTTTTCTTCTCCGTTCAATTCTTTCATTGAATTATATGCTATTCTTTCATTCCGGAGGCATTGTTATGTTGCTCTCTCCTAACCATCATCTCGTTTTATCAAGATCATGTTATTTTCCTTGTTTATCTATTTAACCGGAGTGTTGTATTCTTCATTCAAGTTCTGTCATCTTATCAAGTTTTGCCTACCTTTTAACCGGAGTGCTATCTGAATCTTTATTACCCTTGTGTCATTCTTTTAATTGTTCCGGAGGCTGTGTGTTGTTGTTTTCATCAAGTATCATTCCATCTCCTCAAGCTCATGTTCAATTCCTTCCATTTTCAGACGGAGTGCTGCCCAAATTCTGTCATTCTTATTCCTTGGCTATACCGTTGCAGTTTCATATGCTTTTGGTTCGTAAGCTATTGTTTAATGTCTTTCAACCTTAAGGGTTCTCTTAATGCTCCTTGTTTCTCTTTTCTAAAGGAGTGTTTTCATCTTCGTTCATCTCTGTTGTATTCTTCTTTCATCTTGTTCAACCTCTCAAGGTTCGTGGTTTCACTCGTCTGTCGAAGAAGCAACTTTGTTTTACCTCTTCCTCTTCCGTTTTTACCCGGTGATATCTCGAGGATCTCGGGTCGAGATCCTCTGTTAGTGTGGGAGAGTTGTGACGCCCGAGACTGACGTCCCAGAAGATTCCCGAAGATTCCAGATGTTCCGGGTTTCCCGTGTGTTCAGTTGTGCTTGCTTTATTTATTTTTGCACTGCATCATGTCATCATGCCTTCATGTCATTTTTATTTTTGCACCCCAACCTAAATAAATCGTGTGGACCTCGGTCCATTTAAATCGAGGGAAGAATGTCTTCTCTTTATAACATATTCCCCAAATATTTAGGGAGCTATATAATAAATATTCCATTCGTTGGAATTAACCCAACACACTTGCATTTATTCCCCATGCCTCTTTATTCAAGTTTCACCGTCGAAACCTCCCTATAATTCTTTTTCCTTTTATCGAGGCTCCTATTGGGGAACGTTGCATGGGAAACAAAAATTTTCCTACGCTCACCAAGATCAATCTAGGAGATGCATCTACGAGGGGAGAGTCGGATCCACATACCCTTGTAGATCGCTAAGCGGAAGCGTTCAAGAACGCGGTTGATGGAGTCGTACTCGCCGCGATTCAGATCGCCGAAGATCCTAGCACCGAACGGACGGTGCCTCCGCGTTCTTCACACGTGCAGATCGGGGACGTCTCCTCCTTCTTGATCCAGCAAGGGGGAAGGAGAGGTTGACGGAGAAACCCAGCAGCACGACGGCGTGGTGGAGATGGTGGTGGAGGAATTCCAGCAGGGCTTCGCCAAGCACTGCGAAATAGACGAAGATATTCGTGGGAGAGGGAGGGCAGCGCCGAGGCACGAACTTGTGTTGCTGCCCTCCCTCTGCCTCTCTTTATATAGGGGGGAGAGAGGGGAGGGGGCGCCCCTAGGGTTCCCCCTAGGGGGCGGCGGCCAAGGCAGATGGGGCCGGCCAAGG
>LR738712.1:460929456-460952428 GCA_902687465.1 Secale cereale
GGTATCTCTATACCTAGTTCAATCTCGTTACCGGCAAGTCTCTTTACTCGTTCCGTAATACATAATCCCGTGACTAACTACTTAGTCACTTTGAGCTCATTGAGATGACGTATTACCGAGTGGGCCCGGAGATACCTCTCCGTCACACGGAGTGACAAATCCCAGTCTCGATCCATGTCAACTCAACAGACACCTTCGGAGATACCTGTAGAGTACCTTTATAGTCACCCAGTTACGTTGCGACGTTTGGCACACACAAGGCACTCCTACGGTGTCAGTGAGTTACATGATCTCATGGTCATAGGAACTTATACTTGACATGCAGAAAACTATAGCGATAACTGATACGATCAAAAGCTATGTTTAACGTTTGGGTCTCGTCCATCACATCATTCTCCTAATGATGTGATCCCGTTATCAAATGACAACTCATGTCTATGACCTGGAAACCGCGGTCATCTTTGATCAACGAGCTAGTCCTGAAGAGGCTTACTAGGGACACAAAGATGTCTATTTATCCACACATGTATTTAAGTTTCCAATCAATACAATCATAGCATGGATAATAAACGATTATCATGAACAAGGAAATATAATAATAACTCTTTTATTATTGCCTCTAGGGCATATTTCCAACAGTCTCCCACTTGCACTAGAGTCAATAATCTAGCATTACAAGGTAATGAATCTAACACCCATAGAGTCTTGGTGTTGATCATGCTTAGCCCATGGAAGAGGCTTAGTCAACGGATCTGCAACATTCAAATCCGTGTGTACTTTGCAAATGCTTATGTCCTCCTCCTTGACTGAATCGCGGATGGAATTGAAGCGTCGCTTTATGTGTCTGGTCCTCTTGTGAAACCTTGGTTCCTTGGCTAGAGCAATAGCACCAGTGTTGTCACAAAACAGAGTCATTGGGTTCAATGCACTAGGCACAACTCCAAGATATGTCATGAACTCCTTCATCCAGACACCTTCCTTTGCCGCCTCCGAGGCAGCTATGTACTCCGCTTCGCATGTAGAATCGGCTACCAAGCTTTGCTTGGAACTGCACCAGCTTACCGCTCCCCCGTTGAGAATATATACGTATCCGGTTTGAGACTTAGAGTCATCCGGATCAGTGTCAAAGCTTGCATCGACGTAACCCTTTACGACGAGCTCTTGATCACCTCCATAAATGAGAAACATCTCCTTAGTCCTTTTCATGTACTTTAGGATATTCTTGACCGTTGTCCAGTGATCCATACCAGGATTACTTTGAAACCTTCCGGCCATACTTATGGTAAGGCTGACATCTGGTCTTGTGCACAGCATTGCATACATGATAGAGCCTATGGCTGAAGCATAGGGGATGACGCTCATCTTTTCTCTATCTTCCGCAGTCACTGGGCATTGAGTCTTACTCAACTTTGTACCTTGCAATACCGGCAAGAACCCCTTCTTGGATTGATCCATTTTGAACTTCTTCAAAACTTTATCAAGGTATGTACTTTGTGAAAGTCCTATCAAGCGTCTCGATCTATCTCTATAGATCTTGATGCCCAATATGAAAGCAGCTTCACCGAGGTCCTTCATCGAAAAACTCTTGTTCAAATACCCCTTCACGCTATCCAAAAGTTCTATATTGTTTCCAATTAGCAATATGTCATCCACATATAATATTAGAAACGCTATAGAGCTCCCACTCACTTTCTTGTAAATACAAGCTTCTCCGTAAACTTGTACAAACCCAAACGCTTTGATCACCTCATCAAAGCGAAGATTCCAACTCCGAGACGCTTGCACCAGCCCATAAATGGAACGCTGAAGTTTGCAAACTTTGTCAGCATTCTCTGGATCAACAAAACCTTCCGGTTGTATCATATACAACTCTTCCTTAAGAAAACCGTTAAGGAACGCTGTTTTGACATCCATCTGCCAAATTTCATAATCGAAATACGCAGCTATTGCTAACATGATTCGGACGGATTTAAGCATCGCTACGGGTGAGAAAGTCTCATCGTAGTCAACTCCTTGAACTTGTGAAAAACCCTTTGCCACAAGTCGAGCTTTATACACGGTGACATTGCCGTCAGCGTCCGTCTTCCTCTTAAAAATCCATTTATTCTGAATGGCCTTCCGCCCTTCAGGTAATACTTCCAAAGTCCATACTTTGTTTTCATACATGGATCCCATCTCGGATTTCATGGCCTCTAACCATTTGTCGGAATCCGGGCCCACCATCGCTTCTCCATAGCTCGTAGGTTCACTGTTGTCCAACAACATGACCTCCAAGACAGGGTTACCATACCACTCAGGTGCAGTGCGTATCCTTGTCGACCTACGAGGTTTGGTAGTAACTTGATCAGAAGCTTCTTGATCATCATCATTGGCTTCCTCTTCAACCGTTGCAGGCTCCACAAAAACATCTTTCTGTGCTGCGCTACTTTCTGGTTGAAGCAGAGGTTCAATAACCTCATCAAGTTCTACCTTCCTCCCACTCAATTCTTTCGAGAGAAACTCTTTCTCGAGAAAGGACCCATTCTTAGCGACAAACACTTTGCCCTCGGATCTGAGATAGAAGGTGTACCCAACCGTCTCTTTTGGGTATCCTATGAAGACACATTTGTCCGCTTTGGGTTCGAGCTTTTCTGGCTGAAGCCTTTTGACATAAGCATCGCAACCCCAAACTTTGAGAAAAGACAACTTAGGTTTCTTACCAAACCATAGTTCATACGGTGTTGTCTCAACGGACTTAGATGGAGCCCTATTTAAAGTGAATGCAGCTGTCTCTAACGCATATCCCCAAAACGATAGTGGCAAATCGGCAAGATACATCATAGAACGCACCATATCTAATAGGGTTCGATTACGACGTTCGGACACACCATTACGCTGTGGTGTTCCAGGTGGCGTCAACTGTGAAACAATTCCACATTTTCTTAAGTGATTGCCAAACTCATAACTCAGATACTCTCCCCCTCGATCAGATCGTAGGAACTTGATCTTCTTGTTACGATGATTCTCAACTTCACTCTGAAATTGCTTGAACTTTTCAAACGTTTCAGACTTATGCTTCATCAAGTAAATATACCCATATCTACTTAAGTCGTCAGTGAAGGTGAGAAAATAACGATATCCACCGCGCGCCGTGACACTCATTGGGCCACACACATCAGTATGTATGATTTCCAATAAGTCACTTGCCCGTTCCATTGTTCCTGAAAACGGGGTCTTAGTCATCTTGCCCATGAGGCACGGCTCGCATGTGTCAAGTGATTCAAAATCAAGAGACTCCAAAAGTCCATCAGCATGGAGCTTCCTCATGCGTTTCACGCCGATATGACCCAGACGGCAGTGCCACAAGAAAGTGGTACTATTGTTATCAACTCTACATCTTTTGGCATCAATGTTATGAACATGTGTATCATCACTATCGAGATTCAATAAGAATAAACACCCTACTTCGGGTGCATGACCATAAAAGATATTACCCATATAAATAGAACAACCTTTATTCTCTGATTTAAATGAGTAACCGTCTCGCATTAAACAAGATCCAGATATAATGTTCATGCTCAACGCAGGCACTAAATAACAATTATTCAGGTTCATAACTAATCCCGATGGTAATCGAAGAGCGAGCGTGCCGACGGCGATCACATCAACCTTGGAACCATTCCCCACGCGCATCGTCACTTCGTTCTTCGCCAGCCTCCGTTTATTCCGTAGTTCCTGTTTAGAGTTGCAAATGTGAGCAACCGAACCGGTATCAAATACCCAGGCACTACAACGAGAGTTGGTAAGGTACACATCAATAACATGTATATCACATATACCTTGCTTGTTGTTGTTGTTGGCCCCCTTCTTGTCTGCCAGATACTTGGGGCAGTTCCGCTTCCAGTGGCCGTTCCCCTTGCAATAGAAACACTCAGTCTCTGGCTTGGGCCCAGCCTTGGGTTTCTTTACTGGATGGGCAACTGCCTTGCCACCCTTCTTAGAGTTACCCTTCTTGCCCTTGCCATTCTTCTTGAAACTGGTAGTTTTATTGACCATCAACACTTGATGCCCCTTCTGGATGTCTGACTCAGCGACTTTCAGCATCGCAAACAGCTCGGCGATGGTTTTGTTCATCCCTTGCATGTTATACTGCTGCACGAAGCTCCTGTAGCTAGGTGGGAGTGGCTGGAGAATTCTGTCAATGATAGCCTCCTCCGGGAACACAAGTCCCAGATCAGCTATGCGGGTATAGTACCCAGACATCTTCAGTAAGTGCTCACTGACAGACGAATTCTCCTCCATCTTGCAAGCAAAGAATTTATCGGAGGTCTCATACCTCTCGATCTTGGCATTCTTCTCAAAGATGAACTTCAACTCCTGGAACATCTCATATGCTCCATGACGTTCAAAACGCCTTTGAAGTCCTCCTTCCAAGCTATACAACATGGCACACTGCACTACTAAGTAGTCATCCGCACGCGACTGCCAGGCGTTCATAACGTCCACAGAGGCCGGAGCGGGGGGTTCACCTAGCGGTGCATTTAGGACATAAACCTTTTGGGCAGCTGTGAGGATGATCCTCAGATTGCGGAGCCAGTCCACAAAGTTGCTCCCATCATCTTTCAGCTTAGTTTTCTCTAGGAACGCATTAAAATTCAGGGGAGCTAATGCGGGAGCCATCTACAACAAAAGATTTGCAAAGACATCTTAGACTATTGTTCATGATAAGTGAGTTTTAACTAATCAAATTACTTATAACTCCCACTCAAATTGACATCCCTCTGGTCATCCGAGCGTGACATGATCCAAATCCACCAACCCAAGTCCGATCATCACGTGAGATGAGGTGGTGTCAATGGTGAACATCTTCATGTTGATCATATCTACTATATGACTCATGCTCAACCTTTCGGTCTTCCGTGTTCCGAGGCCATGTCTGTACATGCTAGGCCCGTCAAGTCTAACCCGAGTGTTCTGCATGTGCAAAACTGGCTTGCACCCGTTGTATGTGAACGTAGAGTCTATCACACCCGATCATCACGTGGTGCTTCGAAACGACGAACCTTCGCAACGGCGCACACTCGGGGGGAACACAATTTTATCTTGAAATTTTAGTGAGGGATCATCTTATAATGCTACCGTCGTCCTAAGCAAAATAAGATGCATGAAAGGATTAACATCACATGCAAATCATAAGTGACATGATATGGCCATCAACTCGTGCTTTTGATCTCCATCTCCAAAGCACCGGCATGATCTCCATCGTCACCGGCGTAACACCATGATCCCCATCATCATGATCTCCATCATCGTGTCGCCATCGGGGTTGTCGCGCGCCCACCATGCTCTTACTACTATTGCTACCGTTTAGCGATAAAGTAAAGCATTACATAGCGCTTAATGATTGACACGCAGGTCATACAAAAATTAAAGACAACCCTATGGCTCCTGCCGGTTGCCATATACATCGACATGCAAGTCGATATTAACTATTACAACATGATCATCTCATACATCAAATATATCTCATCATGTCATTGGCCATATCATATCACATACATACCCTGCAAAAACAAGTTAGACGTCCTCTAAATTGTTGTTGCATGTTTTACGTGGCTGCTATGGGTATCTAGCAAGAACGCTTCTTACCTACGCAAAGCCACAACGGTGATATTTAAGTTGCTATTTAACCTTCTACAAGGACCGCCTTTGTCGAATCCGATTCAACTAAGATAGGAGAGACAGACATCCGCCAGCCATCTTATGCAACACAAGTCGCATGTCTGTCGATGGAACCGGTCTCATGTACGTGGACATGTAAAGTTGGTCCGGGCCGCTTCATCCCATAATACCGCTGAATCAAGAAAGACCAAGGAGGGAAGCAATCTAAACATCAACGCCCACAAACCCCTTTGTGTTCTACTCGTGAAAGCATCTACGCAAGAACCTAGCTCATGATGCCACTGTTGGGGAACGTTGCATGGGAAACAAAAATTTTCCTACGCTCACCAAGATCAATCTAGGAGATGCATCTACGAGGGGAGAGTCGGATCCACATACCCTTGTAGATCGCTAAGCGGAAGCGTTCAAGAACGCGGTTGATGGAGTCGTACTCGCCGCGATTCAGATCGCCGAAGATCCTAGCACCGAACGGACGGTGCCTCCGCGTTCTTCACACGTGCAGCTCGGGGACGTCTCCTCCTTCTTGATCCAGCAAGGGGGAAGGAGAGGTTGACGGAGAAACCCAGCAGCACGACGGCGTGGTGGAGATGGTGGTGGAGGAATTCCAGCAGGGCTTCGCCAAGCACTGCGAAATAGACGAAGATATTCGTGGGAGAGGGAGGGCAGCGCCGAGGCACGAACTTGTGTTGCTGCCCTCCCTCTGCCTCTCTTTATATAGGGGGAGAGAGGGGAGGGGGCGCCCCTAGGGTTCCCCCTAGGGGGCGGCGGCCAAGGCAGATGGGGCCGGCCAAGGGGGGGGCGGCGGCCAGGGCTAGGGTTTCCCCCTCCAGGCGCCTTGCCCCCCAAGCCAAGGGGGTGCGGCTGCCCTAGGGGGGGCCAGCCCCCATGCGCAGGTGGAGAGGGCCCAAGGGGGGGCGCATAGCCCCATGAGGGCTGTTGCGTCTCCCACTTATGGCCCATAGGGCCCGCAACACTTGCCGGGACCCCCGAAACTCCTTTCGGTCATCCGACGACTCCCCGGTGCTCCCCGGAACACTTCCGGACTCCGATCACTCTCATCCTATATATCAATCTTCGTCCCCGGACCATTCCGGAGACCCTCGTCACGTCCGGGATCTCATCTGGGACTCCGAACAACCTTCGGTTACCATGCACTGTTCTCACTAACAACCCTTGCGTCACCGAACCTTAAGTGTGTAGACCCTGCGGGTTCGGAAACTATGCAGACATGACCGAGACACTCCCAGGTCAATAACCAATAGCGGGATCTGGATACCCATATTGGTTCCCACACGTTCCTCGATGATCTCATCGGATGAACCACGATGTCAAGGATTCAGGCAATCCCGTATACAGTTCCCTTTGTCTCGTCGGTATGTTACTTGCCCGAGATTCGATCGTCGGTATCTCTATACCTAGTTCAATCTCGTTACCGGCAAGTCTCTTTACTCGTTCCGTAATACATAATCCCGTGACTAACTACTTAGTCACTTTGAGCTCATTGAGATGACGTATTACCGAGTGGGCCCGGAGATACCTCTCCGTCACACGGAGTGACAAATCCCAGTCTCGATCCATGTCAACTCAACAGACACCTTCGGAGATACCTGTAGAGTACCTTTATAGTCACCCAGTTACGTTGCGACGTTTGGCACACACAAGGCACTCCTACGGTGTCAGTGAGTTACATGATCTCATGGTCATAGGAACTTATACTTGACATGCAGAAAACTATAGCGATAACTAATACGATCAAAAGCTATGTTTAACGTTTGGGTCTCATCCATCACATCATTCTCCTAATGATGTGATCCCGTTATCAAATGACAACTCATGTCTATGACCTGGAAACCGCGGTCATCTTTGATCAACGAGCTAGTCCTGAAGAGGCTTACTAGGGACACAAAGTTTGTCTATTTATCCACACATGTATTTAAGTTTCCAATCAATACAATCATAGCAAGGATAATAAACGATTATCATGAACAAAATTCCGGACATTTTTGGACACTTCTAAATCTTAGTCTTTGTTCACACCTTTTGAAATAAATTCAAAGGAATTTGAATTTATTTTCCAATCATGCCCCTTTTATATTTTTCTGGGAATCAACGCAATTTTGCGAGTCCAGTAAAATTGATCTCCTGCCTTAATTCTTCCCTAGCCGTCTCCTTTCTTTTCTTTCTTCTTGTTGTGTTCTGGTTTAATTTTAAAAATCAGTAAGAGAGAGCTGCAGGGGCCCAGCCGCATTTTTTTCCCAGCAGCCCTTCCCCCTAGGCCCAACTCCTCCCTGGCCTAGTCTTTTGGGCCCAAGGCCCGACTCCAGGCTACACCCACCGAACCCTAGCATCGCTCCCGATCGCTCCCTTCTCCCCCTGCCCGCTGCCACTCCTCGTTCCCTCGTCCCTCGAGTCCCTCTCCTCTCCCCGATTCCCCGACCCCATCCTCCTCGAGTGCCCGATCCCCTTGATCTGCCGTGCCATCGCCCGAACCCTCTCGATCTCTCTCCTCCCTCGAGCCCCTCTGCCTCTCTCGCTAGCGCACGCCGCCACCCCTCGTCCCTCTTCTCGCCAGGGCCGGCCAGGAGGCGCCCTCCTCTCCAGCGCCGGCCAGGGGAGCCGCCCCGCCGGCCAGGCCCTCTGGCCTCCCCTTCGTCCCTCCGCGCCAGGGACTTCGTCCAGATGCCGCCAGGACGCCGCCCCGCGTCGAGGCCGAGCCGCTGCTCGAGGTGCTCGAAGCTCGTCCTCCGGCCTCCCTCCTCGCAGATGGACCGCGGGCCCTCTCCAGCCGCGCCTCTGCTCTGCCTCCGGTGCGCCGCGCGACCGCACCTCCAGCCCTGAGCGGTGCCCTGCTTCGACCTCAGCGCGCCCGCTGGACCTCCAGCGCCTGGTGCCTCCTCTGACCGGCCCGAACAGCCAGCCAAGGCCTCGTCCCGCAGCAGCCGCGCCTTCCTCCGGCCGTGGCCGACTCCAGCAGCAAGGCCTCGCCTCCAGCACCTCGTCGCCGGCCTCCTTCGGTGTTGCCTTGCTGCCGTGGCCGCGTCGCCTCCCGTGCTACCGCTTTTGTTTTGTGTGTTACTTGTGCTGTTGAACTTGACAGGGAACGCGTAAACGCCTATACGACCAAGTACCTCTCCGATGCTCAAGTCCGACTACTACATGTACAACTACGAGCTCGAGAACGACTACTCGGAGACCCCAAGTACCCCTACCGTCGCCCCGTGTACCTCTACGGAACGTGTATGACTCCGAGACGGGAACGACTACAAGTTCGACGGACACCAAGTACCTCGACGACGTGTACATCTACACCGAGATCGGACCGACGAACGTTTTGAAGCGTCAAGTACCACTACACCGTGAACGTCGTCGGATCTTCAAGTTCCACGGAGCATCAAGTACGACTACACGGCGATCCACCAAGTACCACAACACGAACGTGAACGACTACCGTCGCCGTGTACCACTACCGTCGCCGAGACCGCTAGTACATCTACGAACTCGACGCCGGAACGACTACTTCCTCTACGACGTGAACGCCTTCTTCCTCTACTATCTCGAACCGCCCCGAAACGCACGCTTCAAAGGTATAACGAGACGACCCCGTGGATGACTCGTGGAATGCTAGTTGTGTTGTATGAAATGTTTCCCGTGTGTGCTTCGTGTCCGTTTCGTCCCTTTTGTCATGTTCCTCGGTTGCCTCGTCGCCGACTCGTGGGAACCCGGTGACGGGATCAACCCACTTTCATCTCATTCAACTTGCTCACGTTATCTTCCTTTTGCTCCGGACTCTCAACGAGTTACCGGAACCGATATGGTGCCGTTGCATCATTTTCGGATCGTTGCCGTGGCACCCTTTCTTTCCACCACGATGACAATACTTCATATCTCTTTTAAGTCAACCTTTAAAAATTGCATAAACTTGATCATGTCATCCGCATCATGTTAACAACACTAAAATGTTTAATTGTTGTTCGCTTACAATTACTAAACATGCTCATGGGGATTTTCCGGATATGTTGTTGTTATTTTCCGGCCTCATTTAAAAATGTCTTAATAGTGTAGTTTTATTATGCTTCACCTCTTGCTATGTTAAAAACATTTAATCTTGTCTTGTAAATAACGAGAGTCAACTAAATAATTAAATGTGGTGTTTCGTCAATATGCAACTCGTTGCATATTGAGCTCCACTTAACTTGTAGTATTGTTTGTGCACTTGCCATGCCATGCATATTTAAACCGGACATGCATCATACTTGTTTGTGCATCGTATGCCATGTCTATGCTTGTGTGTTTACCGTGTGGTTTTCTTCTTTCCGGTTGCTTCTCTGTTAGCTTCGGTTTCGTTCCGGAGTTGTGAGGATTCTCTCGTCTCTGTTGCTCCGTCTTCTTCTTGGATCCGTTCTTCTCCCTTGTGGAATTCCAGGCAAGATGACCGAACCCGGATACCATTACTATCTTTGCCTATTGCTAGTAGTTCCGCTGTATAGTTTTGCCTCGATGCCCATGATCTTCTTGTCAGCCTCCTACTTGTAACCATTGCCATGTTTAACCAACCTACCTATGCAAACCGTTGCTTGGCTAAGTACGCTTCGCTCAGCCCCTCTTATAGCATTGTTAGTTGCAGGTGAAGATTGAAGATGCTTGCTTCATGTTGAAGTTTGGTTGGGTTATATCACACTATATAAATGCTTAAAATGAAATCATCTATATACTGGCAGGGTGGAAGGCTAAGCCTTTTGCTTGGTGATTTGTTCCACTCATGCCGTTAGGAACCGTATAAACCGGTGTTATGTTCCTTGATATGCGTTCCTAACACGGTTAGGGTGTATGGGACCCCCTTGATAAACCGCTAAGTGCTAAGTCTTTTCCAGCAAGTCCCAACATTTGGTACTATTTGCCTCATAATAACAACTTAAATAATTAATTAATTGCATAGGGGGTCATGTCCCCGAGGATTCTTAATTCTACATAGCAGGGGGGCCAGTGCTGATGGTGTTGGTCCCAAACGAGGAGTCTGCGGGAACCACCACGGGGAAACTCGAGGATTGGGTCCTGTAGAATCGCCCATCCGGTCGTGTCCTGAGACTTAGATACGCACGGCTACTATCAGGGTGTCGACACGCCGGGAGGATTTGCTGCATTAGCCTTACCTTAGTTCGGTTTAACTTGAGCACGGGATTCCGAGAATACTCGGGTCTTCCCACCTATGGAGTTGCGACTCCGCGGATCATGGGCTTGTAATGGGTCAAGTTGGAACACCCCTGGAGGGTTTGAACTTTCGAAAGCCGTGCCCGCGGTTATGTGGCAGATGGGAGCTTGTTAATATCCGGTTGTAGAAAACTTGACACAATGTTCTAATACACTACCAGAGTGTGTACCGTGACTGTCAATTTCCGAATAGGGATTCGGGAGTTGAACACGGTGGGGTTATGTTTGACCGGCTTTAGTTAGGATCACTTCGTGATCATCTCTCGACCGATGCGCCTTCTCTTCTCGCTCTCCTTTACGTAAGCTAGTGCTAGTTGCTGCTGCAGACTCTTGTTGTTCCTTCACCTCTCGTTCTTTCTTCAGCCTTGTCCTCACCCAAGGCTTAAATAGTTTTGTTACCCGGGAACGGGATTGCTGAGTCCTCTGTGGCTCACAGTTACTTCACCACACCAGATGCAGGTTCAGCCGAGTTTGATGCAGGAGCTGGCTCAAGTACTTCACCGGGAGCTCGATGAAGAGTGGCCGTTTGCTTGTGACGTTTCGATGTTTAGTAGTGGTTTCTACTAGGATTCGATCCTGACATGTGGCTTTATGTTGTTTGGTATCCTTCTTGGGATCTTCACCCGTAGTCGGGTTGTGATGTTTTGAATGATGATTGCTTATGTAATGTATTCTGTGAAGTGGCGAGTGTAAGCCAACTATCTCCTTTTGCATTTTAATCCCTCTTTTACATGAGTCGTGCAAAGATACCAAACTTGAGATCATTCTAGGATGGGCTTATACCTTTAAGTCGTGCCTCGACACGTAGGAGGTATAGTCCCATCCTGGGCATTACATAAGGACACACATTCCTCGTCCAATCACTCTGGTAAGTCTTCAAGGTAGACTTCCGAACCTTCACAGACTTTGTTCACCGGCAATCCACAGTCACTCTAGGACGCTCAGAACATGACGACTAACCGGCTAGAGGAAGCACAATCCTCAAGTGTAACAAGTCTTCAGATCACACTGACAGAAAGACTTCAGTGATGCCTAACACTCTTTAGCTCTGGGTGTTTTGGGCTTTGTCCTCGCAAGGATCTTTTCTCCCAAAGGCTTCGGAGGTGGGTTGCTCTCAAACGACAAAAGTCGTGCACTAACTCTGAGCAGCCACCAATTTATGGTGTAGGGGTTGGGCTATTTATAGCCATGAAGCAACCCGACGTGATATGTCCGAAATGACCCTTGGTCACTAAGGAACTGACACATGTCCAACAGTCGGATTGTTAACACACGCGGAAACTTTACTTGAGCTCCAAGTAAAGCTGACTTATCCATCTCTAGATAAGATTTGCTCTCATTTGTCTTCATTCGAAGACATAGGTGTTTTGGTTGAGCATCACTTCAGTCATTCGACTATGCTCACTTGGACCCCACTTAATAGTACGGTGGTTCCTATGACTCAAGAAAGAATAAAAATAACTACAAAACAAACTATGTCTTCGCATTCGATAGTCTTCAATGAATGTCTTCATAGGTCATTATCTTCACGTGAATGACTTCACGCACCACTACCGTCTTGAATGTCTTCACACATTTTTAGCGGTCATTTCTGGAAGTTATACCGAATCAGTGAGGGACCATTACCTGTGTTATCCTGTAATTCTCAGAAACACATTAGTCCCTCAACCACGTTTGTCGTCAATACTCCAAAACCAACCAGGGGGCACTAGATGCACTTACAATCTCCCCCTTTTTGGTGATTGATGACAAACATGTTGAAGTTTTCAACGGAGATAAAATATGAGAAATTATAGATAACACGGTCATTGTCTTGATGAGATTGAGAGGGCTGCCCCTGAAGATGTGCATATAGGAAATTTGCTTTTAAATGCAAAGGCACATCGCAGGTTTTGCTTTGTGGAGATCTCCTTTAATCTCATTGAAGACAATCCATCATGCATACAATGATGTAGTGAGGATAATGATATGCATAATGGGAAATGGGCGTCTAGTGATGACTTCATGCGCATAGGATAGATATTTAACCAAGCAGAAGAAACAACAGCAACTGTAGCAGACGACCAACAAGTTTAAGTGTTACAACTCAAGAGCCAAATGTTTCAAAACGAGAGTTGTAGGAACTTAGCAAAAAATAATAATGCACCCGACCCATTTATGGATGTGATGGACTAGCTTATTAGGGATGATAGACTACTCATATCAATAAGGAATTCCTTCTTTTCCGGGAGCCCATTTGGAAAGAACTCCAAAGTTAAGCGTGCTCAGCTTGGAGTAGTTTCAAGATGGGTGACCGACCAGGAAGTTGCTCCCGGGTGTGCACGAGTGAGGACAAAGTGCACAAAAAAGACTAGTATTGATATGTGAGGCCAGTCTAGATCCCGCCAGGAGTAACGACCACCGACGGGTGTGTCTGGGGCATTACACTGAACCCGCTTGAAGACTATCAACTCGTATGCTTCTCCCCTTTTGTCAGTAAGGACCAAAAAGGTTTGAAGACATAGAGGATCTATGCGTTCCCAGGCGGTAAATACGATGGTGCAGTCGAGTTGACATTGTAGTTTGGTGGTGCAGAGGGGCCTGACGCAGAGTCGTGATGCAGTGGAGTGATTGCTGGAGAAGTGGCGTCGTCTTCTTCATCGACGACACAAGGAACAACTGTTGCAGCCAAAGATGAATACTCAGAATCTTCAATGGATGGAGTGGGACGCCAAGTCGCAGCTTGCGGAGGCCTGGAGTCAAACTTGAATCGCTCGGTGAAGCCATCTTCTTGAAGATCATCTTCAGAGCAGAGCAATGTAAGGCTCTTCCAGGACCACCGACAGGCTTCATGAGCAACAAACGAGTTCTTGGTAGCCAAGTTACGAATGCGATTCACGTCAGTGAGAAGACTTTGCATCTGCCTCTTCATCCAATCATGGTGCTTATCCCGCTTCTAGTGAAGCGAAACTAGAAGCTCTCGGTCATTCAAGACACGGGGATGCTTCTTAGGCCTTTGAGAAATAGTGCTACCAGTGGCATCAGTGTTGGCACGATGCGGGAGGCACATATTTCCAGCCAGAGGATAAGCAGTGACATTTGCATCGGGCACATAGACACTTTCAACATGCTCTGTGAAGCTTTGGTGATCAGCATTGAGCAGTTGAAGTGGTTGCTTGGCAGGCTCAGGATAGATGGCTTCATAAGACATATCAACCTCAGGCAAAAAGACAACATGATTGCGTGCAGAGGCTTGATAGTTGACGGTCGAGTGAAGCTTAATGAGCCGCATTATCCAAGGAGCATAGAGCATGAGGCCAAACAGATCAACACCAGACGCAGCCAGTTGACAAATGAAGAAGTCATGGGTATTGAATCTAATGCCATTGAGAATATAGAAGACCAAAGTCTTCATGACACCTTCCAGTATAGCTTCATACGATTGTCCCTTGATAGGCCAGAGAGTACGCCTCAGAATATGATATATGGTGCGAGGAAGGTACTCGAAGTCCTTGGCGAAGAATTCCTTTGGAAGATCAACATCTGGGGCAATGGCTTCATCATGCTGAGCATTTCACTCATGTTGGGCTCAGCTTTCTTGAAGATGCTTTCAAGCTCCATTTGATACAGAGAACAACCTGGTTTGTACAACTCACCAAGAGTGGGCAGGGAAGTAAGCTCAAGAAGAGTCTGAGCATTGGCTTCATGATGAATGTCACCTGTCATCCATTCAAGGACCCATGTCTTCGGAGCCCTGTTGTATCCTCCGATGTGAAGAGTAGCGTAGAATTGCAGGAGAAGCTCTTCATTCTAGTGTTCCTTTGTAGTGACGAATGGAAGCAATCCAACATCTCGGAAGTAGTCAAGGGCTTCTTCAAGGCATGGCAGTCCAACAATGGCTTCCCAATCAAGATGTTGGTGTGGAAAAATTCGGTCCTGATTGGACAGAATGCAAGAGTAATAGCTTCGTTACTGAAAGATCCAGAACCTATCAGAAGAGATCATTGGCTTCTTGTATGGTTTCTTGGCAGAATCAAAGAAGGTGTTATTTGCTCTGAAGCTGTTCACACTCAATGCCCCTTGTGTCATTGCAGTGCTTGGAACCCTGGGCAATCTGGGCTTTGGCTTCAACGTCTGAGGCCTCCGCTCCACATGATAGTCATATTGTGGACCTGGGGCAGCAGGAGGCGTCAGTATTGGCCATCTGACAGTTACAAGTTCGTCATCACGATTGTAGGCTTGGGCCATGGTGTGAGGCACGGGAGAAGGAGCAATCACTTCAGAGGCAGCAATGACTTCATGCTGCACATTGGCTTCAGCCATGACAGTGTCATTGGCTTTAGTGTTCATTGAAGGGGCGGCCACATTTGCTTCAGTTTCAGTGGCTTCAGGGAGAATGGACTCATTCACAACAACATTTTGGGGAGTGGGTTCTTGCATGACGAGCACTTCCTATTCTTGTACAACAATTTCTTGGGGAGGGGGAGTGACTTCACGAGTTTCTTCTTTTTCTTCATCGGATGATGTAGCCGGAATATCTTCAGCCGCCTTGGCTTCAGATTCGGGAGCAGACGCTGAAGGAATAGTATCAGGAAACACTTGACGTGCCACTGAGCTTGCTCCATCTTCAGGAATGCTCGACATGGAGGCTTGAGGCTTGAGACCTTTGCGAAGCCTTCTAAACTTGGGCGACTCAATTGGTGAAGCATTGGTCTGCTCCATGTCTTCTTCAGGTGTTGTGGTGGAGGTCTCGAGTACCGGAGTGGTAACAAGAGGTGGCGGAGAATGAGGAGTGTCCTCATGTAAGGGTGTGTTAGGGGGTTGCTCTTCCCAAACATCATCTTGAGCAATTGGCGTTATGGGACGACCAATGCTTATGAGCTCACTGCTCGTTTAAGCAGGCGACTAAGCAGCTTGGGGTTCGAGCTGAGGAAGGACTTCATCATCACCAACATTGTCATCATGACCAATGTCTTCAGCTGCGGGAGAGTCAGCAGCTGGAACCTCTTCAGTCTGATGAGCCTCTGAGGGAGCAGGCTCATGGACAACCAGACGACGCTCTCGGTTGGTGGAGGCAGGCCGGGCAACAGAAATGGGTTCAACAACCAACGGCTCTGTGGTGGAGCCGCGAGGCTGATGTGAAGCCTTTGAAGCTTTTATCTTTTGCTTCTTCTTGGAGGGAGCAGCAACAGAGGCATCAAGGTGCTTTCGTTTCTTAGCTTCAGCTTCAGCTTGTCTTGTCTTCTTTTGAGCAGAAGCTGCTGATGGGACCTTTGTCTTTAGGCTAGTCATGCTGTCAGGGAAGACAATGTTGGGTCTTTCCTGCCTTGGAGATTCAATGTCTTCAGTAGCATGTTTCTTCATCTTCTTTGGTTTCTTGGCAGCCAGCTTGAGGTCAATGCTTGGACGGCCAAGAGCTTTCCTCTTCATAGCTTCATTGTGGGCTTGGATGCACTTCTCATCATAGTGCTTGAGACGTTACCTGGAGCCCATTGCAACATCACGACGCTTGGCAAATTCAGCCTTAAGGTCTGTCATCATGGTTTTGAAGTTTTGAACTTCTTTTGCACTGAGGCTTGCCACATGCTTCTTGAACAGAGCTTTCTCATGATCAATTTTGTTCTTTTGCTCAATGACCTTCTGTGCAACAGGCAGTTCTCGAGCAATGTAGCCTTGAAAGGTCACACTGATATCAATGGGATGCTAAAGATCATCAAGTGAAAGAGATGTATCCTCAAACCATTCATCGATGAATTTGTTGATGATATCAGCGTCAAAGAGAGACCAATCATTGAAGATTTCGACCTGTTGTTTGCTCTTAACTAGAATTTCAATGGCATCATCAGCAAGATCTTCATCACTTGACAGAGCTATGATGTCATCATCATTGCACAGTGTGCTACCAGCAGTGAGTCCTTGGCCAGATGGCTTCACAAGCTGCTTAGACCTCTGAGAGATGCGAGAGTGATCCTCAGACTGCACACTGGTTCAGGAGGTACAGTTTTCAGGGGCTTCACACTTGAAGCTTTTAGGGCAGCAGCATGTTTAGAAGCCTTTGATTTCTTCTTGGGCTTCACAGACTCAGGAACTGCTTCAGGTTCCATGTCTTCAGCAACATCTTCCACAGTTGCCCTTTGAGTAGCAATGTGGGATAGTAGTCCATCAAGGTCATTGAAGGGGCCATTGCGATTTTCATTGGCTTCGCGTGTTCCATCAGATCGGGGCCGAGATGGGCCAGGATTGAAGTTAATGCCCAATTCCTTCATGTTCTGGGTTGCGGAGGTCTTGGCAAATTTGTAGTTTTCTTCAAACAATTCATCATCATGACACCATTGAAGACTAGATGGGTCAACATTTGAAGGCATTTGTCCTCTGACCATGCAGGGATAGAAGTTCTTGGCAATGGCTTCAGACATAGTCTTGGGTTGAAGCTTCTTGTAGACGATATCAACCCATGGAGGGCGAGTGACATTGGTGGAAGCATACTCAGGAGTCACAAATCCGTACAGAAACCATTGCTCTGCCCAATATCTTCGTGTCCATTGGATTCGAGATTTGCGTTCTCCATAGGTCTCTTCTGGGTCAGACTTGTATATGGTGAACAGATCTGGAGGAAGATCTTTGGCAGTGTTAGTATGTCTCTGCCTGCCACCGTTCTTGGACTGTTTTTCAGAAGCCATTGGGTTCAGACAGAAAGGCTTCACAAAGCAGTTTGTCTTCTGATGACTGGTCAGACAGGAACTGGCTTCAGGAGATTCAATGTGAGGCTGTAAAAATTCTGCAAATGAATGCAGACTATGAGAACCAAGGGATTCTCCCACGGACATGTACCTGTGATAGCATTAGAGATGCGAGGGAAGGGGAAGAGGTCATATGCATTCTTATAAGACTTTGAAGATAAAAACGGTTTGAAGACATTGACCTCATAGTGCGAAGACATTCACTTATATGGAGTGAGTTGGTTGCAGATTTGTACGAATCCAAGAATAGGTACAAGTGAGGAATATAACTAGCAGTTAATCATAAGTGAATATGTTTGCATCATATGAGAGAAGGATAGAAAGAAACAACTCACAGATGTACAGAAACCACTTGTGGTGAATTTGTATTACTTTAAAGGATCAAAATGACGGAAAAAGAGAGATCTATTTACCGCACTAAAGCACTGCTAGACGGAGAGAGATGGATGCCGAGCAGATCGATCTTCCGTGCCCTAACTTGGCGGCGAAAGACACCTACGGCGACGGCGGAGAGACGAGGTCCACGGTCGACGAGAAGACGACATCGAAGAAGTCGTGGCAGCTAAGCGCTTCGTCTTTGGCGTCGACTGGAGCTAGCGGAGGCGCTAGGGTTGAGCGAGATGGCGAGAGGTGGGATAGGAATTATGACCGCGAGGGTGGAGTATTTAACAAGAGGGCTAACAGCGCAATGCAATTATGCAGGTGCCCCTGGCGGTTCACATCTGAACGACACGTGGCTGGCATGCATCTTATGGAGAGTTGAGCCATGATCCCACGCACGCCTGATATGTCGGATGGACGTTTCAGTTTCTCCGGTTTTCGAGCAAAAGAGATATAGCATTGAAAACAATTTTAAATGATTATCTCTATATCTCCAGCTGAGAAGGACACAGTGAAGACATTCAACAAGTGTCAATAGAATGCATATGAAGAGATAAAGAGAGTTGGAGAGATAAAGCATAAAGAGGATTAGGGTCCGATCACACTCACTTAGATTTAAAAAGTTTGAAGACATAGCTATAAGTGAATGCTGTAGAGGACAGAACACACACACACACACACACACACACACATATATATATATATATACAGCCGGTCTATTCTCATAACATTATGAGAATAATATTCTCATAACACTTCCGCACTGCACGCATAACACGAGGGCACTGCACGCATACTGCAACACAGAGACCAGTGAACTTCATGTTTGAAAAAATTGTACGTGTTGTTTTTTCGGTACCTTTTTTGCTTTAGTTTTTTAACCGTTTATCGGAATTATTCGTGTAATATACCGTTGAAAATCTATGAAGTAGACGCAACTTCGCCATGTTGAACGCTTTTCGAGATTCCGCACGGTTTAAGAGCAGTTTTGAAAATGGTGCGACCGACGAATAATGGCAGCGAGCGTTTTTCCGTGATTATTTCCTAACCGCTCGTCGGAACGAAGCATATGATACACCGTTGGAAAGATATCGTCAGCGCGCATCTTTTTCATATATAATTTTTTGTCTATTTCATTACGGTTTAAGAGCAGTTTCAAATTTACTAAATCGCGGAATTCTGTTTTTCGAATTTTTTCAAATTTTCGATACTGTTTTTGCTCTAGTTTTTTAACCGTTTGTCGGAACGAGGCGTGTAATATACCGTTGCAAAGATATGGACGAGGCGCAACTTTCATATGTTGAAATGTTTTTGAGATTCCTTACGGTTTTTAGTTAATTTTGAAAATCGTGCGGCTGACTATGAGAGGCAGCGGCCGTTTTCGCGAAATTTTTACAAACTGCTAGTCGAAATGATTCAATATATACGCTGTTGGAAAGATATCGACGAGATGCAACCTTTTCATGTAGAACACTCTCTTTAATTCCTTACGGTTTAAGATCAGTTTTAAAATTACCGAAATGCGGAACACTCTGTTTTCACGACACTCAAATCGACGTGCATACTTCATCAGACAGAAAAACGCACTGCTTGAGAGTGCAAACCGCACTCCATCAGGAGTGCAAGGGAACTGCATGTTTTTTAAATGCATATTGTTTTTAAATGGATTGTACGAAAAATCCTTCTTGGTGGACTGTTTTGAAGTCCAAAGTGCACCGCATTTGCATGATTTTGTAAATGCATTATGTTTTAAAATGTGTGTACTGAAAAGTCCTTCGCGATGGAATTTTTTGTAGACCAAAGCACAGTGCATTTTTGCATGTTTTTAAATGCATTTTGTTTGAAATGGACTGTACTAAAAAGTCTTCCGTAGTGGACTTTTTTCAAGACCAAAGTGCACCGCATTTGCATGAGTTTTTAATTGTATATTCTTTTAAAAGTTGTGTACTTTAAAGTCCTTCATAGTAGACTTTTTTTGTAGACCAAAGTGCACTGTATTTTTATATGTTTTTAAATGCATTTTGTTCGAAATGAACTATACTGAGGAGTCCTTCGTAGCAGACTTCTTTTTTACCCAAGTGCACTTCACGTTCACTTACCTAACAAACCACCACAAAATGAACCAGACACCTTTCATAGACACCACAAAATGCGTTTTTACTTTGGGTCTGTTCTCTTCTTTTACATCAAATAAAATAGAACCAGACGCCATACCTTTTTTTCTCGAAGTACATACCATGAAAAATAAACCACAAACTGCTAGTTGTTTGTCTGTTCTCTTCTTTTACATCAAATAAAATAGGACAAGCCGCCATGCACAAACAAATGGACCCCTGCACGATGTACAAGAGAACCACCCGACGCCGAACGGGAAGTGGATGCTCGCCGGCACCACTTAATTCTTTTTTCCTGCAAAATAAGCAAATGAACCTAAGAGAAAATCATAGTGCACTGCATTTACAATTTGATTTTTCTTTAGAAAAAACACCAAATAGTGAGGCGAGCAACTCGGCGGCCGTTAGAGTTTGTTGAATCGGCGACTGCAACCCGGCTAAGCTGCATCGCTGATCGAGGTGAACTGAGGCACAACCCATGATTTTGAAATGGGGGAATTCCAATACACAGCCACACAACCATCCAATACACAGCAGAATCAACGACACAATACCGAACTGAATTGCACTAGGCAAAGAGTATACAAAATGACCATCCATTCTTACCACTCTTTCGCTCTACGTTTCTCATAAACAACAAAATGGACTTCATATGAACATTGATGTTCTCTTTTCTTTTCTTACTGAGTGCAGTGCAAATGGTTTCTAGAAGAAAAAAGTGTGAGCTGCAAAACAACGCTCATCACCGATGGTTGACTGTAGTATGGTCACTGGCAAAACGCACGACATGGTTAGCTAGCGAACCACAAGTGCACAATAGAGGAGTTGCATGTTTTGCGAAGTGAACCTCTTGCTTTTTTACACAGAACCGCTTAGTTTTCTCTACTGAACCGCTTTGCAATCTCACACAAAACTGCACACTCAACCACATGATCCTTCTTTGTCCTCTAGCACTTCCCCCATGAGCAACCGAGCGCACTGCTTCACACCCACAAGCATACTGCTCGCCGGAGGTGAGCTGCACGGGGTAGCGGCAACCGAGCGCACTGCTTCACACCCACAAACATACTGCTCGCCGGAGGTGAGCTGCATGGGGGCGGCAAGCGAGCTACATGGGGGAGCGACAACCGAGCACACTACTTCACACCCACAAGCATACTGCAGTGCGGATGAATTCAACATCAACCAAAACAAACTTCATACTGGGGGAGGAGAAATTGAGGGGGAACACACCCAGTGTACTGCACGCGGAGTCGCGGTGCACTGCACCAGCACGGGCGTGCTGCTCCAGCTACGAAGGTGGGCAAAAGGCCGTCCCGGCAGTAATATTTTGTGCTACACTAAAACTGAATGGCCGAAATACTAACCATCGCACGCATGATATGGACCCACTTATTGCAGCAATTTAATTCTAAGCAGCATAGCAAGGCTGACAGGCTTCAGATATACATACCAAGCTGCAGGCTACACTTCTTCTTCTTTTTTTCGAAAAGGAGGCTGCTACTTCCTTAGCATGGCTGCAGATATTCCGCGGACCGGTTGCAAGTCAATTCACCACCCTCCTTGGCCGCCGACTCTGAAATGTTTTCAAGTGAATTAACCTGATAATTAAGAACAGAGCTATCTTGCAGAGTTGCACTTCACTGGGGCCTATTTACCTCGCATCAATGAACGCTCTCAGGTGTTTTAAGCACACCCATTAAATGCTGGAGTCATCGTGCGGTCCTTCTCCTGTGAGTCGCCACACCTGCAAAATTCGACCAGCCATTCAGTTATTTGGGGCTAATTATGTTATGTCCCTCTTCTCCAGTACTCAGAGCAGACATGAATGATCCCTTCTTACCTTTGCAGATACAAGTGGTCATCAGAGAACACGGTAGGGAACCAGCAAATTCAGACCCACGGCACCAAAGCTCTCGGCTCCACAGCTTGTCCTCCACACTGTAAAATCCAAACTCTGAATCTGAGATGCATCACATACATATATACATGTCTATTTCTCGGGACGCAAAGAAAGAAAGGAAGAAATCTCCAGCCAACCTTTTGCATGCGTCGTTAAAACTTGACTCTGTTTTGCCATCGAGCAACACCAGTGGGGAGTGGCAACCGAGCGCACTGCTTCACACCCACAAACATACTGCTCGCCGGAGGTGAGCTGCACGGGGGCGGCAAGCAAGCTACACGGGGGAGCGGCAATCGAGCACACTACTTCACACCCACAAGCATACTGCAGTGCAGATGAATTCAACATCAACCAAAACAAACTTCATACTGGGGGAAGAGAGATTGAGGGGGCACACACCCAGTGTACTGCACGCGGAGTCGCGGTGCACTACACCAGCACGGGCGTGCTGCTCCAGCTGCGGAGGTGGGCAGAGGGCCGGCTCACCGGCGGGGGGTTGTGGATCTCGCAGCAACTCCTTGGGGGGAGGCTCGATCTGGAATCTCGAGACCGTGGGGAGGCCGATCCGGCGGCATTGCATAGTTGGGGGGAGCCCCCGGCCTGGATCCCGATCCAGTGACCCTCAAGGTGGGAGGTGAGTGCGCTAGGGGAGGGAAGTTGGCTGGAGGAGAAGGCGTCGGTGTAGGGACCGCAACACGGGATCATGCGGAGGAGCTCCGGTAGTGGTCGTAGGCGGGCGATGGCCGCCGGATCCGGTGGAGGAGGCCTCGCCGGGGGCTAGTAGCGGTCGGATCCCGCCATCGCCACGGGGGTGCGCCGGCAGTTGGGGGCGTGCCTGAGGGATGGAGTGGTGGAGCGCCGCAGGGCTGGGAGGTGGTGGCGCGCCGAAGGGACATGGTGGGAGCGCACCGCGGGGCTGGGAGGTGGTGGCGCGCCAGAGGGGTGGGGTGGTGGCACGCCGCGGGAGTGGGGAAGGGTGGGGTTGG